>JARHVA010001631.1:1267500-1857500 GCA_037957365.1 Torreya grandis | reverse complement strand
GTGCCTAGAGTGTTCAAGAACACTTCTCATTTTAGAATTCTAAGAATTCAACACATGAGTTACAGGCTGTGATAATCATGTTATCTATTGATGGAATAAAGGCAAAATAAGTGGACTATTTCAAATTATTTATAATTTTTTGTGGCTAGGAGCCATTGTGGCTAAATAGTTTAGTCTATGTAAAATATGAAGTATGATATGTTAAGAACGGTGAATTATGATCAAGAACTAATATAAAGACTAATTTAAGATGAATATTTATAATGAAAATTAAGATAGAGTGATCTAGTTAAAAAAGAAGCAAAAAGAAAGGTAAGGTAGAGAAGAGATGTTGTTGATCTTCATTCCAAACATCATGACAAAGTTCAAATATCATCCAGGCATGCACTTAACCAATGTATGACATGAAGTAGCATAATCTCAAATATTATCACACATCAGACAAACATTTGAGTAATGTGAGAAATAATGAAAATAAGAACTAGGTTCACTTTAAATATTTACCCCTACGAGAAAACAACATTAGCCCAAATTTAAGAAGAGTAAGAAAACAAAATGAACCTAAGAACTTTCAATTAACCTAGCATTAACACAAGTTAAAAGCTCTACATTCAAATGTACATACCAAAAATTCATAAGAACCATTCAAATCTAAAAGTCAGAACAAACAAGTGAGAGAGAAGCTAGGATAACAAAAGACAAGCAAATTTGGACAAACTTTGGATAATTCCTTGCTCAAAAGTTACAATTGGTTTTGGCTCAAAAAAACTCCCCCCTCTTTTATAATTAATAATACTCCTTTTATATAATGTAAGGAAGTATGTTGGTTAGTCACATATAATTAAAAAAGTACAAGTGTTAGGATAGATATCCCTTCTACAAAGGTTTTGGAATACACTAGACTCGTCCTAATGAACTAACCTATGGTCAATGTGTTTTATAAATTGCACATGCCTTTACAAAAAAATATTCCTTAAAATGTTTCAATTCTTAGTTAAAAAAAGAATATCCTTCATCCAATTAACCTTGAGGCCCCTTGAATTTTTGAAGTCCCATGTTTTTGTTGTAAGATCTTCATTGCTCTCTGATTTTGTTCATCAATTAGCTTCAAATTAAAAAAAAGTTCCATGAAGAGTTCATCTTCTTAGTTTACCAAGATTCTAATATCTATGGCATTTCTTCTTAAAACCTCTTTGATGCTCCTAGATTTAGTAATCATTTATTTTTCTATTAGGATCATGTCTATGACCCTACTATTGTTCATCCCATATTTTCTTTGGTTCTTACTCACTTCCTATGTGACTAGGGTATTTATATGCTTAAACTCCTCCTATAGAGTCGAATGCAATTGTCTTGGTCATCATGGGCCCAAAAAAGTGTTCCATCCTATTTTTTAGCTATTTGTCATCCTTAAGGAGACTTTCCAAGTTCCTAGACCTTATGTTCATGCTTTTGATTTTGTCTACAAGTAGTCTAATGACTGTGTTTCAGATGACCTAGGATAATGGTTTTAAAACCAGGGATTTGATCTTCCTTCAATATGTTGGACAACTCTTTCATTTTATCCCTTGAATACTGCCATTGGTTGACTAAGTTCTTTGTTATTTTATCATATTAGTTAAATCTCTACATATTTCTTAAGAACACTTTTTGAGCTGTCATTGCTAGAAATTATATTAAATTACTCACTAGTGGACTATAATTCAATTTCTAGGTCAAATTCTCTTACACAGACAATAATTCAATCTTCTTTGGCTCAATTATAATTCTCATAGGTTCTAATTAGGGTTTTCATAATTGATAGGTTTTTTTGTAAGGTTATATCAAAGCTTTAATGGTGGTAGCTTGTTAAACTCATATGAACTTTGTGCCTCAAAATTTATATAGATCAAATATTTATACCTTTATCTTGCCATGAATCTATAAAATCTCTTGAACTGATTGGTCTAGCTCATATGGATCTATTGTTGTATCCCTATAGCATTTTTGTGGCACTTTACATTTTCAAATTTAAAAAGTGACTATTGCATTTTAAAAATCCTTATTTCATCTTGTGTTATTTGATTATCCCTACATAGATCACCATAGATCATTCATCTATATCTGAAGGATCAAACACCATTATCTATCTTGCAATATTTTTATGGTCATGACACTTGTTATCACCATGTTCATCCTAGCTTCATTGAAAAGTCCACATCGATCTCACACTGTTAGATCAATTTCTTGTAGATTAATATGTAACATTGATCTTGATCACTAGATTGTGTCCTTGATTTACAGACCATCAATCAGAATGTGTACACATGAATATGTACCATAGATCACTAAAAGATACATGATCTTTAATTTATGGCATGTAGTTGTGCCACTTATAATTTCTATATTTGTTCATAGGGTCCTTGAACTTTCAAAATTTTATTTACACTATCAAATCTTCTCCATTTGATCAAAAGCATTTCATAGATTTGATCTAGGCATTTGAATGAGATTGGTTCTTATGGAAAATGAAAATACTTAAGTCAGATCTCAAGGAACATAAAACTTGAGATAAATTATTAAACTAATGTTTTTATTGGTAGTAATAAATATGAATAAAACTTTAGGCTAAAGTGTCAAGCTAAGTTATAAATATAATAGAAGGGACCCCACATTTAGTTAGGCCATGCTAAGATAAAAGGGAACAAAGGGGGCTCAAGACGTGAAGAACTTAGGATAAATACTTTTAGACTAAGGTCTTGGTTATGTTAATAAACATGACTAGGACCTTAGGATAAAATATAAACTAAGTCAAGATAAAGTATTCCCATAAAAATTTAAATAAAAGCTCCTACCAAATTTAAATTTAGGAGTAATTAGACCAAATTTAGACTAAGGGTATTAGAAATTTAAATATGAATTCAATTAATTAATTATATACCAAAGGCTAGTAAAAAGGGCAATTTAATATGTAACATAAAACCTTGATTATTGTCTATTTCAAATGAAATCCTTTAAACCTATAACTTAAAACATAGACATCCAATGTTAGCAATTTTAGATAAGATCAAACCAGAGACATGAATAAATAATTCAACTAGACCATGGTGTGGATGATCTTCAAATAAATATGATGTGTAAACATGCTAATGATACTCTGATCAAGTAAAATTTCAATTTTAAGGTACAATATTTTCACAATTTAACAAATGGGTCCCCATTTTTTAGGAATGGGTGGTATGTTGACATCAAAAAATGGTGAATTATAGGGGAAACATATCAATATGTTAGAATTTAGAGACTCTAGTTTAGGCTAATAATTAAGTTAGTTATTCCACTTAATCAGTCACCATTATTTAGATCAATTCATGGTTGAAGTAAGGCTTGTACATGTAGAATTGTGATCAAACATCAAGACCCAATCATGTTGTGTGTGTGCTTTGATTCCACTTACTATTTATCATGGGATTTGGGGAAACAACTTCCAAATTTTATGGCTTTGATCATTGACATTGACTTTTAGCATGTTTGGATATTCATTAAAAACCATGCTTTAGATCAAGGAAAGCTTGGGCATTGCTTTGTTGTTAGCTAGGAATCCATAACCCCAATATAGATGCCTTTGGCTCTACTCAAGTTCTTTCTCTACTACTAGCTAGACATCCATAGCCCTGATGGAGGTTACTAGAATCACCTTTAATTAGAAAGCTCTTGAATTTTATATTAAACTATTATTTTTTACTTTTTAGATCATTTTGACCTTCTAGCAAAGGTTGGGAACCAAGTTAGCCAGGTTTAGGGATTTGTTCAAGTGTTTGATATTCAAAAAATCATCCTTGGTTGACAACATTGTCCTAGCAAATAATGTTTGTTAAGTGCAAACATGAATATGTCTTAATAGTTTAAGCTTTCACCCTACATGTTCAATCCTTATTAAAACTAGGCTTAGATTAGAATAATGCTCAAAATCCCAAGGAACAATTAACTTATCCATTAGTCTATACTATTTTATCTAAACTATAGCATCAATCTCAAATTTTAACAATATATGATCAACCAATGTTGAGAAGTCATACATGTATTCCTGAACTATGGAGTTCCTTTTGAGAATCTAAATGCATTTTGAGCTAAGGGCTATCCAAAAGGACTTATTGAAATAAAAAACAAATCAGGGAAAGTAAATAAACCAAATAAAGAGAAAAAAAATAGAAATCAAAGAAAAAAGTAAAAAAATATATGCAAACATACATAAAAATAAGGGATAGGAAGGAAAGAATAAAAAGAAACTAACCTAGCCTACCTACACTAAATCTAACTAGTCTTATAATTCACTCCATGAATACCCTAGGTGGGACAACAAAAAATTAGTGCTTAAGGTACTGCCCATTGGTGGGTAATGTGAACTCTACTCCTTTAAAGTCCATCTTAAAGGTGTTGTCTCCAAGTATCTCATCAATCTTATAGGGACCTATCCATAAAGGTGTGAACATATCATGTTTACCCTTAGGCTCATATGCCTTATCCCAAATAAGAACTAAGTCTCCTTACCTAAACACCTTTATCTTTGAATGCTTATCAAACCACCTTTTCATTGTGGCTTGGTGCCTACTAAAATTAGCAAAATCCTCTTCTCTTGCATCTTCCATCTAAATAATGTCAAACAACCTTGAGCTTGTAAATTAATAATCATCTTCTATGTATTATTACATGAACATGTACATTGGTAGCTTGAGGGTGATAGGGAAGATGGGTTATTGACCATAAACTAGTAAGTATGGTGATACTTTGAGAGCTTGTTTGACTCTAGTTATATCTACCCAAAGGGAAAACTTAAATAGCTTGTGCCATGTTTTAGGTTTGTTAGCTATAGACTTGTTTATATCCTTCATCAATTAATTACTCATTGATTAGATACTCCATTACCTTGAGGATAATGGATTGATGAGAACTTGAGAATGATGATGTTATCATATTCCCATTTAATTATCTCAATGGATATTGGTGTGCTAAATCTTGTGCATATATTCACTTATAAAAAATTGATCTCCTCTTCAGTCCTACACTATTTAGTTTCCACAAATTTGTTCCATCTTATGCATTAATCAGTAGTAGTTAGAACATACTTGTGACCATCTAAGGAATTGGGTTGATGACAACCACAAAGTCCAATCCCCATTATGTAAAAGGTTTGTTAATCATGATTGACTTTAATAGCATGGTTGCCTTGGGCTCTTTGGTTTTGAATACTTGACATGAGTAGCATTATCTCACATGCTTGTGAGCATATTTAAATATTGTAGGATAATAATAACTAACCCTTAATAAGTTGTGTGTTTTTTTACTTCCAGATGGATGTCCACTTCTTAAATTTTCATAAAAGGTGCTCATGATCTCAACTACTTCACTCTTGAAGACACATCTCAAGTATATGTCTTCAAAGTTATTTTTGTATACCACTCCATATTTGATCAATAAATGGGATACCTTGAGCCGTAGAGCTCTTATTTATTCTTTAATTAACCATATAGGACAATAATCATTGATTAGTAAGTGGAAAATGAGATTATACCAATCATTAGGTCTGAAACTTTGTTATTCTACCTACATAACACTTATCATAGGATTAGTAGCGGCAACCAACTAAATTAAACCTTGACACCTTACCAATTTATAAATATTAATCTCAATATCATATTATTATAGCATAAATATTCACTTACCTCTCCTTTTTCCTAGTTCATTTTGAATTAACATGAGCTTAGTGATAGGGTCTGGTAAGATTACATGCACCTTATTCCTAAGAATATAGTGCATAAACTTTTTCACTACCTTGACCAAAGCACATGATTATTTTTCAATAATAGAGTAGTTAAACTCAACATTTTTAAGGTTATTTCTCATAAAATCTATTCAATGGTCACATCCATCTATCTTTTGAGTTATAACTATAACTATTGTATGATATGAAGCAAAGGAGTAAAGATAAAAGTCTTTAGTAAAGTTTGGACTTATCAAAATTGGTGCTTGTCCAATTACCTCTTTGATGTCTTTGAAATCCTTCTTGATCTCCTCATTCTAAGTGATATTAGCATCTTTATTTAACATGTCATTCAAAGGTCTCACTATTTCTATAAAACTAGAAATAAACTTCTTCACAAAGTTGAATTTACCAAAGAAATACTTTATCCTTCCTACTACTAAGGGGTTTTATCTTTGATATTTCATTTAAGCGATATGGGTCTATAGAGATCCCTTCCTTAGTTATAAGATGTCCCAACAATTTTCCCTTAGTAACATAAAAAATACTTTTCTCTAGGTTGAGAGAAATCCCATGCCTTTTACACCTTTCAAATACTAGTTACAAGTGCATGATGTGATCTTCCCTATTCCCTAAAAAGATATTTAGGTCATCCATGTGAATAATAATTAACTTACCTTTGATTCATTAGAATGCATGATCCATTTCTCTTTGAAAGTTTTTACCTACATTTGCCAATCCAAATGGCATTCTCTTGTAGGCAAAATTTCTCAACTTGGTAGTAAAAGCAGTCTTCATCCTATCTTGTTTATTCACAACCACATCATTATACCCTAAAAATACATCAAGAATATACATCATAGTAGAACCATAGACAATTTGGATTACTTGGTCAAGAGAAGGTAGGGGTATTTATCTGTTTAAAATGCTTTGTTTATATTTCTAAAATCTATGCACAATTTGATTTCACCATTTTTCTTCCTGACTAGTACTAGGTTAGCTACCCAAGTGGACTGTCTATTGGGAAATCCTATCTTAGCATCTAGTAAATTATTGACTTTTTATATATCATTGGTTCTAGGATAGGGTTGACTGGCCTTTGTTTTTACCTAAATGTTTTGTGGGCTTCCTTTAGAGGTATGGTATGAGTTATAACCTCAGGATAAAATTTCTTCAAGCCATCATAGGGCCATGCTATTACATCCTTATACTTGGTCAGTAGATCTTTGGCTCTCTTGGTTTTAATGCTTGTGTAGGTTTTACTAATGGTCACCAGCTGAGGTTGGCCTTAGAAACTTAGGCCTATTACATTTTAGTCCTTCCCATCTACTTTGGGAATCTTGGCAGTCTTAGCCAATTCATTAGAATCAAATAGTCTCTTTAAGGCTATCATCCCTTTGGGGATCTTATTTTCACTCAACTAAATAACCTTGTCTTCAGGTTTGATTTCAACTTTTTCATCATCAAGGGTATTTTCATTGGCTTCATCAATGATGTGAGCCTCAAATACTCTTGAGCTAGTCATGAAGTCTATGATCTATTGATCATCACTAAATAATTTCAAGTGGTTGACATTATCAGGTACTAAGGGACATGGGACTAGTTCAATAGTAAGGCTTTATAACTTAGAACCTTGATTGGGCATAAGGTTGGTTGCAACTAAAGAAAGTTTATCAACAACCTTGTTTTCTTCCTTAGAAATTGACATAATGTTAATAGTATCAAATCATTCAATTAATTCCTAGACTCTAAATTTATACTTCTTAAAATAGGACAAATTTCATTGATATTTACTCTTGACTTGATTAACTACTAGTTTAGAATCACTAAAAACTAATAGCTCCTTGGCCTCATGTTTGATTACAAATTGTAATCTAAGAATAAGTGCTTCATAATCAGCTAGATTATTAGTGAATGGGAATTGGAGTTTTTAAGAGTAATTGCATTCTTTCCCAATGGGATTGATTAATACAACTCTTACTCTAGAACCTAATTTGAAACTAGCACCATCAAAATATAGCTTCCATAATCTAGGCATAAAATGAGAATTTTTGGAGTTACATACCTTTGTGGTGTCAAGAGTGTAAACACATAGACCTAAGTTAACCATGTCGACCCTCTCATTGGTTACATTGTACTTAGTGATCATATGCTTCATTTTAGGTTTCTTTCTATCCTGATCTGATTTGGAACTCCTTTCTAAGGTAAGCACATGTGCAAATAATTAGTTGACATATAACCATCCAATGATCTAGTTTAGTCTCTACTTAATATCATCTCATAATAATTAATAATATCCACCACTTGGATGTCAATGAATTATTGGATTCTTGGTTCAGAGGTAATTTGCATGTGAACATTCAATAATTCACCAATCGCTTTGACTCTTGATTTATCTAATTAAGTTACAACCCTGTCAAATTTGATTGGAGTCAAACCTAATTTTTCATAAATACCTTTAGAAATTATATTTGTAGATGTACTAGAGTCTAACAAATAATTGTGCCAATTCTTACCAAATATGCTAATTGAAAGTAGGAAAGGTGGGACACTACCTTACTTTTATGTATTACGATGTTAGAATGTATAGACTTTTATGGTTTGATAGACTTCTTAGATAAAGATTCCAACAATAGATCCCTTTGTTCTATAATCTAAGTCAACTCATAAAAATTAATGTCAGCTTTGATATTTTTCATGTCCTATACTATATTATATCTAGTCCTATTGGAAGAATTAGATACATCAGCACTATGTTTAGAAGTACTTCCCTTAAAAATATCTAGATTGTTATCTGAGGTAGTATCAGGAGTGCTAAAGTTATTTGGGGGAGTTAAATTGGTCAATGGTTCATTTTTATCCTTGTTTTTTAGAGGATAAGTCTTCTTCAAAAATTTATGAAAATCATGAATCTTTTTAGGAATATCCTCAGGCTCATTATCCTCTTGGAAAGGGAACTCAAATGTCTCCACCATGAGATTTGAATCAAACAATCTAGATGAATTTGAAGAACCAAATGTACCTACATCAAAATTCTTATTAGGGATAACTTCAAAAGAGTCTAAATCTTATTAAAAGGATTAAAAATCATTACAAAATTCAACATAGTCTATTTCCCCATGCTTATAAGTATAATGAACTCTACTATAGTCAGGTAAATCAACATTAGCAAGATTTATATCTAGTACATTATTCTTAGTAGATGGGTCATTTTTCTTATCTTTTTAGTAACTATAATTTTAAAATATGTTAATGGGAATATTGTGTTAAAGGTACAATAATTGAGAGTGGGGTCTGAATTAGTGAACCCAAATAATCCAACTTCAATTTCAATCCTTACAAACACTTAATCAGATACCATAAGCATTCATGAAGAATACACATCATTCATATCAATGTACAAGATAAGGAATGAAATATCAAGAACATAGCACATGACATATGTGGGAAACCCTCTTGGGGGAGAAAACCCAATAAAACCTACAATTAGACTACTATCCTATAATAACAAGATCCAATTTAGATGAGTTGTAACTGATCAAGGAACTACCATTCATTATTTGTTTTGAGATTGTGATCCCACAAAGAGATTCAACACATATCTAGTTAAGCTATCACAATAACTAGACATTTATCAATTTTCACCTTATAAGGAGGATAGAACCCCTTAGATGTTGAGTAGCCATAAAAATACCTAAGAACACATCTAACTTTGAATTGATGTCTTCAACACTTGATGATGGACATCTGATTATCACTCTTCACCTTCACTCACACTAAATCTATAAGAGAACTATTTTCCATTAGAATTATGACCTACATGTCATACAAATATTCCTAAATCTATTATACTCTTTAACTCATCCACTAGGCACCCACCCTCTCCACTCCACAACTCTCACAAACACTCCTCTTTTTCAAGTCAAGAAACCATCACATTTGGTTTCACTATTTGTAGATAAATCATTATCATCACCATATTGGTCAGCCAAAATTAATGTCTTAACCCTTAAGGCATTTATCTCGTTGATACATAGTTCATTACCATCCATATAGGTCATCCATATCATTCATGGTTCACCCTTAAGTAGTTACACCTTTCAATTAGCCCCTTGTAGCTCTTATAGGTCTCATGGAGACTTGTTTACCCATTTAACACGTCATAAATTAAAAAAAGAACATATTACCCCTTCCAAATGCATATTTCCACTCCACATGACCCCTTTTTAATTCTTAAATGCTTATAGTCATAATTTCACTCTTCTATGCAAGCTCAATCAACTCAAACATTAGCCATGTTCATAAAGACACCATGAACAAACACATAGGTATTATAGATTGATCACACATTAAAATATCACACATATTATCTTCATGGAGTATACAACATTATACAATATATAATTCATCATGAAACATCAAAACAACATCAACACAAGCTCAATTACCCTTCTTGGGTTACCTGTAGAACGTGTACAAACACATATTCAACTTTAAACCTTCATAAATTTGACTATACACACTTTAAAATATTCAAATATATATTTAAAAATGATCCTTGAAATCATATTCCACTTGTATTTTTACACCATGATCTAATTCTACATAGATCAAATGTTATAGCCAAAATATAGAGCACTAGTTTTTCCTTTATTTAATTTAAAATATTTGAATACAAATGGTCACAGTTAAACATAAACCACTTTGATTAAATATCATGTCCTCACATATTTATATTAAATACACACTATATATCTTATTCAAAATTTAACACATAGTGATCCAATACCCAAACATTAAACTTTGAACAATTGACCTCATCTTGTGCAATCTTGAAATCTTAACTCAATGTGCACCACTGATCTCTATAGGATTATCCTTGCTTTAAAAATGCTAGAAAAATATCACTTTTCCCTATTTAATTTAATGTGTACCATTGATATTTATTAGTATTAATACACATTAATCATTTATCCTTGGAATAATCTCGATCTTTATCTCTAATCAACATTAAACATCAAACACTTGGTACCATCTCATTGCATCCTGACATCTTGGAATAAACATGATTCATTGATCCTTTTGTAAGGAGATCAATATTTAGATTCATTAAATAATGAAAACTTTGATCAATTTAAACTAATACATACCATATATCAGTTTATATGATCTTCCATACACCATTGGATCTCCATTTGGTCCTAGACTTTAACTCTTACAAAATCCACTATGGGGACTATTACTTATCTGCCTGGAAGGCCAATTTTGGACCTCAATAAATTTTGTTGTGCTTAGGTGCATGATCTAAAATTTGGATCATATGATCTTCTCACATAGGATAATATAACCGTGTATTAATCTACTCACTCATATTTTTCTGCCATAGAGCCAACTATGTTAAGAACTTATCTGGAAGGCAAACTGTGCACATCCATATCTTTTGATGCACTTTATCACATGATCTTAAGTTTAGAAAAAATAAAATAGGAACAAAAATTAATAAAAATATATGATAATTTTATCCTCTCACCTTTTTATGTGTGAAATATAACACCATTAAAATACTTACACGACTCTTCTTGCCATATTACAAATTTGGCTAAGTATGGGAAAACACTATCAAACTACCTGGGTACCCAAATTTTAACATGCATATAATTTGTCATGATTATTCACATGACATAATATTTAATGCATAAAATATAATAATTTTTTTTACCATAACCATATGACTAACTCCCCTTGAATCATCCACATGTGGCAATGGTGATGTCAACAAACTGCGTGCACAGATTTTTTGCCACTAGACCTAAAATATATAGATGAAAAAAATGATAAACCAAATGAAATCCACTCATACAAATAAGAAATAAAATATTAAAAAACATTTTATGGACCTATTTCACATCCTTAAATCATCATATTCATCCCTAATCATCTATAACCATGCAAACTTTGAAGATCAACTAAGCATACTTTAAGCATAATGGGACAAGCACATTCCACACTTTGTCATTGTCACTTAGAATATAAAGGAACTTCATCCAATCACCTGGAAAAATCCATGAAATCAACATGACATCACTAAAAACTCTCCAACAATCTCCCCCTTTTTCATTGATGTCAACACCATCATATAACGATATATATCTCACCTTTCTTCTTTCTCTTTAAGCATTCTCACAATAGGGACTTTCTCCCCCTTTGACATAATGCAAAAGTGGTCACAAATTAATTATGAATAAATAAAAATAATACCAATAGGAGAGGATGACCTTATAGATATGATACAAACTCCCCCTTACCTTGAGCTTACCTCTTCTTTGTCTTGATAACTTCCCCTTTCTCCATGCTAACACTCTCTTCAACCAAACACTGCAACCAATGAAAAAATAACACACAAAATTAATAAAATATGATGGAACTTACCAATAAAATTTTTATAAGGACTCACCCTAATATTTTTAATCCATTAAATCACTTGATCATCTTCATATCTCCATACACTATGGAGGACCACCAAACAAGCTTACTAGCCTTCTCTCTCAAACCATCACAAGGACCACCATCAAAACTTCATGACATTAAAAAAATAGGATACATGTTATAAACCAGCTTTAGAACTAAACTTTAATCATACATACCTTGATCTTTTGGATAAACTAAGCAAAAAACAATCTTCTTCACACTAGTCTTGTCTAGTCTCCTTATAGCCCTACCTACAACTTGTAGAGCCCACAACTTTCTATAGACATAAATTTAAGATATAAAAATTCATATCTAGAGCACTCTCATATGTGCAATCAAGGACACTACTTTTCATCACTAATCTCATCCTATGCAACATACTTCCCTCATAAACCTACTAGCCAACTAGGCCTCCATATTGACAAAAACGTGGATAAATTGAAAATCAAAAACCTTCAAATCTCTATGAATCTTGATTTAAAAACCCATTTATCCCATTATACCTATTAATAATCCTTAGATCTCAAATCATAAGGCAAACAACTTTTCTAGTAGAGCCCAAAACCCTAGAATCTCAAAATAAATAGAGTCAATAAACCTCCTTCTATTTAATGCACTCCTCTAAAACTTATTGTACACCTGGAGACAACCATCACACACTTTTTTAACCAAAAATTGATCCTCCATACCTTTGGTAATATTAAATTCTTATAACCCATTTTAGGCATGCTTTTCATTAACCCAAATACTGAGAAAAACTAAGAGCACTAAAAAACATTTAATTAGCAAAAACAAGATCATCAAAACATAAAACTACCCAGAACACATCACAAGGAAGTGTATAGACCTTTTTTAGCATCAAACTCTTATTGGAATTTCATCAATTTCATTATGC
Organism: Torreya grandis; assembly: GCA_037957365.1. Classification (NCBI taxonomy): domain Eukaryota; kingdom Viridiplantae; phylum Streptophyta; class Pinopsida; order Cupressales; family Taxaceae; genus Torreya; species Torreya grandis. The sequence continues at coordinate 1,844,400 of JARHVA010001631.1, read as the reverse complement.
CGTCTATAAACACCCATTCTGATCATGCACAATAACTCCTTCAGAAATCTTTGGAACAAGATCATGATTTTGTTGCTTCCCCTTAAACAAAGACCTTCTTTGATTGACACAAGTCTATGTACATATTTGAATTATAATCTTGAGCACTCAAAATTGATTTTCCATAAGAAATATGTGTCCTAAGAAACATAGGTAGAGACATCCTACTTTGCAATATCTTAGAACAATTTGAAAGTAGGAGTTGCCCACAACTCCTCATATTCCTTCTCCTTCTTGGTCATATGATAATTTTAGTTATTTTTATTATTTTTAAGATTAAGATAAGCAACATTCTCAACCACTAAAACATTCTCCTTCTCTTCTATGGTTAGATTGACAATATATGGAGACAACATAGATTCATGACATACCTTTTCATCTATATAATCTTCCTTGCATCTTGGAATCTCATCCCTAGATACTGAAAATTGATTTTATTTGAATGATACTTGCTCAAAAATAATATGATGTTCACTTGGATCCATACTCACCTCAAAACTAGCCTCAACTAATACTTTGATCTTCTCTTTGAACTTGGTCTTTTCATTTTGAACATGATTAAATAATGAGATCTCTTATCACTTTTTAGCTTTTGTAGCTTTTTCCACCATATCAAATAGATTACTTAGACCTGTAGTGTCATCATGACTCATACTTACCACATTTGTCTTCCATTAGTTGACTTGCCTTCTTCCTTACACTCTAGGATCCTGATTGAGCTAATTTTGACTTGATGACATTTACTTACAGAATCTATGAATGTGACCAATCTATTCATAGTTATAGAAAATAATACTCCTTGATGGAAACACAGTTTATCTTACCTTTTTTGGACATAAACTTACAAGGTATCCTATTTCATGACAAACAAAATAACCTCTTCTTTTGGGAGAGAACTCACCTTATCTAACCTTATGTAGACAATGATTTGCAATGTGTCCCACATCAAGACAATTAAATCACTTGAATTTGTTCACACCTTTTGACCAATAATCCCCATCATAGTTCCATGAAAACTTATTTGTAATAGGTCTGTTATATTCTCTAGATTTATGCCCAAATTTATTACATGTGTAATAGTAACCATTGAAACTTACATACCTCTTGGAATTTGGATTTCCGATCTGATTTGTCTTCATTCTACCAACACCTTCATTCCTTCTCTAATGTTTTGTCTTAAAAGTATGGTTATCCTTATTCACATTAGTCTTCATCATGTCTTGAGTTACATTATTTTATTCTTTTTCATATCCATGACCAGTTCTATCACTATCATGCTTTTGACCACTCAGAATATTGTCAAGATCACTTGAGCTCTTTTCAAATCTCATAAATGACTTCACCTTAATAGATGTTTCTCTAACTCATATTTCAATGACTCATTTTCAATTACATACCTTGAACATTCATCTTCTTTAGATTTTAGACTTATAGATAGAATTTCTAATTGACAACTGAGATGCTTGACCATATTTTCATGTTCCTTGGTGTTTTCATTCATTATTTCTTCAAACACACTAAATTTATACTTATATTCCTTAATTTTAGATTTCCTCTTCTTATTGATATTCTTCTCAATCTTCAGTTCTTTAAGAGTATTTATCAATGTAGTCTTATAGTCTATCAATTCTTCATCATCATCTGAATCACTCCAAGTAGACTCCTTCTGATGTGAGAAACTTCATTCTTGAGCCATGAATAGTGATTCATCTTTAATAAGATCTTCATCCTCATGATCATACTCTGAGTCACTTTCTTCACTCTCATCTGATGAGCTACAATCTTTTCTAGTGTAGAGATTCTTCTTGTTCTTATATAACTTTTTATTGTTGTCAAATTTTTCAAAACCTTTCTTCCTATTATCAGACCCATATGTCTTCATATTGGTCTTCATCATGCCCTTCATCATCATGATTATGAGGGTACTTTCTATAAAAATGTCCTATCTCTCCATAACTGAAGCATTTGAAGGGTAGTTTAACCTTATACTTTCTTAAACATGTTTTCAATTTTTCCTTGTAAACAAAACAATTAGTCCATCCTCATCACTATCAAAAATTTCATCTTTCTTGGGTTTCTTACCTTATAACTTCTTTTTAAGCTTCATATATATCTTGAATCTTTCTTCTTTCTTCGGTAGTATATCAACATTCTTCCTCATCTCATAGGTAGTAAGGATGCCATGTAATTCATCCAACTTTAGCTGAGTAAGATCATGACTTTCTTCTACAATAGAAACTTTAGGATCAAAATTGAGAGAGAGGGATCTTAATACCTTTTAAACTATATTAACCTTTTCAAGGTTATCTCCAAGACCTCTGATGATGTTCACAATGTCATAAAATCTCTACAAAAAGGATGCCATAGAGTCTTCTTCCTTCATCTTGAGACTTTCAAATTATCTTCTATGAGTTTGTAACTTACCAAGCTTGACCTTTGAATCTCCTTCATGAATGATTTACATTTTGTCCCATATCTCTATAGTAGATTTATAATGGATTACCTTAGGGCACTCAATCTCTATAAGACCACAAGTGATGGAATTTATTTCCTTAGAATTATTCTCAAATAGCTTCTTGTCTATATCACTAGATGGGGATGTAGTATGAGCAACATAATAATACACAATTGATTGTCACACATCAAAACTTAGGGAAATAATGCATGTCCTCATCCTTTCACTCCAAAAATCATAATTGGATCCATTGAACATCAATTCTCACTTAGTATAGAAACCTCCTTAATGACTACCCATATTGTACCTTGGATCACCTTCAAGTTGTCAAGCCTTTACCTAAGGACCTAATCTAATACCAATTGTTAGAGGTACAATCATTGAAAAGGGGTAGTGAATAAGTGATTCCAAATAATCCAACTTCAATTTTAATCCTTATAAACACTTAATCAGATACCATAAACATTCATGAAGCATACACATCATTCATAACAATGAATAAGATAAATAATGCAAGGTTAAGCACATAACACATGACATATGTGTGAAACCCTCTTGGGGGATAAAACCTACTATAACCTTCAATTGAACTATTGTCTTATAATAAAAATATCTAATTTAGAATACATACAACTGATCAAAGAACTATCATCCCTTATTTTAGTGAGACTTCAATCCCACAAAGAGTTTAAACACCTATCTAGTTGAGCTTCCACAACAACTATACCTTTATTAAGTTTCACCTTGAAAGTAGGTTGTACCCCCTTAGATGTTTATTAGCCAAAAAAAATCCTAATAACACATCCACCTTTTAATTGATGTCTTCAACACATAATGATGGACCTCTGATTATCACTCTTCACCTTTGCTCACACTCAATCTAGAAGAGCACTATTATTCCAAAAGAATTATGAACTATAGGTCATACAAATATTCCTAAATATATTATTCTCTTCAACTCATCCATTTGGAACCCACCCTCTCTTTTACTTCATAACTCTCACAAACACTCTCCTCATTTTCAAGTCAAGAAACCATCACATTTGTTTTCACTATTTATAGAGTAATTATGATCATCACCATCTTGGTTGGCCAAAATGCATGCCTTAACCATTAATGAATATATGTAATTGAGACATATATTGGTACCATATACATAGGTTGGCCATATCACTTATGAGTCACCCTTAAGAAGCTACACCTTTCAATTAGGCCCTTGTAGCTCTTATAGGTCTCATGGATACTTATTCACCAATTTAGCAAATCATCAAACAAAATAAGAACATAGGACCACTTAAAAATATATAGTTCCACTCCAAATGACCCCTTTTTCATTCTAAAATATTTACAGTCATCATTTTACTCTTTTGTTTAAGCTCAATCAACTCAAACATTAGTAATATTCATAAAGACATCATGAACAAACACACAGTTAGCTTGTTAGGATTTTTTCATACTCAAGATAGATTGATCACACCTTTAAAATACACATATATGATCATCATGTATTATATAACACTATTTAATAGATAAGTATGAAACATCAAAACAATATTGACATAAGCTCAAATACCCTTCTCAGGTTACTTACAGAACATGCATGAAAACATAGTCAAATTTGAACCTTCATAGGTTTTATTGTACACACTTTCATATCTTTAAATATATATTTATAGATGTTACTTTTAATAATCCACCAATTTTATTTTTACACCAAGATCAAATTTTGCATAGATTGAAAGTTATAGCCAAAATACAAAGCACTCATTTTTCCTTTGTTAAATTCAAATGATCACAATTAAACATCAACCACTTTTATCACATCTTATGTCCTCACGTATTCATATTAAATTCATGACATAGATATTATTAAAACTTTAATATATATTTAACCAATTCCTAAATTTTAAACTTCAAACATTTGACCTCATCTCATTCAATCTTGAAATCTTGACTCAACACACATCATCATTCTCTATGAAATTATCCTTGCTTTAACAATGTTAGACAACTGTCACTTTGACCTATTAAATTTAATGCATACCATAGATGTTTATCAGTAAAAAAATCCAATTTCAATTTATTATTATAATATTCTTTATATTTATCTTTACTCAACATTAAACATTGAACACTTGGCACCATCTCGTTGCATCTTGACATCTTGGAATAAACACACTCTGTCAATCCTTTTATAAGGATCTTGATCTTTAGATTCATTAACCAATAAAAAATTTGACAAATTTTAATTATTTTAAATTTTATATTAATCTATATTATCACCCATGCATCATTTTATCTCCATTTGGTCCTAAAATTTAACTCTTGCAAAATCAACTAAGTATGGGGTACATTGCTCATCTACCTAGAAGACCAACTTTAAACCTCAATAAATTTTGATGTACTTAGATGCATGATATCAAATTTAAAAAATATGGTATCCTAAAATAGGATAATATAACCATGTATTAATAATATATTTAAACCTTTACACGTGTGAGATATAACACCATTAATATTTTCACTTAGATTTTTTTGCCACAGAGCCATCTATGTCAAGAACTTATCTGGAAGGCCAAATTTGCCCATCCATATATTTTGATTAAATTCATTGAATGATATAAAATATAGTGAAAATAAACTAGATAAAAAAATAAACAAACCCATATTATCATTTTCTCCTCACACCTTCAAACATATGAAATATAACACCATCAAAATGCTTACTTGGCTCTTCTTACCACATTACAAATTTGGCTATGAGAAAACACTATCAAACTACCTAGGAGACCAAATTTGATCATGCATACATTTTATCATACTTATTTTCATGAAATAAGATTTATATCATAATATATAGGAATAAATTTTATCATAACCATATGACCAACTCCCATTGACTCATCCATATGTGGCAATGGTGACATCAACAAACTGCTTGCTCAGATTTTCTACCACTAGACCTAAAATGTATAGATAAAAATAATGATCAACCAGATGAAATAAACTCATGTACACAAGAAATAAAAGATTATAAAAGATATTATGGACCTATTTCACATCCTCGAATCATCATATTCATCTATAACCATCCATCACCATGTAAACTCTAAAGATCAATCAAGCATACTTTAAGCATACTAGAACAAGAATGTTGCACACTTTATCATTATCACTTAGAATATCAAGGCACTTCATACACTCAATTGAACACCTTCATGACATCACAATGACATCATTAAAAACTCTCTATCATATTGAACCTTTGAAAGGAGAAAATCCTACCATATCTCTCTCCAGTATTTCCAACTTGTTTTTGTAGTTGAATGAAATTACTGCTTAGCTTTTAAACCATATTCAAGATAGAATCATTTTCATTATTAGGTGCCTTATAATTATGAACTTGAGTATTGATATTTGATGCATACGTTAAAACTCTTTGTTCTTATGGATGAGATCCATTGGTAGAATTATTCAAGAATCTTAGGTTTTGACCAGGATGTGCATGGCTCAAGGGTAATTGGTTCAAAACTGGGAGATGATTTAAGGCTGGTATATTCTAATTGGCATTGGGAATGACATTTATCATAGGAAAAATTTGATTAAAATTAGTAATGAAGTATGCTAATTGGCCCTATGGTTGCATCTGGTCATTAATGATTATAGCCTCAACATAATCTAAAGCTAATGTATTCATGGGGACAATAAATCTCTTTATAAACACAAAATTCATGCAATTCAAGGCATCTTTATATATTTCTAATATAAATCCTCATCAGGTTTATAAGGAGTTATGTTCCTCTTGAACATATTCTAGAATATAACATTGAAGGCTCTTATGGGCTCCTTTATATCTCTTTTCACTGTGGTGAATTATTGGTATAGGACATAAGGACTAATGATCTTACCAAATTTATCAATGTAAATATTGTTAAAATCAACCCAACTAGCAATGTATTTTTTAGGGAGGTTGAGAAACCATTCATATGTAACATATTTTAAATTAAAGGGGAATAGTCTACATGATACATCTTCATGAGTCACATTTAACAACCTTAAAGTAATTTTAAAACTCTTAATGTGTTCTTCAACAATTATAATTCCACTAGGACTAAATGTTGGAAAATACTTTTTAATATTATGAGCAAGTTTATGTAACATAATTGACACATTTATTGAATAACCACCTAGTAAATACATACCTTGATAGGGATTGAACATAGGAACACCCTAAACTAGTGAAGTTGGGAAAGACTTTGAAAGTCTACACTTACCTTTGTCTTGCTTACATCTCCTATGAACTTCTAATGAAAATATAGGTTCTCTAGTCTCTAAATGTGACCTTGTCCTGGTTCTTGGTAACTACAACTTATGGGATTTGAATTTTATTTTAAATATTATGTGTCAATATTATCTTTGTAGGGAACAGTGATTAGACTTGCACATTAATCAAATTTCATAAAATTTATATAAAGGATGGAAAATGACAACATTTTTTAACTAAACTATCTCAAATATGTATCCAAACACATAAGAATGATTGATATTTACATGTTTAAGCTCAACTAAACTCAAATTTTGAAAGAATATATCAATCTTTGATCAAAACAACTATTACTAACCTCAAACTTTTTCAATTGACAAATCTTAAGATATCTTTACCACAATTAAACATATACTTTCAAATAACATCGATATTTGTCTAAATGAATCACAAATATTGGTCTAAGACCATAAATATCAATGATATTTACACAATTGAGTAAATAATGACACAATTATACAAATATTACACCAATCTTTAAACACAATTCATAAGAATAAGAAAAAATACTTCAAATCTACAAAGATCTAATTGTGATCCTTCTAGTGCTAGTGAAGCCCCTCTTTTTGATGCCTAAATATGTACCATAAGTGCCTAGAGTGTTCAATAACACTTCTCATTTTATAATTCTAACAATTCAATGCATGACTTACAAGTTGTGGTAATATTATTATCTATTAATTGAATAAAAGAAAATAAAGTCAAATGTTTCAAAATATTTATAAAATTTGGTGGTTGGGAGCCACAATGGAAAAATAGTTAGTCTATGAAAAATATGAAGTATGATATGATAATAATGGTAATTTATGATCAAGAAGTAATATGAAGATTAATTTAAGAAGGATATTTATAATGAAATTTAAGCTAGAGTGATCTGGTTAAAAAAGGAGCAAAAAGAAAGGTAAGGTAGAGAAGAGATGTTGATGATCTTAATTATAAACATCATGACAAAGTTCAAATATCATCTAGACATGCATTTAATCAATGTATGCCATGAAGTATCATAATCTCAAATCCTATCACACATTAGGCAAAAATGTAAGGATTGTGGGAAATAATGTAAATAAGAACTAAGTTCACTTTGAAGACTTACCCTTGCAAGAAAACAAAATTAGACTAAATGGAGAAGAATAATAAAATGAAATGAACCTAAGAACTTTTAATTAACCTGGGATTAGCATTAGTACAAGTTAAAAAATATGAATTCAAATATACACACCAAGAATTCATAAGAACCATTCAAATCTAGAAGTTAAATCAAACAAGTGAGAGAGAAGTCAGGATAACAAAAGACATAAGCAAATTTGGATAAAATTTGCATAATTCCTTTCTTATATTAATTTTTCAAAAGTTACAATTGGTTTTGGCTCAAAAAAACACTCCCCCCTCGTTTATAATTGACAATACTCATTTTATAGAATGTAAGGAAATATGTCAGTCAATTATATCCAATTCTAAAATTACATGTCTTAGTACAACTATCCCTTCTACAAAGGTTATAGAATACACAAGACTCTTCTTAATGAACTAACCTATGTGTAATATGTTTTATAAATTGAACATGAATTTATAAAAGAATATTCCTTTTCAAAATGTTGTAATGCTTAGTTACAAAAAGAATATCCTTCATCCAATTAACCTTGAGGCCCCTTTTGATGCTAAAATCCCCTATTACTAATATAATATCTTCATTTCTTTTTGATGTTGTTCATCAATTATATTCAAATTAACAATAGGTTTCATGAAGAGTTCATCTTCTTGGTCTACTTGGCCTCTAAGATCTCTGTCATTTATTCCTAAAGCCTCCTTGATGCTCCTAGATTTCATAATATTTTCTTCTTCTAGTAGGATCATGTCCATAACCCTATTATTTTTCATCATATATTTTTCTTGGTTCTTATTCTTCACTTCCTATGTGACCATGGTAGCTTTGTGCTTAAACTCCTCATCAGTGATGAGGTCTATATAGCTGAGTGTAGTTGGATTGGTGATCATGGACCCAAGCAAGTGTTTCATCCTATTTTATAGCTTCTTGTCATCCTCAAGGAGACTTTTCAAGTTATTAAACCATGAGTTTAGGATTTTGATTTTGTCTACAAGTAGTCCTATCACTATGTCTTAGATGAGCTAGGCTATTGGTTTTGAAACTAGGGATTTGATCTTCCATTAAAATGTTGGTCAACTATTTCATTTTATCAATTAAATTATACTATTGGGTGACTAAGATTTTTATCCATGTATCTTGTTAGTTAAATCTCCACATCTTTCCTAGGAACACTTTTCGAGCTATCATTACTAGAAATTCTATTAAATTTCTCACTAGTGGACTATAATTTAATTTTTGGGCTGAATTCTCTTACATAGATGACAATTCAATATTTTTAGGCTTCAATTATAATGCTCATATAGTCTAATTAGGGTTCTTGTGCTTTATATGGTTTCTCTTAATGTTTTATTAGAGCTTTAATTGTGGTAACTTATTGAACTCATACAAACTTCATGCCTCAAATTTTATTTAGATCATCTATTTATACCTTTGCCTTGTTATGCATCTATAAAATATCTAGAACTGATTGGTCTAGCTCATGTGGCTCCACCATGGCATCGTTGTGGCATTTTTGTGTCACTTTGCTCATTAAAATCTAAAAATTAACTGTTGCCTTTTGCAAATCCGTCTTTCATCTCACACCATCTGATTATCCCTACATGGATCATCATAGATCATTAATATAGTTCTAAAGGATTTAATACCATTAGATGTCTTTAAATATTTTTTATGGTCATGACACTTATCACCACCATGCTTATCCTAATTTCATTGAAAAGTCCACATCAATATTGCACTATCAGATAAATTTCCTCTGGATGAATACACACCATTGATTTTGATCAATAGATTGTGTCCTTTCTTTGTGGACTATTGATCAGAATGTGTACATGTGAATGTGTACTATCAATCACTAAAAAATTCCTAAGCTTTAATTTGTGGCATGTAGTTGTGCCACTTATAATTTCTAAATTTTTTCATAGGGTCCTTGACTTTACAAACTTTGATTCACATCTTCAGATCTTCTCCATCCAATCAAAAACATGTTGTAAATTATGATTCAGGAAATCAAATGAGATTGGTTCTTATGGATAATGAAAATACTTAATTCAGAGCTCAGGGAACATAAAAATAAATCTAAAGTCTTAAATTAATGTTTTTATTTGTATTAATAAATATGAATAAATCTTTAGGCTAAAGTCTTAAGATAAGTTAGAAACATAATATAAGATGCCCCATATTTGTCAGGAACCTAGAACAATAAACATGCTCTGATGCCTACTTAGTCAGGATCTTGCTCTACCAATTAGAGCACATATGATTACTTCTTGTATTAGCAACTAAACATGAAATTATACCAGAATTAATAAGTAACTAGAAATATGAAACAACACAGGAATTGAGAGACAATACACAATTGTATTAATAATCACTCAGAAGAATATACAATAAGGAAGATGCCACTTCTTCCTCCACCTCAAAGGTTCACCACACCTCAAGACCTTCTTCCCTCTCTCTCTCAGTCACAACAATCAACTCCAATATAGAATTGATGTTCACCTCTCCAACCAGTCAGTAACACACTACCAGTTCACCAAGTACACAACCGTACTCCAAGTAGATCTCCTGCTCTCTGCTGCTACCTACAAATCACTAGACCTTACTCACCATGTAGATATCTCTACACCCCTGAAGAACCCTTGTCCTTGCCTCACCAAGTCCTTATGATTCTTCAACCAATACCCCGATGGATCAACTCCTAGACCTTGCAGACCCTGCAACTCTCCCTGATCATACACACTCAGTACCCCTTTAGAACTAGGAGGAGCTACACTAGCTCTCTCTAAAAGCTCAATGGCTTTCTAGCACACTTTTACAATACAACCATGAGTCTATTATATAGATCTCATCCAAACAATAATTAGACACCTAATTACAATAATTAGATCTGCAGCTCTCAGTCTAAAATTAGCTCTAAACATGCATACACTTGGTTCGTCAACCAATTGCCCATAATATACTCGCAGCTCGAACCACAGGTGACCGATGTCAGTCCCTGTCTGCCTGGGGGTGCCGACACTAGCTGACTTTTGACCGATGTCAGTTGCCTTCCTGTCTCCTACCTACCATCATCATTTGGCTTGACCGACGCCGGTGTCTGTGACACTCCACAACTCTTTTGCAACCTCCTCCATGTTTGCATCAGTGAAGCTTTTAGCTCCACAACCTAACAATCTCCCACTTGGAGATAAATAGCTGCACTTGTACCTATACCTATACCTATAGCCCATCTAATCTATTTCATAGCTTGTATCCCTCTTCAAGATCCATCCTGAAGACCAACCACCACACAATCTGTGATGTTGTACCTATCATTCAAGTAACCTGCCACATCCGAACCTACATATCCATGTAGTGAAGAACTTGACCCTGCATAACAAGAATCCTTACTACTAGTTCCACTGAACTACCCTCTAGTACTCCTTCCCTGAATTGGCTCCATACTTTCTGACAACTCCCACTGATTGGGAAAATTCAGGTCTACATTAGACCTCATGTGATTTTGAACACTATTTCAAGCTAAGCTTGAACTGTCCAACCCTTGGTGTGCTTACCGATTCTACATCCTACGTAATGAACCTCACCAACACCATCTTCACATCAACTCCCACTAGAGATAAAATCTCCATGACTCTTATGCCAAAAAATTTCACTGCTCTAAATTCTTCATGACACACCTCTGAACTAACCTTACCTTTTAGCTCAGTAAATCCCTGTATGTACAAAACTTGCTAGCAAACCATCCACATACAGTAACTGGATAATGTCATGACTCATCATCCACCTGGTAAGAATAAAACCACAATAGTTACACTGACATTGACTGAAGCCATGCTTAGTCATCCACCTGTCAAAACCTGTACCACTGTCTTGCAGCTTCTTCAAGACTATATGCCTTGGCCTTCTATCTCTTGTGTCCATCCACTCTCTTCTCTAAAATGGGAATCCATTTCGTCTCTCAGTGCTTTCTTCCAGCTGAAAACTCTACCAAAAAATACTTGTTTGGTTCTTCTCCAAGGACTCACACTCCTCATCCATGCCAAGCTCCCACTGTATCTAGATTCTACCTGCATTGCCTCTTCACATCTTCCTGGTTCTTGACCATCAATAAGCAATATAAATAAGGTGAATGATGAATATGAGGTTCACTTACCCTTTTTGACCTCCATATGAGCATTTGAGACTTGTTGACAGCTTGCTGTCTGCCCACTATCTATTCTAGTGACCGATCTTGGCCATCTCCCAGTCTGCTCCTGACCGATGTCAGTTCCCTACACTAACCCTGACTGCCAACGTCGTCTCCCTGGCTGACACTGGTATCCTTTCTGCCGATGTCAGTTCCTTCATGACTGACGTCGGTCTTCCTATTGCCGATGTCGGTTACTATCTGACCAATGCTGGTACCTGTGTTTATTTGTGAGTGAACTTTTTACTTGCGAGCTCTCTATGGATCAAAACCCTGTTCAAATCAACATAGCCCTACTCAGAATAATTCAATTCCCTCACTTGATCTCTATCCATCATCTCCTCCATGAACACCAAGGCTTTCTAGTTCTTTAGCTTGTCAAAGACATCTGTCTTCTGCTTCAAAACTTGCATTCTCCTTCTACATATGTGACTAAGCCTATGAAGCCACATCTCTGCAACAGAAGGTGAATCAGTAATATAAGTAGATAGATAAAGGATACCTACTTTCTTACCACCATCTAATTCAAGTGTATCCGCTGTGAGAGTTACAGTGCATCTCTCATCACCCAAATTTCCTAAAGAAATTAGACTCATCTCCAAGACTGGTACCTGCATGACTTCCTTCAACCACTGTGTGTCATCCATCTGCAATTTCAGCTTCACTTCCCCTTTTTCAATCATTTGAAAAGGCTCTGCAGCTCCTAAATAAATCTCTCCAAAGTCTCCAAAGACATACCCATGAAAAGATGCTCTATTTCGAGCTGCATGGAAAGAGGTAAAAGAATCTGTGAACCAAGATTCCACTTTATCCAGAACATCCTGTGCAACATCCCCTGCAACATCTACTCCTCCCTGTTGATCTACAACCAACCAACAATCTTTCTTTACCTGCACTTTCTTTCCATCAATCAGACCATTTCTGCTATTCAATTTCTCCATTCGTAGCTTACTTTCTTCTGCCATTGATATACTCCCACTCAATCAGAAACCCCTGTGAGTAACCTGTAATCAACAAACACTACCAGATCTAAAACCACCTGTTAGTAACCCAACCAAATGCTCTAATACCACTTGTCAGTAACCTAGAATAATAAACATGCTTCGATGCCTACTTAGTCAGGATCTTGCTCTACCAATTAGAGCACATATGACTACTTCTTGTATTAGCAACTAAATATGGAATTATACCAGAATCAATAAGTAACTAGAAATATGAAACAACATAGGAATTGAGAGACAATACATAATTGTATTAATAATCACTCAGAACAATATACAATAAGGAAGATGCCACTTCTTCCTCCACCTCAAAGGTTCACCACACCTCAAGACCTTCTTCCCTCTCTCTCTCGGTCACAACAATCAACTCTAATACAGAATTGATGTTCACCTCTCCAACCAATCAGTAACACACTGCCAGTTCACCAAGTACACAATCGTACTCCAAGTAGATCTCCTGCTCTCTGCTGCTACCTACAAATCACTAGACCTTACTCACCATGTAGATATCTCTACACCCCTAAAGAACCCTTGTCCTTGCCTCACCAAGTCCTTATGATTCTTCAACCAATACCCCAGTGGATCAGCTCCTAGACCTTGCAGACCCTGTAACTCTCCCTGATCATACACACTCAGCACCCCTTTGGAACTAGGAAGAGTTACACTAGCTCTCTCTAAAAGCTCAATGGCTTTCTAACACACTTTTACAATACAAGCATGAGTCTATTATATAGATCTCATCCAAACAATAATTAGACACCTAATTACAATAATTAGATCTGCAACTCTCAGTCTAAAATTAGCTCTAAACATGCAAACACTTGGTTCGTCAACCAACTACCTGTAATATACTCGCAGCTCGAACCACATGTGATCGACGTCGGTCCCTATCTGCCTGGAGGTGCTGACACTGGCCAACTTCTAACTGATGTTAGTTGCCTTCCTATCTCCTACCTACTATTGTCGGTTGGCCTGACCGACGCTGGTGTCTGTGACACTCTGCAACTTTTCTGCAACCTCCTCCATGTCTGCATCAGTGAAGCTTTTAGCTCCACAACCTAACAATATTTAGTTAGGCCAAGCTAAGATAAAAGGGAACAAATGGGATCATGATGTGAATAACTTAGGATAAATAATTTTAGACTAAGGTCTCGGTTATTTTAATAAACATGACTAGGACCTTAGGATAAAATATAAACTAAGTCAAATTAAAGTGTTCTTGTGAAACTTTAAATAAAAGCTCCTGCCAAATTTGAATTCAAAAGAAGTACTTAGACCAAATTTAGACTAATGGTTTTAGTAATTAAAATATGAATTCAATTAATCAATTAAAAACCAAAATCTAGTAAAAGGGGTAGTTTAACATTTAACACAAAACCTTGAGTATTACTCATTTTAAATGAACTCCATTAAACCTGCAACCTAAAACATAGATATCTAATGTTAGCAATTTTAGATAAGATCAAACTAGAGCCATGAATAAATAAGCCAACCAAACCATGGTATAAAACATGCTAATGATACTTTGATAAAGTGAATTTTCAATTTTAAGGTAAAAAATTTGCACAATTTAACAAAAGGGTCCCCATTTTTCAGGAATTGGGGTATGTTGACCTCAACACATACCAATAATTCCAATAGGATTTTACAAATCTAATTCAAATAAATAATGATCAAATTATAAAATAAAATCCAAACATAATGAAGTAGATAAATATAATAATAAAATATTATTTTTCCTAGTAGCCCTAGTGTTTATTTCAAACCCCATAGAGACTCCATAACATCATTTCCCCCAAATCATGGTTTTGGGATCTAAATACATAGTAAGTTTCAATAGTATAAACAACATTTCCAAAACCTGAGTAAACCCACCTAGGGTTCTAAAAACATAAAATGAATTTACACACAACATAGTCACTAATAATACACAATCATATTTACCATTATAATGGTGTATCAAAATAATAAATCCTAGACAAAAATGTGTAAATATCACAACATATATACATAGTATATACATCTACCATATCCATAATAGAAAATATAAACAATATATATTCATATTTATATATTAAAATCCATGGTTGAGTTGTATAATGGTTGTCATGGAACAAAATAGAAAATAAAAACTATCAACCCTGTTAAGGGTTTTTAGATATAAATACTTTTATCTAAGAAGAATACAAAAGCCAATGTTTATGACTAAAAATAATAACTAGTTTGCCACTAAAAACATTAAATAATGCAAAATTAGAATTTTAAAAACAACACTTACTTGAAATCTTAAAATTGACCATAAAAGAAGACTTTATTTTTAGGCTCCTAAATTGTTATGCCAAAAATACCATGCCTCAACCAAAACTAGTCGACCCATAAAAACTAAATCAAATCCTAGTTAAATCTAATAAACTACTATTTGGTCAATAAGATCAATGATTAACTCTAGTTTAATCTCCCTAAAAAACATAATGTATAGATTTTATTACATTTCCCTTGGCCACCATGTCAACAAAAATTATAGAGTCTCCCCAAGATGCATAACTCTTTAACAAACAAGATAAAATGACCAAAATAAAACCTAAAAACCATTTGGATAAGTTTTGACAAATTTGCATGGTAATATGAGCCAATGCCATGACTCTAAAATTGAATGTAAAAATAAAATATCAAACTAATGCCAATGCCCCAAGGTGGGTCATGAACCTAACAACCTTAGCACAAGGCCAAGCCAAACTTGGCTATAATAATAATCAATGATAAATAAATAAACATAAAAATTAATTACTTTAATGCATATAAATTACATCATAGATCAGATAGAACTAATTTCAGGTGCCTTCAACCATAACATAGGTTGATACTAATCATTAAATCCAAACAATATCAAGACAATCTAACAAGGTGATAATGAGCCAACACTCAACAAAATGACTCTGCACACAAGATAAACTAGTGATTGAATTCCATGTTGAAGTCAACAAGTCATTAATTCAATGAAAACATATTGAAATAGAATGACTAACAATGATGGAATCAATAAGCAATCAAGAATCATAATACTAAGCATGACTCAAAAAAGCTAATAAGTCCCATAATCAACAAAATTAAGTAAAGGAATGATTGTAAAAAATTTGAAACCAACTAAGATCAATCAATAATGAAATTTAACTTGAAATTATAACACTTAACACTTAAATCATGTTAATAAAATGACTTAATCAATAATATCATTAAGTTCAATTTTTATAATATAATTTACTATTTTAGTTCATCCATGTTTCTCCACTACTCAAGTCCAAACACAACCTCACTTAAGTACCTATCCCTGCAGTCAAAAAATAGACCATCAATAGTATTTGGACATATAAATACAATAAATATAATAACAACATTTAAATTACACATCTAACTAAATGGTAAATTAGTACTCATTAAACATAAATATTCAATGCTCTAATGAAAAGTGTATCAATAATTGTCTCAACAATAATAAAAATTTGTATTGACTCAGATCACAAAACTGTAACACCAGAGTGAAACAAACAAAATATGTCTTGAATAGTTCATAACTATCTATATCAACAAATGAAATAAATGCAAGTCATATAGGGTCATGATATCCTCCCCCACTTAGAAAAGAGCCATTATGGTGATCAAAATAGCCAAGAATAATGTTACTTGAAAAGACTCTCATCTTCCCAAGTAACACTTCTTTCTGATAAAGGATTCCATTGAACTAGCACATGAGAAATATCATAATTTCTCAATTTAACATTGTGATGGTCCAAGATATTCATTGGATTCAACTACATCTTTTCTTCTTTTGAAACCTAAAGATGAGTCTAATCCAAAACATGAGATGGATCAAGAATAGACTATCTCAATAAAGCAACATGAAACACATTATGAATCTAAGACAAGGAAGGAGGAAGTGCTAACTAGTATGTAATAATAAAAATTTTCTCTAAAATTTAAAAGGTTGCTACAAACTAAGGAGCTAATTTAGAAGACATTCTAAATTTAATTAAACTTTTTTATAGTCTAGCATGTATAAAAATGTTATCTCCCACTTGGAATTCACGTGTTGTCATTTTTAAATTAGCATAACTCTTTTTATTATCAGATACAACCTTTAAATTTTGCCTTATAATTTATATTTGCCTATCATACTCTTACAAAAATTTATGATAGGTAATGATCCTATTTTCTAAACTTTCTTAGCCAAATGGATTTCTACGCTTAAATCTATACAAAGCTTTTAAAGGATCCCTTTTAATCACAAAATGATATGTATTATTATATTCAAATTCAACTAAGTGTAAAGAGTTCTCCTATTTACCTTGTTGATCCATCACATACATTATTAACATATCTTCCACAACTTGATTTAATATTTATATCTAACCATCTATTTTTGGGTGATAAATTAGACTAAAATTCAATCTTGTACCAAAAGTAGTAGTCAAAGTTTTCCAAAACTTTGAAGTAAATTTTTTTGTCTCTATCTAAAATAACAAATTTAAGTATGACATGAAAACATACTATTTATTTCATAAACCATGAAGCAAATATAAATGCATCATAAATTAAGTTTCCAATAATGAAATGACCAACCTTAGTGTATTTATCTATCACAACCAAAATAGTATCATGTTTATTTTTAGATTTTTTAAAACCAAGTATGAAATCCAAATAAATCATGGCCCACTTACCTTGTCATACATCATGAGGGTAAAATAATCATCTTGGATGGAAATGTTTAGATTTCACACACTGACATTCCAAACATCTTGACACAAAGTCACCAACTTCATGTTTCATTCCATCCCAACAATACAACCTTTTTAGCTCATGGGTCATCTTAATGACACTTAAGTGAGTAAAATGAGGTGTTTTATGAACTTTTTTTAATCAAAATATTCCTTAATTCACCACATTTAGGTACATAAATTCTATTTTATGTTTTATTGAACCATCATAATCAATAGAAAATTCATAAAATTTCCTTTTAATAGGATTGTCAGCCAAATTTTTAATTACATCTTGGCAAAACTTATGAGAACATTTTTGTTCTAATAATTTATTTCTAAAATTATTATAATAATAGATAAGGCAATGAGATACATGCATCAACTGAGTGCATCAACAACATGATTCCCCTTATCTTTCACATATGAAATATTCATATCAAAATTACTTAAAAATTCCAGTTATATATGTTGAGATGCATTCAGATCACCCTAGGAAAATAAATATTCTAGGATGTGGTGGTCATATTTTACCTCAAAATGTTTACCTAGCAAAAAGTGTTTCCATCGATTTAAATCATGAACAATAGAAACAAGCTCAAGGTCATGAGTGGTGTAATTATTCTCAAGGTACTTTCATTTTTTTGACTCATAAACCACAACTAAACCATTCTGAGTTAACACATGGGTGATACCTTCTTTGGATACATCAACCCATATTTAAAAATTTACACTTGAATCTGGTGTAATAAGTACATGTGTTGAATTTAATAACTCTTCAAGTTATAGGAAATCTTGTTCACATTATGAATTCCACACAAATTTGTTACCCTTGTGCTAAAATAAATTTATTGGATTAACCAATTTAAAAAAAAATCAATAGTTCTATAATAACCAATCAGTCCCATAGAACTACATACTTTATATACATTTTTAAGACTAGGCCACTATTGAATAGCTTTAATCTTTTTTCGATCAATAATAATACCAATGTTAAATATAATATGAACTAGATAGTGGATCTTAGATTAAAAGAAAAAAATTAGATAGTTTATCAAACATTTAATGAACCTTTGCAACATTAAGTGTAAATGTTGTTCATGTTCAACTGCATTCTTAGAATAGATCAATACATCATCAAGGAATACTAATATAAACTTGTCTAGAAAATCCCTGAATACACTTTTCATTAAGTTCATAAATGTAGTAGGTGAATTAGTTAAACCAAAAGGCATTATTGTAAACTGAAAATATCCATACCTAATTCTGAATGTAATCTTATGGATGTCTTCTTCTTTGATCCTTAGTGATAGCCTGGTCTCAAATCTATCTTTAAAAATATTGATGCATCCTTCATTTGATCAAATATATCATCTATCCTCAACAAAGGATAATGATTCTTAATGGTAACCTTGTTAAATATGTGATGTTAACACATAATCATAAGGTTCCATCCCTTTTCATAAAGATCACTGGTATATCCCAAAGTGACACACTTGGCCTGATACTCCTATTTTTTAGTAGTTCTTATAGTTAAACTTTCAACTCTTAAAAATATGCTACATACATATGATAAGGTGATTTATATTATGGGGCTACCCCTAGTGTTATATAAATAAAAAATCAAATTCACATTTAGGAGGTAAACAAGGAAATTTATCAAGAAAAGAATAAAAAAAATCTTTCAAAAACATATATCCTTTAAATATTTATTCTATTATAGGTGTATCTTATTTCATATGAATATCATATAATTTTCATCCTTTATGCACTACTATCTTTAACTGTAAAATTGGTAACAACTTGAATACTTTTGATTTTAGTAGACCTTGAATTTCCACAAGTTTCTCCAAATCGTTATAGTAATATATCACTTTGCTAAAATAGTCTAAATTTATTATATGCTATTATAACCAATCCATGCCTTTAATAATATTATCAAAATTTATAAGAGGAGCTAAAAATAAGCTGACTTGGGTCTAAAAATTGCTTAAGTCTAAACTTACACTCTCAAGACACTTAGTAACCAGTATTCTTTTACCTAATCTAAACTCACCATCCTAGCCATCCTTCAAAGTCACTGTATTTAACTTACATCATGTTACTAACTTAGGATCTATAAAAATATTAGTTGCTCCTAAATAAAACAAAATTTTAATAGATAAATCATTAATTTTACCTTTTATTTCAATAAGAGTTGTTTGGAAATTTCTATTTCTATTATCTAATACTACATACACTCTATGATTCACTGATTGGCCTATTTTTGGCTTAGTTCAATCTTTGTGATAATGGTTATCTCCACATTTCTATCATTATATGGTCCTTTGAGGCATCACCAGAATGGTATTTTCTCTACTATAAGGCACATTTTGACTACTTTAGGTTGTATTTATTTAAAAATTTGTAGACTTAGAAGAATTCAAATTACTAAAAAAATTATTTTGCCCATTGGCAATTTTTGAAACCACTCATACTCATGATATATTTACGATTTGATTCAAATTTCATAAAATTCTTAGGAAAATGGGATAGATTTTTATTATTAGATTTTTCCTATTTTATTTAAAATATTGTCTCATAGTTTGATGAGCCTTATGATTCTCTTTTGCCCATGAATAGATTCAATAGCAGCAGTTAGAGTCTTAGGATTTGTCACATTAACATCATACATCAATATCTCTTTCAAACCTAGTTTAAACTTATTGAATGTAGTCTCTTCATCATAGATTTAGTTAACATGATGTAACAAATTTAAAAAAAAAAAATCATACTCAGTCATAATAATATTCTCTTATTTCCAAAATTAAAAATCATTGATTTTTTATTTCTCAAAGTTGGAATTAAGATATCTCTTCGTTAACTTCCTTTAGAAAGTATGTAAGGTAAGATTCATTAGATGGTAATCTTATAAAACACATATATAGTTCCACCAAAGAGTTTTATATCCTACTAACTGATAGGTAGCCACTCTTTCCTTCATATTAGAGGACATGTTATGCAGATTAAAAGACTTATGTAGGTGTACTAACCATACATCAACTGCATCACATAATTCCTCGCATAAAAAAGTTGGTGGAGGTAACTTATTCATCTTCTTGTTGATATTATAAGCTACATTAATAGGGTTATTTTGAATTTATTATTCTCTAATTTACATTTCTTCTCTAATTGGAAATTCTTTAACTAGAACACTTTTTGGATTATTCAACCTTCATTCTTGGGTGTCTAGTTTACCTTGAAGTGAATTCAATATAGTCAGAATTCTATTTAAAACTACCTCTTGGTTAATTTTGGTATTATTTTCCTCAAAATTAGGGGCTTTAATATTATTATCAAGATTATTGATAGGTGGTTCCTCTCTTTCAAGAATATTTTCCATATAACCTTGACCTCTTCCTCTACCTAGGTTAACATTCATTGGGTTTTTATCTGTTGTTCTATATCTTTTCCTCATTATCCTATGGTGAAACAAATAAATAACTAGTAGGAAATCAGCAAGAAACATTATCTAAAGTTACCTAGAGTAGTAAACCATGCTTTAAAACCAATATGTCACACCCACAAATTTGTTTTATATAGTAAAAAAATAATTGTGAAACAAATTTTTAACTACAGTTTAGTGCATAAACATGTAATGAGATCCATAACTATGTTATATCCAACACATGAAATAGAGAAAGTACATATCTAATCAATGACCTCATTAGGAAGTTTTTTAACCACTTAGTATTCAAATAAAAGTGCATCAATGTGGTCATACCCACTCACTCCTATCTATGTACATCATTGTGGCCTTCCTAGAAGATCCATTACTAACTTATGATTTCACCTGAGTACCTATACATGTTATAGAATAGATAGTATCTCATTGGGTAATCCAATAAAGTTCATTAAATAGTGGAAAAGTGAGAATAGATTCAATAGAAGAATCATCATACTAAGCTTGATTAAGCAAGATATACCAATTCACAAGTAGTAGACAAAGATCAAAGGAAAAAGATTATTTAAAAAAGTAATGAAAATCCTTAGAACACCTATTTGAATTCACAAACAAACATAGGCACAATATTTGGGATGACCTACCTCAATAAAAGTGTGTAAGCTTCATGGGATGTTTCAAAAACCATGCTTATGTTCTATTTGGGAACATCCTACATTACCACAAGTAGGGTATAAGCACATGACAAGGCATGCCTAAGAATTTTATGTTGACGTAAGATTAGCCTTACATTCCTAATGATTACTAATATGAGTGTTATATGAGTTCAAGGTGTCAGGATCCCACTCCTTAAGAGTATACTTGATTACATTTGTATAAGCAACTAAACATGGAATTTAACTAGAAGTAATATGTAACTAGAATTCAGAAACAACACAGAATATGAGAGACAATACAATCTTGTATTAACACTCTTCCAGAAGGAAATACAATGAAGAAATCACACTCTTCCCACACCTCTTGGGTGTACCAGTAATTCTCCCTCAAGAGTTCTCTCTCTCAATTACAAACACAATCAACTCAATACCGAGTTGTTATTTCCACCAATAAGTAACAATACTACTAGTACCACCAAGTACTCAAATTACTCCAAGTAGATCTCCCTGATCTTGCTCCTTGTTGTGTTTTAGATCCCCTTGATATTGCTACCCCACAAATCTCCTTTGACCTTGCACACACACACCTGCAGATCAACTGACCCTGCTTACCATGTAGATCTTCCTAATCTTGCACACCTATAGATCAACTTGGTCTTGCACACCTGCAAACCCTCTAGATCTTACACTTGGAAGAACCCTTGTCCTTGTCCTTGACAAGTCCTTATGATCCTTCACCTTCACAATACAGACCCATGGGTCTCTTAAATAGATTCCATACAAACAATAATTAGACTTCCCAATTATAATAATTAGAAATGTAGATTCAAGACTAAAATTAGTCTTTTACATGCAAACTAAGTGTCCATCTAAAATTAGACCAGTTTTGGAAGCGCATGAAAATGCACACACACATAGGTTACTGACATTAATTCTTATTTGACTGATGCTAGCCGACCCCTAACCGATGTCAATTATTGCATAGCTGAATATGACCGACGTTGATTGATCAGACCGATGTCAGTTGCTCTGACACTCAGCAACCTCCTCCATTTACATTAGTGAATCTTTTAGCTCCACAACCTAACAATCTCCCACTTGGAGATAAACAACTACACTTGTACATGTACCTGTACATCATCTAATTTTGTTTCTTGGCTTGTATCCCTCTTTAAGTTCAGTCTTGAAGACCAATAGAAGTTGAATGAAGATTCAACTTCTCCTTTGTTCTCGACCTTGTTAACATTTTCATAGGGTTCTTATCCTTGCTAGCCATCGTGACTATAATAACCTTTTGCATCTCTAAAATCTAGCTAACCACCATACCACCAATAGTGAACACATATCCTATGGTGCTTCTCCTATCATCCAAGTAACCTACCATATCCAAATCTACATACCCATGTAGAGAAGTGCTTGACCCTGCATAGCATGTATACCTACTACTGGTCCCTCTCAGATACCTGAGAATCCACTGAACTACTTTCCAGTGCTCCTTTCCCAAATTGGCCACAAACTTGTTGACAACTTCCACTGCTTGGGCAATATCAGGTCTAGTACACATGTACTCAACCTCATCATGTGATTTGGGACACTGTTCTGTGGACTGTCCATCCATAGGTGTGCTAACCAGTTCTACATCCTACATATTGAACCTCTCCACTACCTTATTCACATAATCCTCCTGAGACAACATCAACCTATGACTTTCCCTATCTCTAGAAATACTCATGCCAAAGAATTTCTTTGCTACTTCCAAATCCTTCATGGAAAACCTCTTAACTAACTTTACCTTTAGCTCAGTAAATCCCTGCATATGTGACCCTATAATAAGCATATACACTACATACAGTAATAAGATAATGTCATGACCATTATCCAACCTAGTAAAATAAACACAATGGTCACATTGACATTGACTAAAGCCATGCTTTGTCATACACCTGTCAAACCTTAAACACCATTGTCCTAGAGCCTACTCAAGACCATATAACCTAGCCTTCTATCTCACCTGTCCATTCTCTCCTTTCTTTAACCTAGGAATCCATTCATCTTTCAGTGTTTTCATCCTGGCTGGCAACTCTACCAAATCTCCCATTTGGTTCTCTTCCAAAGAATCAATTTCCTCATTCATGCCATGCTCCCATTATTTCCTAGATTCTACCTGCATTGCCTCTTCAAAACTTCCTAGTTCTTTACCATTAATGAGCAATAAGTAGTGTAAATAAGGGGAATAATGAATTTGAGGCTTACTTACCCTTTTAGTCCTCCACATGGGTGTTTGAGACTCCTTGACAGCTTGTTGTTCACCCAAAATCTATTTTAACAGTGACCGATCTTGGTCACCTCTAGCTGACCCTAGTCTACACCCAAGTGATGTCAATTCTTCCTGATCGCCAAAATCAGTTCCCTAACCGACATCAATGTCCACCTGCCCAACATCACTGACTTTGGTCTGCACATGACTGACATCAGTTCCTGCCTGTTTGATGTCGGTTCTCACTTGATCGACGTCGATAACTGTGTTTTCCTATGAGTGATGAATTTTACCCACGAGCTCACTTTGGATCATAAACTTGTCCAAATCAACACTACCCTACTCAGAATTATTTAGTCCCTTGCACTGATCTCTGTCCAACATCTTCTCCATGAAAACCAAGGCTTTCCAGTTCTTAAGTTTGTCAAAGACATCAGACATCCTCTTAAGAACATGCATTCCCTTCTCACTCATGTGACCAAGCCTACAAAGCCACATCTTCACATCTACATCTGAAGTAGATAAAATAGAAGGAGAATTAGTAATACAAGTAGATAGATAAAGAGTACCTACTTTCTCAACAAATGCTAATTTAAGTGCACCCTTGGAAACTTTCCAAGATTCTGCTATGAGAGTAACTGTGCAACCCTCATCACCCAACTTTCCTACAGAAATTAGACTCCTCTTCAGGACTAGGACATGCATGACATCCTTCAACACCCATGTGTTGCCCGTCTGCAATTTCAGCTGCACTTCCCTTTGCCAATAATTTGACAAGGCTCGCCAACCCCTAAATAAATCTTTCCAAAGTCTCCATGGACATAATCATGGAAAAATACTCTATTTGGGGTTGCATGGAAAGAGGCAACAAAATCTAAAACCCAAGATTCTACTTTATCCAAGGAACATATAAGAGCACTTTGTGCAATAATACCTACATCATTTGCTTCTTTATTTCCTTCATGTTGATCTTCTACCAACCAACAATCCTTCTTTACCTGCCCTTTTTTTCCAAAATAAAGTAATTGATAATTCTTTCCATTGAATTTCTCCATTCTTAGTGTACTATCTTCTGCCATTGCTTTACTCCCACTCAAATAGAAACCCCTATAAGTGACCTGTAATCAAAAACCACTAACCTACTCCAAACTAGGCTCTGATAACCTACAACCTTCAACTAGGCTCTAATACCACTTGTCAAGATCCCACTCTTTAAGATTATACTTGATTACCTTTGTATAAGCAACTAAACACAAAATTTAACCAGAAGTAATATGTAACTAGAATTCAGAAACATCACAGAATATGAGAGACAATACAATCTTATATTAACACTCTTCTAGAAGGAAATACAATGAAAAAATCACACTCTTCCCACACCTCTTAGGTGTACCAGTAATTCTCCCTCAAGAGTTTTCTCTCTCAATTACAAACATAATCAACTCAATATCGAGTTGTTATTTCCACCAATAAGTAACAATACTACCAGTACCACCAAGTAATCAAAGTACTCCAAGTAGATCTCCTTGATCTTGCTCCTTGTTGTGTTATAGATCTCCTTGATCTTGCTACCCCATAGATCTCCTTTGACCTTGCACACACACACAAACACACACACACACCTGCAGATCAACTGACCTTACTTACCATGTAGATCTTCTTGATCTTGCATAACTACAGATCAACCTGGTCTTGCACACTTGCAAACCTTCTAGATCTTACACTTGGAAGAACCCTTTTCCTTGTCCTTGACAAGTCCTTATGATCCTTCACCTTTATAATATAGCCCCATGGGTCTCTTAAATAGATTCCATACAAATAATAATTAGACTTCCCAATTACAATAATTAGAAATGTAGACTCAAGACTAAAATTAGTATTTTACATGCAAACTAACTGTCCATCTAAAATTAGACCAGTTTTGGAAGCACACGCAAATGCACACACACATAGGTTGCCAACATTGGTTCCTGTCTGATTGATGCTGACCAACCCCTAACTGATGTCAGTTACTGCATAGCTGAATATGACTGACATCAATTGTTTTGACACTTAACAACCTCCTCCATTTGCATCAGTGAAGCTTTTAGCTCCACAAACTAACATAAGGGACTTAATACAAATTAATAGTTCCAAGGATTAAGTGCACTTATACTAGGTTTTACTTTCAGTCACATTCTTAAAGAACTAAACCTTTACCTTAGATTCATGACCATGGAATATCAATATTTTTATTTCTTTAACCTTAGATTAGAACTTAATTATTCTTATGTTCCATAGGATATTTATTTATACCGTCTTAAATAATAAAATTTCATTAAACTTCATATTCAATATAAGGACATGAATTAACTTGTTAAATATTCCAATGATCAAATCCAAACATGTAGCAATTGATCTTATATAATAATATGCCTTAGTTTGGAATAACCATTTAATTTTTAAAACCTTTAATACAATATATTATTTGCCAAGTTACTTTAAAAATATGCATAAGATTTATATCATCTTGTTGTAATTCAATTCCAAGAAATTATAAGGAGCTATCCATGACAGTCCATTGCACCTTGACAGTGGTTTATTGATTTCAAAGTGAAATGTTTGCCTCTTAATAAACTTTATGAGAATTAAACAACTTTACTTAATTATTTCTCCCATTTTAATCCCTAACATAGATTATAAAAATAATTACAACCTCATACATAAGCCTTATGATGATTATAATCTCTTTAATTCACCATATTATAAACACAAGCATTTTATTTTATTAATCTGTATAAGTTATTATCTTAAGGTCTTCCTTGGAAGTATCAATTAAAATTTATTAATTCATTTATCAATGAATTTTTGTAAAAAGTAAGGTAATTTTAAAATTTCATAATAACATAACTTAGAAATCACATCATAATAATCTATTATAATGCTCAATGCAAATTAATTTTTTAATTAATAACATCAATTAGATTTTATAAGCATAAGGTTAATTCCATAAGAAGTATTCAAGATAAACATAACTTCTAGTTTGTTATTGAGATGAAATCATAAAATACCAAAATTACTCTCCAATTATCACACACTTATTTTCATTAAAACATGTATGTAAAAATCACAAGTAACTTTCACAACTAGGTTCAAAGACAAATATTTGTACCCTCAAATAACTAGTTAGTTCAATACTTTGAAACCAATAACAAAAAAAGTACAATCAAAGCTATGAATACATTGTAAAATTATAAATCAACTAATAACCAATAAAATATATCAATTAAAATGCCATAACTTTCTAATATTTATGATAAAACTACTTATTCCAAATTAAGAGACTAACTAGAAGTACATGTTAAAATCACATAACTATGTTCATACTATCAAATGTATTAATGAACCTATGGAATTATGTATATAAATAATAATACAAATAATACATAGATAATAAAATGATCAACTGTAATCATAACCATAACTCAATCTTACATGTTTTATCTAAATATAGAAGATAAAGATAACATTACTTGTATCAAATATAACTATAATGAAATACATCTACAATGAATAAATTGATTGCATAATCACTGTAGTTCATCTATAAAAAATTATCACAACTCAAGATAAACAAGTGTATCAACAATATTTCACATGAAAACCAAATAATTCAAACCCACCTCACCAGTCTCAATGAGCCCAACCATAAGTGGCCTTAGACCACCCCAACCATCAATTGGATATAGATCTGAGAAGTAGAGAAACAATGGAGAAAGGACAAAGGAAATGTATTAAGATTGAAATAATAAAAAAATTGAATAATATATATAGATGAACCACATGAGTCCATCTCACCAAGATTCATTAACTTGGTAACTAATTATGACTACAACTCATCTTCTTGATATTTTCAGTTTATGAGGTATATTCTATTTGAAGAATATAATATGTCTCATAAATATTATGGCATGCATTTATCAAGAATTCATCCTCAAATACTAATTTAATATATATTAATGAGTTAAAATAAAAACTCATAAAAAGGAAGATAATAACTTCATCTAACCTCAAGTGAAAATATAAAGCCCTATGTAATTCTATGGGTCAAAATTTGACTGATATAGACTTTACCAAAAATAAAAAAAGATTTAGTATCAAATTTAATGATATAACATAATCATAATAATAAAATAATCAATTGATCATTATTTTCACACATAAGTCAAGTAATAACAATCTAAATTAATTCAAACATCATTACTAGAATCATACCAATAATTCTAATAGGATTATCCAAATCTGAGTCAAATAAATAATGTCCAAATTATAAAATAAAATTTAAACATAATCATGCAAATAATAATAATAATAATAATAATAATAATAAAATATTATTTTCCCCAAAAACCCTAGTGTCCTTTTTGAACCCCATGGAGACTCCATATTATCATTGCCACCAAATCATGGCCATGGGCTCGAAATGCACAACATGTTTTAATAATACAAAACCTTATTTCCGAAACCTATGTAAACCCAAATAGGGTTTTAAAAACATAAAATGAATTTATAGACAACATTGTTAATGATAATATATAACTATTTTTACCATTAAAATGGCATATCAAAATAATAAATCCCAACCAAATAATTTGTAAATATCATTATATATATATATATATATATATATATATATTATACATCCACCAAAGACATAATAGAAAATATAATTGATATATATTCACAATTATATTTATAAAATCCATGGTTGAGCTGTATAATGATCATCATGCAATAAAATATAAAATAAAATCCATCAACCCTATTTAGAGTTTATAGATATAAACACTATTATATAGGCAACATATAAATGGTAATGTTTATGGATAAAAATAATAACTAATTTTCCATCAAAAATATATAACAATGCAAAATTATAATTTTAAAACACCACTTACTAGGAATCCTAAAATTGACCACATAAGAAGACTTTCTTCTTTTCTAGGCTCCCAAATTTCTATGCCAAACATGCATCCACAAATCCATATACTTCAACCAAAACTAGTAGACCCTTAAAAACTAAATCAAACCCTAGTTAACTCTACTAAAATCCCACATGGATTATAATATCTTTGATTAACTATAATTCAAGCTCCCCAAAAATCCCTATGCATAAAATGTATTTCATTCCCTTTAGCTCCCATGCCAAAAATTTCAATAGAATCTCCCCAAGACACACAAATCTTCAATAAACAAGCCAAAATTACCAAAATAGTCTCAACCATTGAGAATAGTCTCAACCACTTTGCATGGTAATATGATCTAATGCCACAACTCTAAAGTTGAATGGTAAAATAAAACATCAAACTGATGCCAATTACCCAAGGTGGGTTGTGACTCTAACAATGTTGCAAAAGGCCAAGCCACACTTGGCTATAATAATAATGAACAAAAAATGAATAACCATAAAAACTAAGTCTTTTAATGCATAAGCCTTAAATAAAAATGCAAAAATAACATGATTTTAGGTGCCTTCAACCATAAAACAAGTTGATACTAAGAATTAAATCTACACAACACCAAGATAATTCAATAAGGTGATAAAAAGTCGGCACTCAATAAAATGACTATGAACACAAGAAAAACTAATGACTGAATTCCATGTAAAATTTGACAAGTCATTAATCCAATGAAAACATACTCAACTAGAATGATAAATAATGATGACATCAAAAAGTAATCAGCAATCACAAGACTAATCATAACTCAACAAAGTTGACAAGTCCCATAATAGACAATGTCAATTAAAGTAATGATTTTACAAAATTTGAAACTGACTAAGATCAAGCAATAATAAAATTGAACATAAAATTATAACATCAACACTTAAATCATGTAAAAAATGACTTAATCAATAGTGTTGTCAAGCTCAATTTTTATAATAGAATTTACTATTTCAATTCATCCACATTATTTCTCCATGTTTCTCTATTACTCAGTTCCAAATAAAACCTAGCTTAATTACCTATCCCTATATTCAAAAAATATACCATCAATAATATCTAGACATCAAATTACAATAAATGTAATAACAACATTAAAATAACACATATGAACTAAATAGTTAATCAATACTCCTTAAGCATAAATATCCAATATTGTAATGAAAATTGTATCAATAACTATCTCACTAATAAAAAATAAAATGTATCAATGTAGATCATATAACTGTAACACTATAATGAAACAAACATAATATGTCTCTAATATTGCATAACTATCTATATCAATAAATGAAATAAATGTAGGTCAAATAGGGTCATGACACTATTATTTCCAATTTCTAAATTTAGAAAAGTAAAAATTAAATACTACAATTTTATTAAAATATTCTTAAAATTTAAAAAATTCAAAATCAAGAGCTATGCATGATTAAACATATGGTTTACATCACTATCATATGTTATTTATCTCATTATTATTACAAAACATTTCGTTTTCCTATCACACATGCATTTCACTAGTTTTCACAAGTGTTATGCAAGACATACAACTTTTACGTGTGCTAAGGTGTTATACTTGCATCTTCTTAGTAGCATTACTAAACTTAGGGCATTTTATTCATAGGTGAAAATATATGTAAGTGTTAATATTTTATGACTCTTATACTATTGATCTACATAGTCTTTACAAATGTCTTTGCTAACATTTATATTTATAATTTTTTACATGGATATGTTATTTTCTAGGATATGATCACGTTATATATGTATGGTTTATACTACATTTCTAGTTATATGTTTCATTTATGTTATTTACTTGTACATAATATAATACATCTTGATTATCTATTGTGTATGGCCCTTGGCCTTTATGTGAAATTATTTGAATGCCTCTTAGAATTGGATGAGAACCTCAAATTGATACCATTATCATATGCCCGTTTAGTGAAATATGTGGCTTAAAATGTAGGGTCATTATCATATACTAATAAGATAGGGATCCCAAATTAAGTGGTCACATTATTTTCCAAGACCTTGATTACTTTATTAATAGTGATTTTCTTTGTCACCACTACCTCAATCCATCTTGTGCAATAATTTGTGGTTGTAAGAACAAACTTATGGTCTACTGGGGAGTTGGGGTTGATGACCCATACTAAGTTTAATCCCCATTATAAAAATTTTATTATCACTATAATTGACTACAACATCATTATAATGTGGTTTTATCTTTTAGAAAATGTCTGACATTGATGGCATGTCTTGACATGTGTATGTATGTCTCTTGATAGGGTTCAAGAATAATAACCCACCTGAAATACTTGACTGTAACATCATTACAATGTGGTTTTATCTTTTAGAAAATGTCTGACATTGATGGCATCTCTTAACATGTGTATGTATGTCTCTTAATAGGGTTCAAGAATAATAACCCACCTAAAATACTTTATGTGCCATCACATTTTTTATTGGATGACCAATGCCTAGTTTCTCTTGGAAATTTTCCATTACTTCCTTGGTTTCAACTTTTGAGGCATCTAAGATGGACACCTTCATGAATTTTCCTAAAGAAGATACCTTTCTTCATCATGTATTATGTTTCCTTCAGTTTGAGGTTTCTCGTATGTGTTTTATTTATTCCAAGAGGTGGGTTACCATAGAGTAGGTAATGGATAATTGGGGTGCACCAATCCTATTTTAGTACTAGCTCTTGGTATAACTTATGTACAATGATCCTAAGATCAACATCGATTATCAATTACATAATACCTTGTCATTTAAATATCTTGGAAAAAAAATTCCAAGTCATATTTGTATAGCTTGGTCATCTATATACCTTTATGATCACCTATATCATTCTAACCAAGCATATATTTGAGAGTCAAATCTGATATGATTGTACACACTTTATTCCTAAGAATGTAGTGCTTTAATTTTTTCACAACCTTAACCAATGGACAAGTATGTTTGTCTAAATTAGAGTACCTCATTTATGCATCATTTATATTTGTGCTCATAAAATAAATAAGGTCTTCTTCTCTATCTAATCTTTACGTGAGACATGTAGCAATGATGTGTTTAGAGGAATGAGGATAAATGTAAAAATTGTTAGCATAGTGTTAACTGATCAACATAACTACTTGCATGATGGAATCCTTTATCTTATAAAATTATTTATTTTACTTGACATGCCACTCAATCTTAGTATCTTGTTTCAACATAACATTAAGGGGCTTAATAATTTTAACAAGTCTATAAATGAACTTGTGAACAAAATTGATTTTTCCAAAGAAGGATTTAAGATCCTTTTTACTATTAGAGGTTGAGGTAATTAAAAAATTACATCCAATATTTTTATAAATATACCAATACATTCCTTTTTGATGATATGAACAAGAATCTTACCTTTGATGACACCAACCACACTCTCTTTATGATTTAGGGAAATACCACACCTTTCAAAGACCTATAAATGGTGGATATGGTTTAATTTTCATTATAAAAACATAATTAAATCATTCATGTATGTTAATATTCATTTACCAATTAGACCTTCAAATGCAAAATCCATCTCTCTTTAAAAGGTCGCTCTAATGTTGATCAATCCAAATGACATTCATTTGGAGGCAAATATTCCCCACTTTGTGGTGAATGTAGTTTTGGTTCAGTCATCTAAATTCACTGAACCTAATTATATCCCAAAAATTCATCTAAAAGCGACATCATCTGGGATCCATTAACCATTTTGATCACTTCATCAAAGGACAACAATGGGTAATTATCCTTATCTAAGGCTCTCTTTAGGTTTCAAAAGTATATACAAAGCCTTATCTCACCATTATTCTTTCATACATGTACTAAGTTTTCCACCCAAGTGAAATGGAAAAATTTTAATGTTATTCTCATAGACATAAAATTATGAACTTCGTTGTGTATTGAAATTTCAAAGATCAAGTTCATGAGTCTTTATTTCTACTAGAATGGTCTTTAGTATAGCTTAAGGGGGATGGTATGAGTTATCACCCTTAGGTCAATTCCTTTGATGTCCCCATAATCCTAATCAATTTTGTCTTTATAACTCCACAACAAACTTTGAAGTTATTGGATCTCCTTATCGGTCTAATCAAGATATATGTTGAAAGTTTGGTGTCTTTCTAAGGAGCCTAGGTTAATGCTTTTATACTCTTGACCTGTAAAGTTAGGTTTTTCAATTGGGGATGCAAGGATAAATAATTAAAATTCATTATCCAAAGAAACCATTCCATTTTATATTCAATTTATTTTGATATTTAGGATTTCATCCTTGTTGACTCTAGACTTAGAACTATCCATTTCCTCTTCATCTACTAGTTTGGCTCTAGAGTGTGCCAGTATAGCTCTGAAGTCACTTAGGATAGATAAAAATATCATTTAAGGACATTTTAGCTTTGGTCCACTAATTAATAAATCATGCATGCTTAATCAATAATGTTATAAACCATTTTTGGTTAATTCTAGATTTAAGAGGATATTTACCAAATATAGTGTTCCTATTTATAAACATTGTATTTATAGTAATGTTTTGTAAATTCATCACTATGAATATTATGTAAATTGGTTACCATATCATGCATGATTGTAACTAAATGTATTGTAACTATAAATAGTTAAATAGATCTAAATTCAAACCTACCATTCATCTTGAAATGTGGAAGGAGGTTTTAACTTCTTTTCTATTTTGTAAATAATTTAGATTTAGTTAGTAATATTATTAGGGATTAGCTATTCTGGTCAAATGTTGTAAACATGTTTGTAAATATAACCAATGCCTCATAGTTTATTAGTATCTAACATTTAGTAAGTAAGAAAAAATATTAATATTAAGTAGAGTTGTTGAAGTATTTTATAGATTATAAACATATTCTTGAGTAATGATGATTATATGTTCCTAAAAGACTATGTGATGTACATCCCATTCTAAGAGAGAGAAAAAACCCACTCAACTAAGGAACTAGAATTATTTTATGGTATTTTACATTTTATTTTTCTATTAGTCAATATTCTACATTTTTATGTTAAAAGTGTGATTTGATATAACCTATAGGTATTTATGTGTGCATTTATATTTTAAGACACTTTTTTATATTTTGAATTCTATCATTTTATTTCTAAGCATTTACTTCTAATGCACCATTTAAATTTACTAAATAAATTAATTTGTGTTTTCTTGTAACAAGTGTGTTCATTTCCAAATAATTTCCTTTATAATCAAGGTGTCTTTCTTTTCAAGTAATTGTGTTTACTTCTCTTGTCATCATTTCAATGTTGTATTATAGTTTTTTCATTTCAAGTAACTAGATAGATTTTAATTCAAGAAATTATAATATATCCTTAGGGTTAAATGATCTACAAATCCCCCATAAATGTACAATTGTTAGTTATTATCTTTGAGACCTTATTGCTGACTTTCATTGGACATAGGCCCTATTTTAAAACTATATCAACCAAATTGAGTTGATCTAAATGAATATATTGATGACACTCATCATTTTTTGTGTTATTGCTATGGAATTTATAGGTGTTATTAGGGTGTAAACCTTAAAACTAAAAAATTATTAAGAAAAACTTCCCATAAAATCAAATAAATATATGAATCAATAAATATATTTAAAGGGAAGATACATTTTAAAGATATCTCAATAGAGCACAAGTACTGGTAAAACACAAGAATAAAGTACCATAGAAGACCTTTTAAAAAAATAATTATAGAATATCAAGGAATAACCATTTATAGCCTCACATAAACTTTGGGATCTGCCTTGGAGGTAGGTGCATCATTTCAAATGAATTAATAAAGGCTAAAACATAGCCATAGTTATTAATCTCAATCAAGTATCCTTCCATCCACTTTTGATGATTCAACACCTCCAAAGAGAACTCTTTACAACATATTTTGGGAAACCATGGGAGATAATATATGAAACAATCCAATAAATATAGTTGTAAGAGGTAGAGATCAACCACCAAGTATAATGTTCACTCATCCTATTTTTATATATCAAGATGAAAATGAAACAATGAATAATATATCATCATCCATATTGCCTACTTTAGAGGATTATCTATAGATGACCCTAATCATTTTTTTGTGAATTTAAGGTTTCATGTCAAACTTATGACTACAAAACTAATAATTAAAAACTAAAACTTTTTCCTTATACACTCAAGGATTCATCCATGAGATGGTTTATGAGTTTACAACCAAATTCCATTCACACATGGGATGAAATGGAAAATGGATTCTTGGATAAATATTATAATTATTGCATATTAAGGGATATAAAATAATAATTTTTAGATGATATTTATGGATTATATAGCACCTCAGTCTTGTACACTTGGAAAACTTAGACCTTGGTTTTTCCTCTCAATTATGGACCTTACCCACTTTTGGAAATTTCACATCTTATTTATCTTTTACCCCTTGGTGCATCTCTTGGTCCAACTAGTCTTATGTTTATGAACCATACCTATAATCTTTCCCAAAATTCTTAAAACCTACTTATCTTCCACTTTTGTAAGTTTCAATGTTGTACCTATTTTCATGTTTCCTAAACACTAGCATCCTATATAGACACTTATGTCAAAATAGGTGTCTTGCTCTGATGAAAGTGTCCAACACCCTAAAGTAATTTAATTTTCAAATGAAACATATTTTAATGGTCAACCTAATTAATTCAATGTAATTTTTATATCCAAATGGATTGATATAAATACAATATCAACCCTCATTCAGTCCTAACCCACAACCTAGCATAGACCAAGGAGACTTATCAAAGCATTTAATCAAGCACTCAATAAACTAACATCTTTCCTATTTGTCCTGTTCTCATATTAGTTATAGAAACAAAACATACATACATGTTAATTACTAAATAGATAACCTAAGAGCTTAATTTTCCAAGTTACAAGTTATGTGACTATTATACTTGGTTTCCACATATTTCATGATTCATACACAAGCCAACACATAGGGGAGAACTACATCAATTTGAGGCCCTCTTTAAAGTATTGGATATGTAGGTATAACTCATTAATTGAGGGGAATTTGGGGTTAGATTGACATCATGTGCCCACTAACCCATTTTTCCAAGGTCATTATGAATATGAAAAACTAGGGTTTTGTAATTTCATGAGGAGCGATAGTCCATGACCTAGATCTGAATACACTAGAGAAAAGACAAATATAAACACAAAATCATCCAGGTGGTCATATCCTTTTTCATTAGATATTCTCTATAAGACACTTGTGTTTGGTTTAGATAATAGCATTGATGAAATCATCCTAGGTTGATGCTAGTCTCTACTACTCTAGAAGCACCCAAATCAAAATGTGGTGATTGTTTCAAAATCATCTTCTAGTATGCTTCTTTCTTGTTTCAAATTCAAAACTAAATTAACATCAACACTAGGTAATTATGTTGTTTCTATGTCATTTCCATATCTAACATAGTTATACTTGTTATTTTTATCTTTTCTTAGTTTAATAAATTCATCATATGTTATATTTGAGTTTAGTATTTAATTGGCTTACTATAGCGATAGTTTATCACCCTTATATCCTAGGTTATCTCTATACCCTTCAACCCTATATTCCCTAATATATATTTTTGGGGTTAAAAATTTGGTGAAGTTGATTTATGTGAATGCAAAATATTCTAATTCCTAAGGTTTTTAGTCAGATAGGGTTGTAGATTGTTGTACTTTTTCAATTCTTGTTTATATTATTATGCATGTAACCTAGGAATACCTATAAATTATGAGGTGTGTCTATTGAACACTTTTATATTCCCCTCACACCACATAAAATGTCTCAAACTAATGAGCGACCTAATCCTATGGACCGTGATGATGCCAATATTGATGAGAAAAATATTGATGAGGTTA
This sequence comes from Torreya grandis, assembly GCA_037957365.1. Classification (NCBI taxonomy): domain Eukaryota; kingdom Viridiplantae; phylum Streptophyta; class Pinopsida; order Cupressales; family Taxaceae; genus Torreya; species Torreya grandis. The sequence continues at coordinate 1,807,273 of JARHVA010001631.1, read as the reverse complement.
TCATATAAGAATATTCTTATAATGAAAACCATGAGTCTAACAAAACCAATGAACAAGAACAAATATATCATGAGCAAGTGAAATTAATTTCATTATTTCATGAGTGTATTCATCAAAACTCTTAATATCTTGTTGAAATCCTAAAAAACATTATATAAAATAAGAACACAAAAAACATAGATGACTAGATAGGTCCATCTATTAATCATGGTATTATAATTAAGGGTCATCCCCATATACAAAAAAACCTCACCATAAACACATTATAACATAATACTTATAATGGGGGTGAGGGATATGTATTTTAACATTTATTTCCTAAAACTACTATTTCTACATCTGCCATGGGGCTAACAAATGTTTAAACTAAAATACCTATTTTTATTCCTATTCAAACCATGATTGCATCCCCTTTGGTGACTACTTAACTTGATAATCTAAATTTTAATGGGTCCACAATTCAAACACTCCTTCAAGTTATAAATACATGGGAGGACAAGGTTATAAACATTCAAAAAAATATTTAAAATCTCCTCATGCTATTGATTCCCAAGATGTTTTACATAACCCTATTGCACTTGAGATATCTTTGAACCCTTTACCAAATAGTTTTGTTACACCTAAGTTTACATTTTATGATGGAAAGGGTGTTCATGAACATCATATTTGATCATTTTATGTAGAATGACTTGAATATGACTTTAATGATAAACTTTTGACCAAATTATTCCCAAGAAGCCTCAAGGAATATGATTTTGTGTGGTTCTATGATTTAACTCCCCAATTTGTGAAACCATTAGAACCTATTTAAAATTAGTTTTTGGCACACTTTTCCATCAATATTTTCAAAAATATTTCCAATTCTCAAATTTCTAAAATTAAAAAAGGGATAAATGAACCTATCAATGAATATGTCTTGAGGTACAAGATAATGTTGGCTAAAATGACTAATATTCTGGTAGATATAAAGTTTCAATACATATTCAAGAAAATTTTCTTAGCTCCTTAACATGAGTACATGGTTTTTAAGTAGTTAAAATCTTGTGATGACTTATGCCATATTTTTTAGGACCATGAAAAGAAGCTTATTTCATTGAATAATCTCAAGTATGTAGTAAATAAACAATCTACATCTAGTACCAAGTTTACAATCAAACTAAGTCATAAGGTAAAACCTCTTGAGCCTAAAAACGAAATAACTACCATAGTAAATAGAGTTTTATATAAGCTTAATTGGATTGTCTTATCTAATGCACTAAGGAGATAATTTAGATGTTTACTTGAGTCTCCTTCTTCATTACTCCCACAACTGGTAGAGTGTCATATTATGTCTCTCCCTCATCCTATAAATTTTGATATGAATAGATATATACCTAAAGGATATGATGCAAATGCTTATTATGATTATCACCAGGGACTAAAACATTCTATGAATAAATGTTTTACTTTTAAGCATAAGATTCAAGTCCTTATTTATGATCCAAATATTACATTCTTTGATCTTCCCAAAGAATCAGGTTTATAACCCGATGATCATTAGAAATATAAAATATTTAACAATCATTTTCTAGACCATTCTAACAAGGAACGAGAAGAGAAAATGGCATATAGTTCACATCCTCATCCATCACATTATGGGAACCAATTATAAGGTATTATTAGTACTTATACATAACATATACCTCCTATGGTTTAGAGACCTCATATTAATTTTGATGACACTAATATTAAGGATGATGAATATGATCTTTATTATTTATTCATTTGAGCATTCCTTGATTACCAACCTATATACAACATTATGATTGATAATGTTGAAATTGAAACGTTTTCACCATGACATTAATTGCACATATGGATTATACTCATCATGATTTACATCCTTATACTAGATTAGTTAGATAATTTGATGGAACTTCCCAGAAGGTTATTGGAAAGATTGACCTACATTTATAGGTTGGTCTCAAACATGTGGTTATTACCTTTTTAGTTATATTTTCCATCAAAATATTTGATATGTTATTGGGAAGACCTTAGATCCATACACTTTGAATAATACTTTCTACATTACATGGGTGTGTTAAATATATTCATTCCAATTAGGTAATTAAAGTTGTTAGACTTATATATGGGCATCCTATTGAATAATAAAAACTTATACCTAGACAACTCACAATCAAACCTACTAAGGTTAATCCACCACAAAAGGGTAAGCAATAGGCAAACCCATTAATTCGGAGACCATTACTTGAGATACCATTAAATTAGAGACATATATTGGATTCTATGAAATTCTCTTCTTTTATTATGCACCATATTCAGTCATATAAAACACCTAAACATGTTTCTACTATTTTTATTCTAAATAAACCATAGAGTACATAAATATGGGATCCACAAAACCCTATTCTTTATATTACTAATTTATGGACTCAAAGTCCTATTATACATACATAAAACATCACAAACACTATAGTGACATATATTTCACCATTCTTATGTTCCTTGGTAGTACCAAAAATTCATTACACCAGTTTTAGAGTGGGGAGATACAATCTATAAAAAAAGATTGAAAAATTTAAAAACACTTTTGGTACATACATACCATATTGGCTCCATGGAATCTATTTGTTAGTTCCATGTTGATGGATGGCATATCAATTACTTCTACATATACATGTGTGTCACTCTTCTACTTGAGTGTGATATAGACATACATAGATACATGATTTATTCATATTTTGAATGTTGGAACTTCCATCTACTCATGTTAATAGGACATTGGGGGAAATCCACCTCTATTATCTTGATTCATATAGGTTATATCATTCTATAGACACCTTAAATTATCATGTTTTGAGCTCATATATGTATTTACACATGCTTTTATCCATGACTCTATCTTATATAGGGTACTTGATATGTTATGCACTTCATGTTTTTTGTTAAACACATTTGATCCATGGGCTAATATGATATGTTTATGTTGGTATATTATGCTTTCTTATATGCACTTCCTTGAGTGTCTTGCCTTGTTATTATCTTTCTTGTTTGAGCATTTGAATATGTTCCTTTATTTGTAGTCCCCGTGTCTATGTGTTTTTTATTTGACATTTGAATATGTCAATATTTTTTATATGGACATTTAATATGTCATCCTTGCTTTAGTGGACATATTAATAATTCATGTTATTTTGATTATGTGGCCTTTTGAACATTTCCTTTGTTTGTGGTCTCCTAGGACCATTGTATGTTGACTTGATTTTGAGTGCTCTTGTGTGTGATTGTTTGATTTTTGATCTTGTAGTATTATTATTTATATGTTACCATGATATTTATCATGCATCTTAGGCCTTCATGTGATCACATTGTTTTATGAATTTTAATGTTACATTTACTAGACATTTTATTTTATATGTTACATGGTTTCATTTACAAATTATTTAGTTGTCTTATAATTTTAAGGTGAGGTAACTACTAGTTTCTATTCTTGCCTCACCTCAAATGGGGGCATATTATTGGGGACATGTCATAGAGTCATGTTCTCTACATTTGACATAATTTTAAGATTCAACGGGGGCATGTCATATAGGCATGGCTTTTACACATTCATTTTTTTATTTAGTGGGGGTATGTCAATAGGCATGGAATCTACACATTCATAGTTATTAGATTCAATGGAGGCATTATTTAGAAGCATGTTATCCACACTTAGTCATTATTTGTCATAGTTTATAAATTTAGTGGGGGCATGCTTTGGAAGCATATTCTCCACACTTATTCAATGTTTGACACACCCAAAATCGGTGGGGGAATGTTTTGAAAACATGTCCTCCACATTATCACTTATTTTAGTTTTCATATTTTACATATTTATTTGGGTCATGCTTTTAAAGCATGTTCTCCACACTTGTTTAGCATTCGACACATCCATATTCGATGAGGTCATGGTTTGGAAACATGTCCTCCAAATTATCAGTTATTTAATTTTTAAAATTTATCCATATATAGTATGGGAATGATTTGGACTCCTGTTCTCCACACACACATTTTATTAATTGGCTAAATCACATAGTTGTATAATTTAGATTCATAGTTGTGCTATAATTTTAGAGATCAATACCATTGTTATACATAGTTTTAGAATGATACATATCTAAGGTGCATATGTTATGAAATGTGTACCTAATATTGTAAAATACATATTAGTTTTAGATTTAAAAACACTTTTAGGGACCATCATCACTCACCATAATAGACTTTTATGGACTATATTGAGCCAATCTATTTTAATAGTTATTCACTTTTAATAGGGATGAGATGATTAAATCACTCAATGTTGCCATTTTTTTAGGTTGGACTTGATTATATCATCTAACCTCACCAATTTTATAGTATTAACTAACTTTATTCACTCATGCTCACTATGTTATAAGTATGATTGGGTTACATAGTTGAGTTAATCTCAATTGTTAGGTGATAACTCACCTTTTCTCCAAGGTTTGGGGGAATGTTCCTTTCAGTATCTCTTTATCTCCTTACACACACACACACACACACACACACACACACACAAACATGTATGCATGTATGTATGTATATGTATGTATGTATATATACATATATATACATACATACATACATATATATATATATATGTATGTATGTATATGTATGTATATATACATACATACTTATGCATACATACATACATATATACATACGTACATATATATGTGTGTGTGTGTGTGTGTGTGTGTATGTATGTATGTATGTATGCATAAATATGTATGTATATATACATACTATATATATATATAGTATGTATATATACATACATACTTATGCATACATACATACATACATATATACTTTCTAGATTTATATATATATTTCTTAATCTTAGTTTTAGAGCCTTACAATGATACATATTTTCAAATAAACTTGATAATGGTCAAGGTAGTTACATCAATATTGAGATGTACTCCTAAAACTTTCTCTTTCAATTTATTTTCAATACTTTCAATTAAAAATTATATACTTTGATCATGTACTATAGCATGTTCTTAGTTGGAGGTTAGTCATGAGAAAATAACTCAAGTTGGACTCAATCAAAGGAAAGGTTTGTTATACATAGCCAGGTATGCATTTCTTCTCCTTTAAACTAGTAATTTCATTACTAGATTAAAGGGGTGGAAATGTAGATGAAATTTATGGATTATATAACACCCTAGTCATGTACACTTGGCAAACATAGACCTTAGTTATTTTTCTTAGTTTTAGACCTTTCCTACTTTCATAAGTCTCACATCTAATCTATCTTGTGCCCCTTGGCCTAACTCTTGGTCTGAATGGTCTTATTTTGATGACCCATTTTTGCTATCTTTATTATAATGATTAAAACCTACTTATATTCCACTTCTACAAGTTTTGAGCATGTACCTACTTTCATATTCCCTAGATATTATAATCCTAGATAGATACTTGTGTCGATGTAGGTATCTTACTCTAATACAAGTATCCAATTCCCTAAATTAGTCTAATTTTCAAATGAAACATATCCTAATGGTTAGCCTATGTGATTTAATGTAAGTTATATATCCAAAGGTATTGATATAAATAAAAAATCAACCCTCATTCATTCCTAACCTAAACTTATCACAGACTAAGGTAACTTATCAAAGCACTCAAAAAAACACTCAATAAATTAAAAAGTTTCTTATTTTCTCCTATTTTCATATTATTCATAAGAAAAACACATACATAGGTCAAAATTACTAAAGGAGCAATTTAAGAGCTAGATTTGGAAAGCTACAAACTAGGTCATTATTGTACTTTATTTCCAAATATTACATGACTCACACACATGCCAACATATAGGGGATAACTACATCACTCTAAGGCCCTCTTCAAAGTATTGGCTATGTAGGCAATGATTATTCACATAGTGATCTTAGGATCATATCATCTCCATGTGCCCATTAACCCATTTTCCCCAGGTTATTATGAATATGAAGAACTAGGGTTTTATAATTTCATAATGAGTGATATCATGACATAGATATTAGTTCAATATAACAAAGTTGAAGACAAACCTAGAAGCATCCAGGTGGTCACATCTTTTTTAGTATGTATTCTATATAGGACACTTGTACCTAGTTCAAACATTAGTGTTGATATAGTTATCATAGGCTAATACTGGTGTCCATAGATTCAGAGGCACCCAAATGAAAATATGGTGGTTATTCTAGAATCCTCTTCCAATCTACTTCTTTCTTGTTATAGATTCAGATCTACATTATCATCAAAACCATTTAAGTACATTGTTTCTTTGTCATTTCCATATCTAACATAGTTTTACTTATTATTTTTAACTTGTCTCTATTTAATGAATTTAGCATATGTTATATTGGAGTTTATCATTTAATTAGCTTACTATAGATATATTTTATCACCCTTATACCCTATTATATATCTATCCACTTTAACCCTAGATTTCCTAATCTAGATTTTTAGGGTTAAAAACTTTCTTCCAGAAAACAAAAGGAAGATGAGAATATGAAAGACTATATTGAATTATTCATTTTTTCACATAAAATATTTAGGTATGAGTTTGAGGAAGATTTGAGAAAAATGTTTTTCTTAAAAGGATTAGATGATGAATCTATGAAATATTTGAACCTAATGGGAAAAGGAGACAAAAAAACCTGGTCTCAATGATATAGCTAAACAATGTAGGAATTATTTAAGAATAAAGGCTGGTGTCAAAAAAATGATAAAAGGGAAGGGGAGAAATGATGTAGGACAACTCATGGAAGAATTTTGAAATATCAAAATATACATTTTGGTATAGTTAAACACCACACTATATGGATTAAAATAAAAATTTAATTCCACTACTAAATCACTAGTTGTGTATTGTCTAAAATATAGATTGAAACATGAAATCATAGATAATTCTCTTGATAGGAAAAATATGTGTGGTATTTGTGATACAAGTGACCATGATACCCAAAAATGTGCTCCCCTACTTACTCTCAAAAACCAAATAAAATAGGTTACCTAATAAATAAAAGAGCTCAACTATATACAAAGATAGGGAAGTTAGTTTTCCCATAGTAAAAACTAGAATAATATCATTATAAGAGCTCCTTCTAACCTTTGGATGATTCTATGGGCCGGACAAGCACCTATTACTCTCAAAAACCAAATAAAATAAGTTACCTAACAAATAGAAGAGCTCAACTATATACAAAGATAGGGAAGTTAGTTTTCCCATAGTAAAAACTAGAATAATATCATTATAAGAGCTCCTTCTAACCTTTGGATGATTCTATGGGCTGGACAAGCACCTATATAGTACTGGGGACCACCAATATGGGGTCCACTAGAGTGGATGCCACAAACATGGATGTCCTAGCCTCATTAACAAATTTGGATGCCTTAATCCAATTAAAAATCTTGGGAAAACCAATAATGGGTACCCTAACAAATATTTAATTAGTAGAGGAGGTTTACATAATATAAAGTGTTAATACCTACCTTACCAATTAGTCTCCACCAATTAAACAAGTAATTTATCCATAACTACCTTCACAACCAATAGTAAATCCCAAAAATTAAACAAGTAGCTCCTTCCTATGGGACTAACCAACAAATAACCTTAGGGGTTGGTGTTATTGTCTATAAAAATGTCTATTTGAGATCAAGTAAGACATTGAATTACCCCTAACTACCATAACTAAGGTCTCAAATTAAAAACTAGATCTCCCCCTTTATCCAATCAAAGAAAAAACTAATGAGGAAAAATAAAAATTGAATAAGAAATAAGAAAGGCCTCAAGAAATTGGTACAATTCCTCCAACCATTTTGTTGTTGGGAATAAGATCCTTGCATTTAAAGGCACTCATGATATTGCGTGTTTCAAAGGGGGAAAGTGGAAGATAATTCATGGGATAAATAATTCCCATTATTAATTTTAGGACTAGTCCTATTTTAGTCTAAGGACCAAGCATATTCATCTCATTATACTAGGAAAGCATCTGGTATTACCATTGGAAGTTCAATGGATGTGTAGTTACACTTAAAATTCATTACTAGCTGAAGCAATCCTTATTTAATATTGTAGATATTCCAAGCTTTACTGATATTTTAAAACAAGGGAGAGTGTTTCACTTCCAAAATAAACATAAAAATAGAGATGAAATTAGGTCAAAAATGGGTGTTTATAATTCAAATAATTCTAGTGTCTAAGAACTAAAATATGCCAAGTCACAGTTATACCATTGTGTGTTTGGTTCAGTGTTTACACAAACTTTATCGACTTAGGGGGAAATTTTATAAAGAGACACTAATATTAATATTTTACTTGAAAATAATCCATAGAATGTAAACACTCAAAATATTTATAATAATGGCATACAAATATTTTTAAACACTTTATAACTGAAAATACATAAAGCATAAGTTGTTCACAAAAATATTAAAAAGAACATATAAGGGGGTTAGACTAGAAAATACACAATCTAACTACCATATCCATGTCTATAACATAATCACATAGTCACTCCTCTTTCATAAACATTCACTTAGAACTCAAAAATAATGGACCACATTCCATGAGCAGTGAACTAGGTTAAAACAAATAACAACATTCTATTAAAGTTTTAATAGAGTTTCTTTACATAAATTATCATCTATTTAAAAAGAAGGAAATTTACAATATATAGAAGGATGGGGCTCACCTATAAGAAGCATAATATTCCCATCCTTGGAAATGATTGTCACTCAAGGTTGTTACAACTACCAAGATTCAAAAATAACCAAATGAATCTTCACTCTCCCAAAATATGCCTCAAGGGGCTACTCAATTGATCTATTAATGAGTTGGAGAAGATTTGCCTCCCATATGCTTGGGTTGTGCATCTTTGGATACTAACATAACTACTAATAGGTTAAAATATTAGTTTATCTTGGATAAGTTCATAGATATCTCCCAAAATATCACCTTTGATTGGGTCAGTAGTCATTGATGTACTTAAAAGGGAGCCTCTGAGGAAATTTTCACTTTTGAGACCTACTTGATGCTCATAGTAGACTAAGTTGACATTTACATAACTACCTTGGATCAAGTTATTTTGGCCTTTTCCACTTTCCTATTCATGGCATATTTGAAGTGATCTAGGTGAATTGAAAATTCACCTTTGTCTAGTAGGGTACCATCTAAGTATAATAACATAGTGATGTTGACCTCCCTAAAGTAGTCCGACATATTTTCCTTACTCTTTTATAGAGTTCCCACAATTTTCTATTCCAAGGCCATATGGTTTTCAATTAATTCCCTTATAATCCCAACATAGGTTTGATAAAGGCTCAATTTTGAGTTAGTCATGAGTTTTAACTTTGGTAACATGCTCTTGTGGATAACTATGGAAAGTTTTCTATAATTTATTTCCACAAGATCAATCCTTTCTAAGTACACTTCAGCCCACTAGAGATGTTCCTAACTTTTGGTCGGTATTTCAACTAATTTGTCAAGATACAATAAGTTTGGTATGAGAGATTCGTTAACCCATTTGAATAATTGCATAGGGATGGTGCTCTTCACCTATGCCTTAAGCACCCAGACCTAATCATGTATGTCTTCCATGAGCTTCTTAGACATATCATGCATGGACCAAAGGATAGTTACTAAATCCTTATCCACACTCTCTTATCTTTTATATGTTCTAATTTTAGTGAGAGACAAGATCTTCTATTAAGTCTTCCAATCTACTAGTTCTCCTCCTTAAATGAATTTATATGTAAGGATCCTCCTCATATACCCTAAGGTCTAATAAAACTCCCTTTACATTTATATATCTCCTCATATTATCATCTTGAATGCCTATGACATCATGGTTACTCCTAGGGTAGAAGGGGGTTACTATTGGGTGGTAGATATGAAGGTGATAGGTGAAGGCCTAGGCAAAGGAGGAATGAATGAAGTGAATGTAATGAAGGATGAGAGTAATGGAGGATGAAGAGGCATGGGTGCATAAGGAGGTAGGATGAAAGTGTTATAGCATGGGTTTTCTTTTTTCCCATATTTATTTATTATGGTATTTTTTCCCTTGGATTTTTCCTACTTTCATGGAAAATCTTGATTATATGTGTAGGTTGATTGGATGACTAGGAAGTAACTCACATGACCGGATATTCTATGTATGGGAGTTACTCATCTATTCTTGGCCTTGTTGACCACTTTTTATGGAAGAGTTACTTGTCTATTCTAGGGGTTTGTTAACCACCTTTTGTGGAAGAGTTACTTGATTACTCTCCTAAATGTTCTCATCTCATTTGAGAAATTTTTATTCAATGAGAGATTGGGTTTTTATCCACTTGTTTTTTGTCTCTTTATATATTGTTTTTTAGTGAGTTGATTTTGATTCAACAACATTGTGGTGTACACAAGCTTCATCTAGTTAGATCTCAACCTTTGCATTCATGTTATCTAGAATTGATGACATCTCTAATATGGTATCAGATCCACCTATGGTAATCATGTATCTAGTTTCTTATTACTATTAAGATATATTTTGAAATTGTGATATTTTTATTTATAAAATAATATTGATATAAAATCCATTTGTGTGAGTTTTCATCTTTATTGGAGTCATTTCTTTATAGATCTAGTTCATTGGAAACCATTATCATAGTTTTTGTGATTTCTTTATGACTACATGTTATGTGTGCCTTGGTGAATTTTCTTGACAAAGACCTATGTGCCTCTATATAGCCTCAGGTTTGATCTCCTATATTTAGTATCAATTTATGTATTTAGCCTTAACTCAACCTTAGTTGGTTTTATGTGTTTAGGAGACTATTCAAAGTTGGTTATGTGTTACTTCTAGGCAACCTTTAACTATGACATTTTCACCTACTAAGTCTACTCTCATTGTTTCCTAGTTAGAACCACCATTCCATGTAGCCTCTATGTTAAACTTGGTTGGTGTGAGTTATTAAATTAATAACACAAAAGACTCCTACAGTTTCAAAAGGGTTGATAGTTTCTTCCAAAACAGGCTAAATCTATTCAATGTTTTCCCTATTTTAAAAAAAAAACTCTATCATATTAAATCACATTTTTTAATAGATTGATTTTTCTAAAGGTTAAATAGGCTAGCTTTTTTTGAATGCAAAAGTAATGCATAAGAGTATTGGTCGAGTTTAACATTATTAGTGGAGATTTTTTTATTGTTTTTTAATAAAAATAATATATTGTAGGAAACATTTAAATATACATTGTTATTGTATAAAACCTCTTCAATTTTTCACTTATTCACTTTTTTCACTCATATTGGATGCATTTTCAATTGAGGCCAAGATCCTCACCTAGTTTTGTAAATCACATCTTTTTAAAATTTACAATAGTTATTATAGATGCATTCTCAATTGTGCCCAATGTCTTTTGAGTGTGTTTTATTTTCAATATTCATTTGGGTTCACCACTTCATAGTTCATAGGGGTGTACTTTCTGTTGAGTTACTATATCTTTCTTATTACACTTTAATTTCAGTTCAACATCAACTTGCACTACTACTACAACTCAAAACTAAAGTATATTCAAATTTAGTCAACCCACTAACCCCCTTAAAATATCATGAATGGAAAATCAAGATGGTAATCATTCTAAGGAGTAAGGGTTTATATAGAATAACCATGGGTGATGAAACTAAACTTATAATATATGTAGATAAAGCTAAGTGGTATAATCATAGTGATGAATCTTATAGGATATTATGTCTTTTTGTAGCACTTGATATCCTATTTCACTTAGAGATTTCCAAATCAACCCATGATGTATGGACCATTTTGGGAAAGTTGTTTTGGGAGAAAGATGTGATGAGATGTCATGAACTTAAAAATGATCTTATTAGCCTAAGTCTTAACAACTTTGACACCCTTCAGGATTTGTTCATTAAGTTTAAGTCCTTGAGATTATAGTTAAAATAATGTGAGACAAAGAAATAATATGGCCAACTTATTCTTTATATACTCTCTAAACTAGGTACTGACTATTTAGTCTTTGTCTCTACTTTCCATGCCACTAAAATTGATTTGGGTACTACATGTAAAATGCCCACTTTAGATGCTTTCATTATCAACTTAACTAGGGAGTAGGACAAGTTAATACAAATGGGTACATTGAAGTAAACAAAACCTCAAGCCCTAAATGTTAGGAATGGGAAATCAAAGACTTTAAACACAGAGAAGAAAAAAAAAGAAAAATGATGAACAGAAGAATAAATAAATAATGAAAAAAATCACTAAAACCTCCTCTTCCAATGAAAAACCTAATAAAGAGAAGGTTAAGTGTACCTAATGTAACAAAAATGGTCATGATAAAAATAAGTGCATGAAGAAGTAAATAGATCACCTAGCTAATATTATAAATGGCATGAGGGTTCAATTTTTGCCATATTTAGTTATCATCAGAGAGTTACATAGTGATTATATAGTGGATGTGGGTAAGGTAGATCACCAAAATAAGATATACACTTTCTCACATTTTGCACCTAATTATTATCTGAATACATTGGTGACTCATTTAGATGGAGTTAGTAAACTATGGAATGATTAGTTTGGCCACACTAACTACCACTACCTTGAATAACTTAGCAAAAATGACATGTTCATAGGCTTACCTCGAGTCCAGTTCTCTAAGGGACTTCATGAGGGTTGCTCTATTAGAAATAATTCCAAAGAAAAATTTGACTAAGGTAAATCTTAGAGGGCTTCACAAGCATTATATTTATTACACAATGATGTATTTGGGGCTTTTCCTAGACTATCTTTTATAATGGATAAGTACATTCTCACTTTCATTGATTATTTATCAAGGTACACATGGGTCTACTTCTTGAGATAAAATTTTGAAGTGTTTTGATATTTTCAAGACTTCAAGGCACTTATTAAAAAATAATATGATAAATCCATCAGTGTTATTTGAACTAAAAATGGAGGTGAATATGTCATCAATATATTTGAGTAGTTTTACACCACTAATGGGATTTATTTGTAGTGGATAGTTACAATCCTTAACAAAATGGATTTGTAGAGTGAAATAATAGATCCTTGAAAGATGTGTGTGTGTGTGTGTGTGTGTGTGTGTGTGTGTGTGTGTGTGTGTGTGTGTGTGTGTGTGTGTGTGTGTGTGTGTGTGTGTGTGTGTGTGTATTATTTACTCTATGTCCTTGGTACATTAGTATTAGGATGAATAATTATATTCATAACAAGGTTCCTCACAAATATTTGAAAGTCATAACTCCATTTGAATCTTGGCATGGAAGGAATCCTAAAGTTAATAAATTTAGGGTCTTTATATCTCTATTTATGACACATATACTAAAGAATAAATGCAAAGCTTTGGAACCTTAGTCCAAGCCTTACATATTTATAGGTTATCCATATGCTTTCAAAGGGTAGTGCCTTCTACATTAGACCACATATGAAATGTTCATAAAGAGAAGTGTTCACTTTTATGAGAGTACCAAAGACTCAACACTTGACACTTCTTTGCCTTCATTAGATCCACTTAGACTTAATGATAATTCTTCTGACTCTAATCGTCTAGAGTAGGTTATTGATATAGGGGATTCTTATTCTTATTCAATTTTTGATAGTGAGGGAAATGATAGGGAGTCATATACATCCACCTATAGTAATTTTTTTAAAGGATGATGATTTATCACTTAAATCACCCACATCTAGGCCCCTTTGGTCTAGGAGAACCCTTCAGAGTGTAAGCACTTTGGGAGGGGATCCAATAGATGATAGACATACTCAAGTAGATTATCATAGTGGTCCACATGATTTATTTTCTTCAGTTTTAAACCCATATATAATTTTAGAGGCTTAAATCATACCTAAGTGGAATAATTTTATGTAGAAAGAATATTCTTCCTTAATCAAAAAACACACATAGGATTTGATTTCACTTTCTAAGGGAATGAAGATGGTTCAATGAAGATGGATATATCATATCAAGTTTACATTAGATGAGTCAATTGATAAGTACAAGTAATGATTGGTAAACTAGTTTTTTTCATAATTAACTGACATTGATTACTTAGAAACCTTTACGCATTTTGCAAACATGACTTTGATCCAACTCACACTAGTTATTATTGTAGCACATAGTTGGTATGTACATCAAATGTATGTAAAGAGTGCCTTTATTCATAGAGAAATTTACGAGTAGATATATATGGATCATCCACCTATTTTTATTTAGGATTCATCCTTAGTTTCAAAAATTAGTAAATCTATATATGGCCTCAAATACGCCCCTTGGTATGATAAGATGGATTCATTCCTCCTTACTTCAAGTTTCACCAAGTGTCATTTAGACTCCAATGTATAATTCTTATAGTAAGATGATTTTTTAATAATATTTATCCTTTATTTTGATGATATTTTTATCATTAGGAGTTCCACACCATCTATTGCATAAGTGAAGATAGCTCTACAATACAAGTTTTGACATGACAAACTTGGGTCTTCTTCATTATTTTGTCAAAATTAAGATTTCACAACTTGATTCAAGGATTTAATTTATACATCCTAATTACACTTTTTATCTTAGACATTTATTAAACTCCACTTAGTATCGATAGATTTTTGGTAGCCTCATTTATCTGACTAATACTGGGCTCAATAATTCATATATAGTATGCATTATTTCATGATTCATATAGGAGTGTCATGAGCTACATTAGAAAGTATCCAAGTGGATACTCCACTACATTTATAGATCTTAAATATTTAGGATTCATTATATATTTGACATAGAGGTTGACTTAGTTAGTTTTTTAGATTCAGGGTGGGTTGGTGATCATTGTAAATCGTCCCACTTGCATTCAGTGATTCTAACCACCTTTGGGAAAATAGTTGTGTTTCCACCAATTTGAGGGTTAATGATTAGAACCACCTTTGGGAAAATCATTCACTTTATTCTACCTAATATGGTCATGTTTTTATCCTACTAGTGATTATAACTACCTATGGGTAAATGATTGTTTTCCCTTTAACTGATTATAACCACCTTTGGGAAAATCAGTTTCTTGTCACCCCAAGCCTTTTTTGATGATTCTAACAACCTTTGGGAAAATCATCACATTTTTTATCCCATATATTTATATTAGTATAACCACCTATGGGAAAATCATCCTATTTATTTTTCTTAACTATGGTAGCTCTATATGCCATTGATTATAACTACCTCTAGGCAAATTAGTTCACTTCCACCCCATCATTTCTATTTGTTTAGTCCACTCATTTCCTTCTTTTGAGGGACCATTTTCTAAACCATTTTCCAATTTATCCCTCAAGGGGGCACCCTATAATTCATCTATTATTATTGAATTCATAATCATACAGGACTTTTTCAATATTTGAGAAGATGTTACTATACTTACAACGTGTAATGTCTTCCTAAATAGGGACAAACTATAGACATCTAAAATTGGCCACCAACAAATTCCTACTATACTTTAGATTGATTATTACCAACCTTTGAAAATCTATCCTAAGGATCACTAAATATCTTAAATTTGGCTTCATAACATTCTATTTGGTCTATAGACCTATTAAATAGAGAAAATGTACACATGAAATAAATTTAAATCTCATAAAATGCTAAAAATCCTAAACAAAATTAGTTAACATTAAAAACCTTATCAAATGTCTAATTGAATTTATCCATGAGAAATTAAATGAATTATCAAAAATGAAATTTAAAAATCAAAAAATATCCTAGAAATTCATAATTACCTTTCTATGAGTTGTCAAATATCCCAAAATATCTCAAACATGCCTATTCATTTCTAATCATGATCATTTAACACATTTTAACTCTACTAAGGTTAATTAACACACTAAGGTTAGGTTTGAACCCATTCCAAGCTCTAACTACACCTTAAATTACCTTGAGCTGGGGTTAGTTTCTAAAACTATAAAAACAAGCATTTTTCTCTTTATTTAGAGAGCTTGGACCTAGTAATGTTATAATGATGATTTTATGACAAGACTAAATTTTATAGAGTTATAATTAAAAAATTATGAATTACAAGCCAAGCCATCAAGACATAAAACTACATCAAGCAAGCATGATCCAACCAATGGTGCTAAAGAGAGAAGGAGATAGCCAAGCTCCATAGCCATAGAATTCTTGAGCACAAAATGAGAAAGTAACGAAGAGATCTTTTAGATAATTCAAGGAAAGAAAGAAATATTGTTTTTATTACATTTTAGTTGTGCTTTGTTAGTTGGTTTTTCTTTATTAAGCTCCCCCTATGATTTAGGCATGGAGGTGTTAAGCTTTATTAGTGTGTTATTTTCATTTTAACTTCATTATGAAACTAACACTTGATCTAACCTCCCCTCCATCATGAAATTCCCAGCATCATAAATGGCATTCCTGGTGGGACATTGGGCACCATAAATAACAAGGAAATGAAAATGTAACTCAAAAATTGATAAAAGAATGCATAAATATCATCAAAATTACAATTTTATCTTTATTTTTAATTCTTTAATTAACTTTGATATAAATAGATACTGACATTAGTCAGTACTAACTAGCATTAGTTTAATGTAACCATTATTGGTTCATCCCAACCAAGCTTAATTTTATGTGACCATCATCAGTCAGCATGCAGGGTGAGGCATAGTTTACCAAGATTGCATTTTGAATATTTATAACATTCTTTTTATGATTTCATGGTTTTAATAGCATTTAAAATTTCTATCTAATCCTTATGTTGTAGGTTTTAAGAAGTTTTTATTTGGATTTGAGCTAACCCAACTTTTTTAATCTTGCGTGGTTTTTCCTTCAAGTTCACAAGTGATCGACATTGGTCCTAGTCAATCAATAACAATCCATTACTACCATCATCATTTCTCTTTGAGACCAACCAACATTAATTACCTTAGAACCAACATTGGTTAGTTCTTACCGACCATGGTCACTATGTTTTCAAAATAAAAACCCATGATTTACTTTTCCAAATATTATTTGCTCACCATTAAAAGTTCTTATAATAAGGAGGAGACTATCTAATAATTTCAAGTCCTAGTCATGATTCAAACATAAATTTTCAGGTTTTTATTAAAGAACATTTTTTTTTGGGTTTTAGAAAAATAATTAGCTATATCTTGCACAATTCAATTTGGTGCTTAAAATGAACATGTTAGATCTTGAACATTTGGTCTTTGGTTCTTAAAATTAATATTGTTAATGTTTATAAACACTTCATTTTTGGTGACTAAAAATAATGTCTAAGTCTTGAACACTTAATTTTTGGTGTTTAAAAATGAACTTAGGCTAAACCTTGAACATTAAGGTTTTGGGCTTAAAATGAACTAGGTGGTTTTGCTTAAGTTGTGTTGTGAAATTATTTCAAAAAAAATTAACTTAAGCCAAGGGTCCAAGTAAATAACATCATCACACATTTCAATTTGGTTCCTAAAATCAAATCTCAATCACAATTGCTTACAAACTATTTATTGATTGTTTGTTTTTACGAAAGGAATAATGCATGTATGCTCTCCCCTCATCCCTTATAGAGAAATTTGGTGCCTAAAACACATTTTCATTACATTTGTGCCTTTTCCAAAGCATGGAAAGAAAGTTTTTTAGGCTCTCCCCAAAACTCATAAAGTTTGGGTGATGTAAAAACAACCCTAAAGTCTTTCCACTTGTCATGTATTTTCATTTAATTTGGCTTGTGAAGGGGATGCCATTACCTCTCAAAAAATTTATAGGGAAGCATTGACTTGGGGCTTCATCTCCTGGTACTATTTCAACCCCACTCCATGATGGTGTATATAAATTAGGGTATACATACTACAAAATCTAGGGGTTGAGTGGATAACCTCTTCTTTCATAATGAAGGTTTGAGTTAGGTTTGGTCAAATAGGGGATTCTACTAAGTAGTCTATAGATGGAATCATCATGTAAATGAATAGACCTTTGCATGATAAGTTAATCTATATGAACTCAATTGATGTGATGATTATCTTGTGTTATCCATATTGGCCAGAATTGGCCTACATATGAAACTTTTGCCTAGATGTGGTGTTTGAGCATTCAAGGGGCACGAGGGAGGTTTGAAAAAAGTCATATTTGTTCATTAGAGTCTTGATGGTCAAATGGGGGCTAGTATAGTCTAATAAATTTCCATCTATAGCCATGGTTTTGAAGCTCAGAGGTGTCTTGGTAAAGTGTCAATGCCTCCTTGTATCCTTTTGAAGAGAGAAGGATGACTAGCACAAACCTAGAGGAACAAGACTTTCTCAACATGTGATGTAAGAATGCATAGGTCAGTTTAGTTGTGCTAATAATAATTATACTTGGGAGGTCAATAAAATTTGAAGGATCACATGAAAATGATATATTTTATGCCATTAATATCCATTACAAGTTTAGTGTCTTGATGTGTTTCCTATCTCAAGATATAAGACTTTAAAAATGATCTAGTAGTGTGGGACATGCCAAAGGATGTCAAATTAAATCCATAAGAAATAGCCATTTGGATTTAAAAAAATCTTCAGAAAAATATTAATTAAATGTAAGGCTACCAAGTTTCAAAATCTCATGCAATTGAATCAAGGATCAAAGGCATGTGGGTGATCAACAAAGTTAATAAGTCAAGATAAATCAATGGCACACATTTGATCATACAAATGGAGATATAATAGTGGGCACAAAGTTAATAGGTTATAAGATCCTAAGAATGAATGAAATAGTGACAAGTGTCATAATCATGGTGAATTAGAAAATCAATGACACATATTTTATCATACAGATCAAATATTGATGGTGTGCCTTCAATTATGTAGATGAAAATTGATGGTACAAATCGAGTCAACAATGTCAATGAGCCCAAATTTCACACAAGGTTACCATGTGGTGTAAGGGTATTAATTGGATGGATAATAATAATAGGGTCCACATAGGGTATGTAGGAATTCCAAGTGTCACAATATAAGATGTAAATCAGATCAATGACCAACATTGAAGGTCAAAGCTAGGAGATTCCTGAGGAGATCAATAGAATAAATTCAATCAAAGTTAAAGGGGCAAAAGATGAGGACATGTGTACAAAATGAAAATAGTAATATTTAAAATATGATAAATGGTAGGATAGGGAGATTCCACATAGGTGAACATGTCAGATCAGAATATTTCACCACCTAAGCATGCAAATGTATAAATGTAATATCAAAATATGATTTAGGTTACTATATTAGACACTATTGATTCATATGCCACCATTAAAGCTTAATTTTATGAAAAGTTTTGTTCATTAAAGTTATATATTCTATCTTGAGTTTTGAAATTATGTCTTGTTCATGATCAGGAGACTAAGTAGCCTATGGATCTTTATTAAGATTATGACTATAGGAAAACCAATAAGGGAATTAGTTTTCATATATAGTGGACCTTTGTTTATGGTTTGGAGTAGGGTTTGAGTTATTATTGTGAAAGGAGTGTCAAAAGGGACACCATATAATGTAAATAACATATCAATATAAATCATGATGTTGTAAGCTCATTAATAAGATGGAGAGTTTGGAGATTGAGAAAGCCAAGTAAAACATTTAATGAAATTTCAAAAGTCTTTGGAGACTTTTCCTTCTTAATGGATCATGAATCATCATCCTCATCAAGTTATTATATTTTATCATGTTTCTAAGCCAATTATATGGATTTAATACTATTTGGAGATAATTAAGGTTAAATTTTTAAGAAAGAATCAAGGTTAATCAATCAAAAGGTGGTTAAAAATTCATGAAGGGTGGTTTTAGCTATTAGAGGTATAATCACTAGGAGGGGTGAATAAGTGATTCAATATAATCCAAGTAAATTATGAATTCTTAACTTATTCAGTATACATCAACTTGATCAAGTAAAATAAACATGAAATCACAAACATCCAAATCATACAGAAGAGCATACATCACATGAACACATCATATATGTGGGAAACCCTCTTAAGGGATAAAACCCATTAAACCCTACAAGATGGAATAAAATACTATAAAACAAGATCTAATATTTATACCAAAACTAAATAATCAATAAACACCCATCCCTTAGTTTAATGAGACACCAATCCCACAAGGAGCTACCGCCCCTGTCTTGCTAAGCACCCACAATAACTAGAGTTTTAACAAGAATTTACCTTAAGGAGGAACCAACACCCTAGAAAACCAAACACCCACTCAACTACCTAAATATATCACCTTGAAAACATATTTCTACTCTTCAACTGATGATGATCACCTTTGTCTTCATTCTTCACCTCCAATCTCTCTCAAGTTGCCTCTAGGGCTAACTTTCTCAAACTGCCTCTTCTATGTTCATTAGGTCCAATAACCTATATGTCCTCCTACATCAAATAAATTAGATAAGCATTAATGATCCTCTTCACACTATTATGGTCCTAACTAACTTGTACCTTATATTTCAAAGGTTCTCTTCTTCACTTGAATCCTTACTCATATAAATTCTCAACTCTACACACTCAAGTCTAGAAACCATCACCTTTGCTTTCACTCTTTATACGGTCTTCATCAATATTATCTTATTAGTTAGACATAAGACTTGAATTAAACCATAATAAATATATAATTCTAAGACATATATCAAATTCGTTCTCATATTTTGGCCATTACCTCATTAGCCCCAAACCACAATTAGGTCTTGGTGAGACCTAAAATAATTAAGGCTTCATACTCATACATTACATGTGAGACTACATGGACCACATTTATCCTTTACCAATGACTATAACACATAAAACCTATTTAAAATATCCATTTTATTAATCTCACATGGTTCCATTTCACTTGGAACACCAACTCACACCTTGAACCTACCAATTAGGTCTCCTTGTGCTTTAGGCTTTCTTACATAGAAAACACATTCTCAAACTTATGAAGCAAATTCTCAAATATTTCACATAAACATATGATTATATCGCATAGGTGAACCCTTAAATACCTCTTATACATATAAATGTGATTTAGACACATCAACACGAGATCTAAACATTCAATTCAACTCACTAAAAATGACCACTCAGATTGATCATATACAGTCAAAATACATTTAAGCTATTTTGACTCTTTATATTTGATTAGGGGCATATTATGACATCCAATACTTTATCATAAGCATTAGAGGATTATAGAAACATATTTATACTCATTTTATTCTTCAATTCTACATATGACACCTTCAAATCACCTCTACAAAATGGTCACTCAATCTACCAGTGCATTCAACAAACATAATCAAATTATAATCTTTTGTTCACACAGAAGATGTATTGGTCAAACCTCCAATATACACAAAAATAGTATTCATGAATCCTAAAACACTCTCCAATATTTATATCATCTTAAAACATAAAAATACTATTAATAACACTTCAATTACCCTTCTTGGGTTACTCGCAAAACATGTTCAAACACATAGTCAACTTCAAAGCTCAATATCTATAATTATACTAAAATTCAAATCTTTTAAAAAGATTATATGGATGTAAATTGAGGTATTTTATAAATTTTATTTTTAATACATCAATAAATTCATTCTAGATCAAAATATATAGCTAAAAAACTATGCATTGGTTTTCCCTCATTAATTTGAAAATTTAAATTCCAACGGTCACTGAGCAAATGTTAAACATCGGATATGTTGACCTCATCTCATGCAATCTATAAACTTTGAAAAAATGTTCTCTATAAAACTCCTTAGATTAGCTTGATATTTATCATTCAATACTCACCATTTATCTTAGATCCTCACTTTTATGATCATGTTACTTGGCAACCCTGCATGCCTTATGTGCATATTGACTTGTTGACTCCAATGAGCTTCCACCACTTGGTAGCTTCAAACATCTTCTGAGAAATCTTTGACATATTAAATAAATACATAACATTGGATCACTTCTAATAATATCATGTGTATTTTTGGATCATTATCTAATCTGATGAAATTCTTGTCATTAGATCTTGATCTAATTAAGGATCACCATTATATCTATCTAGATAATTTGATCTTAGACTTTAACATAGTTAAACTTGACTGTCTTTGGATCAACATAATATAAAAGATAAAACTTTAAGGTTTGTAAATTGATCTAGGAAACACTTCTAGACTCCAAATATTTAGGATAAATTCTTGGCACTATAAATAACATCTCCATGAAAACCTTTGACCATTGTTGACTTTATGAGTACCTATAATAAATGCACAAACTTGTTGATCCATTCAAGTCTGCATGACGTGAAATGATAGTCAGTGATGGTCTATCTTATTTTAAGACATGATATGCATGTTACTCTTTCAAAATGATCAAATGACACACCATAACTTCACCAAGATATCTATGGATACCTCACAACTTCTTATTTGTCCTTACAAACCTATATATGTGCCATATAATCTCTAAGTTATCAATCTGATCACTTTGTAATTAATGCACTATAAATCATGCTCTCTTTGACACAAATGACAACCTAACATTAATGACCATGCTCAATGATATCCCCTTGTCATTGATGGAAAAACACCGTCAAAATGACTTCATTTGAATAATGATTTCATTCTGATCTTTCTCCCATTTGAAATTAATGACAAAGGGTCTCTTCCTCAACATGTCAACAAGCATTCCTCAAGATCATGTGTGTATTAAAATACTATTTAAAATGATGAGGATAATTACGTACTTTCAAGTGTATGAAACAATTTCCCCCCTTTAATATGCACCAATTTGAAATTAGACTCCTCTTGGACCTGAAAAACTGCTCACAGAGCTTAGAAAGCTCCCCCTGACATCATGATCTATCTCATGTCATATATTTTTTGACATGCACCAATATGAACATGGGATTCTCTGATACTTGGACCTATCTATCTATATAACTCACAAAATCCATTTTCTCATGCATGAAGATTGAATACATAGTCAAAACATATGACTTGGTTTGATTAAGTCATCATATCAATATTATTGAATTCACAACTATAATAGACTTATCCTTATCATCTCCATGAAAAGAACATATCACATATGATCCCCCTCACATCACACACATCTCTTCAATCCTTTCAAAATATTTGATTTATCTCCCCATAACTCTATAGCATATAAATTTTCATCTATAGAACTCTAATACCTTCTTCATGATATCAAAGATAAGACAACATATTCTCCTCATACTCCATATAAACCTTGTATTTAATCTTCATTATTTGATCAATAAATTTAAGAAATTGATAATTTCATACTATTTATACTTATATGTGTACCCTTGAGGAGATTCCTAAATCTCCTAATCCAAGTGGCACAATGGAAACATCCCTCTTGTTGTTGGTGACAATGTTGAGAGATGAATCTCTAGAAGGGCTAGTTCCCTTGATGCACTCTTTGAAGCACTTCCTTACCTAAAAAATTATGGATGAAAAGGTTTAAGAAAAAAAATAGGAAAACAAAAAAAAGGTGATGTACCAATTTTTTAATCTCCTATTATTTTATTTAATATATACTACTTAAATACAACAAAATCTCTCTCACATAAAACTCACAACTCAAAATGCATTGTCACATCAATGTTTCATATGTTAGATTCAAGGAGTTATTTGAAACTTAGTAGGGTAATGTATGATTCCATGAGTGAATAAAGTCATAAAAAACTTCTAAGACACCTATAAACTTAAAAAATAATACTAATAAAGACCTACAACAATACCCTTTCTACACACTTGGTAGACAATCAAGGATAACCTACTAGAAAAGAAGATCTTCTACTAGATAAGACCAACAAGATTTCAATAACACTCAATTTAACATGTAAGTATGCCAAAACACTTTTTTATTTCTCCAATATTCATTCAAGTATAAAATTGGCTAGGGTTTCACCATCAACCAATGGAGGTTACCAAAAAGAAGCAAACGAGTCCATATTTATAGCTTTTAAGAGAGAGACAAAGCAAAGGAAGTCCAAAGGTCACTTGGAAATGTGTAAACTTGGAAAAACAAGATAAAAATACATGGATAAGATATATTAAATTATCCATGAAATATTAGGAGGTCCAATTTTCATACAAGCCATGAAAATTGTGAAAAGTGGCATAAAACAACCTATTTTGTCATAGAAAACTACCTTCATAATTTGCACCTATTTGAACATCCCACCACTAACTAGGGATAGGTATAATTATTGGAATAAGAGGTAAGATATTTAATCATGAAATTCCATGAATTTTTTACCTTCATACTCTTTTGTAAACTCCTAGCATGAAGTAATCATTGTCTGTAGCCCTACAACTCTTTGTTTTAGTCACCCCTCACACTTGGCCTCAAAAAAAAATTCAATCTTATCCATGGCCTTATATTTCTTATATTCACCTTAAAAGTACATCTATTTGAGTTTTCTACACTTTTCACTCTTGTGCTCATTATGCCAGTTTTGACTAGCTAAAATAAGAGGTCTAGTTAGGACACTTATAAGTTTTTTCATATGATAAAATTACCATATTTAGTTATAAAATGTCATTATCCTCCCTTAAAAATTAATTACATCTTCCCAAACCTCTTATGACTTGAAAACCATAGAAAATGGTGATAAAAACAATGTTTTACATGTTATCTATACAGTTCTATGCATCTTATTTGCATGGGTGGGATCTTGAGTGAGTATTCTCCATGATAAAATTGGTTTCCTTTCCAAAAGATACCATTTTAATTGATCTCCATGCTTTTTTTCTCCATTAGGTTCTTCTAAGTATTTTAATAGGGTTTTAGAATATTTTTGTTCTTGATAATTATTCATACAGATGGCATGTTAAAGTTTCTAACTAATACCAAAAATTAGTTTTTGGGTACCTTTTATAACTACCCATAAACCATTTTGTTCCCATGTAGAGCCTTAACAAAGATATGAGCTTTACAAATTGACCTATCGATCTTGTTTCTCCACTTTTTGCATGCTTGAGCTATCTCTAGGTTAAAAACAATTTTCCTACAAGTTTATTGGTACAAAATATCACATATATGTATTAATTCACTCTAAAAACATTCCCTAATAATCTAGATAGATTATCAAGGACTATAAAAGAAGGTAGATCCCCAATTGGCTTTAAGTCTCCTCAAGGCTTAATGAGCTTGGCATACCTCCTACTAATTTGTACCACTTGGAATACTCAAAAATTATTAGGATGGTTAATTATGTATTTTAACACCCCATTAATACTCATAAATCTATCACACAACCCCTCAAACATTCCTTTCATATCTTTTTCCACTAAGGCCTAGTGAAAACCTGCATGATTGGACTGTATGCATCGATAATTAAGTCATCCTAAATGGTTATAGATTATTTTAGGTTTTTTAATCATTTATCCATATTAAATAAACAAACCCTAATTTTAATTTAAGATAAAAAGGCCTCATATTAAGTCCTTTACTCATTTTGGCACCCTTTACCTGCTTTTGCAAAGTTCTAATTTTCATGAGTGGTCGATCTCTGAGACAAAATAGAGAGATATATCCCTAATAACCATGTAAAAATGAAAGTATTATGAGTTTTATAAGGTCATAATTATTATATGTACCAAATTTAAAGGTTATAATACTTGATTTAGGTACCTAACTAACTCAATTTGTCTAAAAATAGTGATAAAAAACCCTATTTTCTTGCATTTTTGTTTAGATTCACTTGTGGATGACATCTCCAAACCAATGCTACACTTATAGGCTATCTAAAAAAAATTTAATTCCAAATTCAATATTATGTATATTTTAAATCCTTTTAAAACCCTTTTCCTACATGATTCTTCATGTTTGTTCATTTTGTAAGGGTGCCTCATAATCACCTGTACAGACTGATGGCTTTGTCCAAGTAAAGAAAAGTGATTAAACATGTTTTATGAGTATTTAAGTGTATAAAACATTAAATTTACTCATCATGAATAATTTATTGTGTATTTTAACCTCTTTTTCACCCCTATAAAACCCATGTTCCATTTTAGCCCTCGCTTGACTAGACTCTACTGTAGGTCAAAATATGGGTTTGAGACCCTATGTAAGCTTGATTTATTCCTTGAAATGGTATAATTACATCAATTACATGTTCATATATATAATTTTTCATTGATATTTTCTTTAATTATCTTAATTCACCATGTTAGTGCACTCTAAATCACCTAAATTGGGTCCTTACCTATAGGTGACTTGTTTTAGACCTTCCTTTGTTTGTTCTATGCTTACCCTCTGTTACTAGGATATATTAAGGTCATATTAAAATATTAAAAATAATTTCACAATTGTTTTTTACCTATATATCATCAATAATTATATTCCCTTTATCACTACTCACTAACTGAGATAGACCTTGCTTTAGCTGACCCCTGTTTTACCCTTGACTAAGACCTTTTTCCTTTAGGTGCATATTATCTATAAGGCTTGATCATGATTTTTTGAATCTATTTATGAATAATATAATAAAATAATTTAATATTCATACTATTTAATCAACCTTGGAGGTCTTGAAACACTAAATAGGCCTCAAAGGAGATCATTGTTTACATACCCTATTGATTGAGACAAAACCTCTTGTAGGTGTGTTTGCATTAGGAGACCTTGTAAAGGTTATTTAAAATCCTCCTCAAATTAATATTGGTAATTTAATTCATATTTTAACTTGTCTCCACATTTTAAATCATAAAAAAAACATCACCCTAATGTTCAAGGTTACTGTTTGGGATATCTTACTATTGGTGCACATTCAAGGCCACATGTACAATTAGGGTATGTGAATTAAGCTTGAAACCATTATTAATACCTTCTACCATTCTCAAGAGTTAATTTGATGTTACCTCTTCACATTATTTCTTAACATATGCTTTGAAAATTGGCCTTTTAGTTAATATTCCAATATACCTTTCACCTTCCTACAATTGTAGGTGTTAATTAGCCCTATTTACGAACATCAAAGTGTACAAAGGAAGAAACATTTAGATATTTCTAGGTGATATTGAGACTAAACAAGTTTCATGCTCACTGTTTGAACCATCCATATGAAGATAATTTTCATGTTATCCTTTATATCAAAATGTCATTCTTTGTTCCCCAAACATGTAGATATCACTATTAATATTAAGTGTTTAAAAGCAAACTTGAGACCTTTCAATAGTCACCTTATCTTCATCATTTTATTTTCCTATTTGGAATGGATCTAGTCCATACTAGGGTTTATAAATACTATCAATATATATGTCTAAAATACTTTGTGATCATGTTTGATAAGCTCTATAAAAACCTTTTGGGCCTTTGTTTTTCACTTTTAGGGACTGATTCCTAAAATACTCAGTCATCACTTTAAAAAGACTTCTCATAACTTGTTTGTAATTATAGAACCTCACACAAGTTTTTCATGGTCTATTAAATATGAAAGGGATCTAAATATGGTATCATTACATGATTTGGCACTCTATTGAACATCCCAGCCCCCTATTTAAGCCCCCCTATAGGTGAGCATATGATTGAGTACGTAGTTTGCTTAGGAAGGTGTGAAATAGAGAACAATAATGTTAAGATTTAATATATTCAAAAATACCCTTAAGGTAGGGAAACACCATATAATACTCCTTTAGGAAGGAATAACTCCTATAATGTCTCTTCGAGGGGACAACCTCCAATATCCTCTTACAATAAAAGACTCAATGCTTACTTGATATATTTACCATAATAATCATCTCCTATATATAGACATCTATCTAACCCATGAATGGGTAACCTCCTAATCCCACTATAGGCTAACCATTACCCAATGTACTAATTCCATAAGTTAATCTATTATCCCAATATATTGTACCCATATAACTAACTAAGGGGATGTGTGCCACATGTTAGAATCTCCATCAACCCATATACATTAATATATCATATCCCTAGGTACATATCATTACTTCCCTCCTTGACATGTTTCATCCCTAAAACATAGGAAGAAACAAAAAAATGAGTGTGCTTCAAATCATTTCACACTTGTCTCCAATCTTGATCATCTAGCCATCCATATGTGATCTTGGTAGGTGATAGATCTCCAAGCTTGTTTCCAAATTCCATTATGCTCCTCTGATTTTATTCATGATCATAATTATACTGCTTTGGTGTCCAAGCATAATTATTCCTCTTTTTATTCCATGTACCATATTCTGCTACGCTACTCTAATTCCAACCATGACCATAGTAGGTATTCTTCCATGCATAGTCATAGTGATTTCCCCATTCATTCCATGTGCCATAGTATTTTTTCTTTGGATTTTATGCATATCCATAATGATTGGAAATTTTATTTCCTGTATAGACAAAATGATTTTTATTATGACACTTCCTCACTTGGTTCCATGATTGTTTCCTCTCATGATGATGTGGGTGTCTATATACCTCAACCTTTTCTAATACCTTGACCTTATCCACCTTTGCTTCTACCTCTTCCACTTTTTCCTTCTTTGTATCTTGAGTAGATGAAGTTTTCATTTTTAGTGTGTATTTATCTATATCATTTGAATCTTCATCATGATATTCATCACCTGTTTCAATCTCATCCTCATTATCTACCTGGATTGTTATTGGTGCCTTTTTCACTATATATCTTATAAAGTGTTCTTCTTTTTCCTATACCAAAATTTCATGAACTTTTTCTAAACATTAATATTTATTGTTCCCAAAGTCTCTAACCATGGATATCCAAGAACTATATCCACATCATCCATATCCAAAGCATAAAAATCTAAATGCAAAACATATTTTTCCATAATGAGCTTTAGATCTTCAAACATTGAAATATTCTTACCATCTACTTGAACCTCTTTGATATTATTTGCTTGAACATGTAGATGCTTGGACACATTCATGTTGATGAAGTTATACGTATTGGTATGGTTTATGGACACAACAACCCTTTTTTTTTGAATGCATCCATGAAATTGAAAAATTGACTCAGATTTCTTTAGAGCTAAATTATTTGAACCCTTATCATCCAATTCTTCTTCTTATTCTTATTCTTCTTCTTCTTATTATTATTATTATTCTTCTTCTTCTTCTTCTTCTTCTTCTATTTCTTCTTATTCTTTTTTTGCTTCTTCTTCTTCTACTACTTTTTCTGCTTCTTGTTTTATATCCCAATGATCTAAAAAGATCTGTTCCATTTCTTACCATGAAGAAAATATTTTTATACAACTCAAATAGTCAAAAAAATGTAGTGTAGGCCCAGACAAAAAAGGAAGTAATCATCTTTGCCTAAAAGTTTTTTTTAAATGATTCTCCAAAAGGAGCCACCATTCTCTAGCATCAACATCATCTTCCCCTGAAAATTTTTGTAACTCCATGATCCACTAAAAAATTAGGGTTCATGAAACCCCAAAATATCAATAACTCAAAAATTTGATCCAAAAAGACCCAAATTTTTAATGTGGCTTCCTCTTATGATATTGTAACCTCAGTCAAATTTTGTGAAACAATGTCACAAAATTTGATTTGTAGATTAAATATATGAAAATCCATAAAAGCGCAACAATTAACTCAAAACAACTCTAAAAATTCTGAAATTTTGAATATTTTTCTCTTATGTCTTCATATAGCTCTAGTAAAAATTTTGAATAAAAATTCCTTATATTTTAGAAGATATAGCTAAATTAGTATAAAAATTAAAATAGAAATAACTCTCTCAAAAATAATTTAAAAACCTCGATTTTTTTACTGTGACTTATTTCAAATATTATCCATATCCAATAAAAAAATTGTAGAAAAATTAGTAACCAATCAAAAGTTATTTATGATTTAAAAAAACTAGGGTTTCACTCCACACAAATTGCCCAAATTAAAGCTATAATACCACTATTAAGATTTAATATATGCATAAATACCCTTAAGATATGGAAACACCATATAATACTCCTTTAGAAATGAATAACCCCATAATGTCTCTTCGAGGGGACAACCTCCAATATCCTCTTACAATAGAAGACTCAATGCTTACTTGATATCTTTACCATGATAATCATCTCCTATATATAGACATATATCTAACCCATGGATGGGTAACCTCCTAATCCCACTATAAGTTGACCATTACCCAATTTACTAATTCCATAAGTTACTCTATTATCCTAATATATTGTACCCATATAACTTACTAAGGGGATGTGTGCCACATGTCAGCATCTCCATCAATCCATATACATTAATATATCATATCCCTAGGTACATAGCAAAGAATACACTCAAAATCCTTATTATAATATTTAAAACATATTTTAATCCTTCATCCCAAAAATTATTGACCTCATTACCATGTCATTCACCTTAATATGACATCATTAAGGAACCTGCAAGTGCATGTTGTGTGCAGAATATGTGGGTAGAGCATATAATTATGGTAAACATGGTGGTGAACTAGCTCAAAATCCAAATTCCGTAATAAATCTTCAATCACATGGTATTCATAATTTTAAACCTATAACCATATTCAAAACACCTTTTACAACATGGAAACACTTGCACATGTGTGAGAAAGAGTAGACAGATGCACCAAGTATTTGTTTGGCATGGTATATGATGTAATCAAAC
The DNA here is from genome assembly GCA_037957365.1 of Torreya grandis. Lineage (NCBI taxonomy): Eukaryota > Viridiplantae > Streptophyta > Pinopsida > Cupressales > Taxaceae > Torreya > Torreya grandis. Next base: position 1,776,584 of record JARHVA010001631.1, on the reverse strand, counting down.
TTTACACTCTCCAAAACATGTAAAGGGACCTAATTAAAATATTTAATCCTTTTAAAATCCAAAACACATCCATTTCCACTTAATACATAGAATGAAAAAGCTTATGCATGGAATTCAATTGAAACTAAACATGAAGTTGGCAAATGAAGAAAAACAAGCTTGTAAGCTACCCAAGGAATGCCATGGTGAGATAAAAACATGGGAGGAAGTATTGATATGAACTAGGGACTTATGGGACACTCTTTCCTAGTTTTATGAAACCTCTACAAGGGAAAAAATTTAGGAAGCAAGAGACATTTTAGTTGGAATTACACCTAGTGGTACCTCCTTACATGATAGACCAATTTGGATCATCCACACATCATGAATAATAAAACAAATAATGGATAGCATATGATAATTAATCCAACATCCTCTATATCCAACACCACTAATTGGTTTGTATGTACTTGGCATAAATATTAAAAAAAACCATTAGGGTTCACCAAACATCTATCACATCTACATAGTCAACTTGTTAGTGATTTTTCATATACCATAATTGACCAATATTCAAAATAAATATATGAAAATTAATGTCTCCAAGTTTAATATAATCTTTCAAAATCATTTATCTCGAAACTTCTTGTGCTTCCCATACTGAGCAAAAACTTAAGGGTCACTCTAGTCTACCAAGAAGAGTAAGAAAAATACAAAATAGTTTTATATTCAAGATGACTATTTATTTTCAAAATAATTGTTGATATTAATTTTATAAATATTAGGAGACCCCCCATGATCATTTCCACATTTCACACTTCCCAAAAGTTTGTACAAGTGCCATTTTTCCTCTTTTGAGTTGATTTCTATAATTTCAGTTGAACAACATACAAATTTAGAGGTAAATGACATACCTGATACTTAAAATGACTTATTAGACATTTTAAATTAAAATATTGCACTTAGTCACCTTGGGAAATGTGCCATTTACATTAATGACCCTTAAAAGCACATAAAATGACTCCTAATAGACAAATTTACTAATGTAACTAAGACTAAAGATAATTTGACCTTAAATGACATCATGTAACAAGTATAATTCCTATTAAAACATATTTTTACCCCTTAAATTGTATAAAATCAAAAATATTTTTCTTAGGGGTGCCCAAATTTGACCAAAAGTTAAATTTAGTCAACAAAATGGTGACTTATAGGGGTAGTATGTTTTCTATACTAAGGACCAATAACCTTATCATACTAATGGATAATGGAGTAAATGGATTCTTGTATAAACTAGAAAGGAATTTTCTGACATAAACACACCACACCAACAAAGCAAAACAAAGAAAGACACAAAACAAAGCAAGACAAAAGACAAAACTCACACATGTGCATAGGCACTTAGGGAACACAAGGAGAGAAATAAAATATGTACAAGGGGAGATTAAAACATTAGAAAAAATGTTTGAGATATATCCCATTGACTGGGATATGAAGCTCCTCTCCATCCAACATTGAGAGTTGGAAAACATTATGTTGCTTGTATTGTGTGACTACATATGGCCCACTCCACAAAGCATCAAACTTTGTGTGTCTTCTATTTTTAGCTATATCTTCATCCCATTTTAGGCCAATGTCTCCCTCATTAAAAATTATTGGCATGGATTTCTTGTCAAATTATCTCTTGGTCTATTCTTGGTGAGATATCATAGTTATTATAGCTTGATCTCTTATCTCCTTAATATCCATCAACTCACATAACCTAACTTCCATGCTTTCATTCTCCATCAATTTAAGTTGATAATTGAGGTCCAAGTTTGGTAAATTAATTGAAATAGGTAGTCTATCTTATCTCCCATAAATAGGTGTGTATGGTGAGTTCCCAATTGCTCTCTTTGGGTTAATCCTATTAGCACAAAGGGGTGTCTTCAACTTAGAATGCCAAGTCCTTTGGTTCTCCTCCATTGTCATCTTTATGATCCTGATTAGATTATTTTTTATGGACTCATCTATTCCATTCCATTGGGTATAATAGTTGGAGGTACTAAGATAGATGTCATGCTTCAAAACCCATTCACTTGTCCTTATTCCAAGAAAAGCCAACACATTATCTAAAATTATTATTGATTGAGCCCCAAACTTTGTTACTATACCTTCATAGAATTCTATAAATGAGTTTTAATTTTCCCCCTTGAGAGCTACAACTTTCACCCATATTTTAAAATAATATATAGCATTTAAAACCCACTTGTGACTAGCACTAGAAGGTGAAATGATTAGGCCTATGAAATCCAAACCCCATTGTATGAAAGGTTTATAAAATTGGATTGGATGAAGAGTAAAGGTATAAATATTTTTTTTTCAATTAAAAATATCACACTTTTGACATTTTCTTACCCAAGCATGAGTCTCCTTGAACAAGCTAGGCTGAAAGTATCCAACCCTCATAATCCTAATAGCTATGGTTCTTGGAGCAAAATGACCACCAACTAGTCCATCATGAAAGTAAAATAGTAATTTGTCAATATAATCTATATAAATACACCTCAATAACACAACTAAAAAATATTTCCTAAATAGCACTTCATCAACAAGTACATAAGGAATGGATTTTAATCTAATGTACCTTCTTCTGACTCTATCAAGACCTTGTGGACACTCACCGGTTTGAAGAAAATGAATCATATCTTATGTCCAACTCCTCATGGGTGAAGATTAAGCTATCATATAGTCATCATGAAGTACCCAAAAAACCTCCTTTCACTCCTTCAAGTCTAAATAAAGATGCTCACATAACCCTTTTCCTTTCACTAGCTTGGTTATCTTGATTTCCACATCATACTCCATCCCTTTTGTGATCCAACCTTCCCTCTTCTCATTAAAATCCTTGCTCAAGATAAAATCCTTAACACTAAGATGAGGTAAAAATATGTGAATCTTGTTATTAAATAAAATATGCCTAAATTTATTTAGTCTCCTAATAGCTGAAAGTACTTGCTTCTCAACACAAGTATATCTTACCTCATAGCCTTCTAAACCTTGAATAAAGAAGGCAATAGGATGCTCAAAATTTTCATAATTTTCTTGAGTAAGAATGAAAAATATTACCTCTTCATTTACAAAGGTATACAAATTAAAATCCTTGGAAAAATTAGGACTTTCAAGAGTAGGAGCTTGATCAATGGCTTGTTTTATCTCTTCAAAGCTTCCCTTCCTTCTTTTAATCTAATTAAATGTTTCATCCATTCTCAACATGGAGGTTATAGGCTTGAAAAGATTATAAAAATCAAGTATGAATCTCCTTATGAAATTTATTTTTCCAAATAAACTTTACAAACCTTTTTTGTGTTTGGGCAAAGACAATACCAAGATGGCATTCACCCTTTCAGGATCAATGGATAAGCCCATATTGGAGACAATGTGTCCTAAGAGCTTACCTTCATGGATATAAAACACACATTTATTTTGGTTGGGAGAGATTCCAAAATCTCTACACCTCTAAAAAATCTACCTTAGGTGATTCAAGTGATCTTTTGCATCCATAGAGAAAATTGTTACATCATCAAGATACACCAATATAATGTCATTTATTAGTCCTTGAAAAGCCATATCCATTGCACATTGAAATGTAGTTCTATCATTACCAAAAGGAATATTTATATAGACATATGTACCCAATTTAGTAGTGAATTTTGTCTTATATTGATCACACTCCTTGACTAAAATTTGATTGTGTCCAAAATACCCATCAAGGAGAGAAAATATCTCACCACCTACCATAACTTGTAGTATAATTTTATCCATATAAGGAAAGGGATAATTATCTCTAAAGGAGACTCTATTAAAGTCCCTAAAATCAACACACAATTTGATCTCCCCATTCTTCTTTCTAACAAGGACTAAGTTGGCCAACCAAGATGAATGCTTGATAGGAAATATGATTATAGAATCAATCAACTTAGTGAGATATTTCTTATGAGGGGTTTAATATTAGGATTTATGGCCTTTTTTTTCTTAATAGGTTTGGTACTCTCATATATATCTATGGTTTTTTGATCTAGGATTGGATAAAAACCCTTCAAATCACTATACTCCCATGGAAAGACATCAGAAAACTCCTTGTATAACTCAATGAAAGCATGATTTTCTTGACTACTACATACTTTTCCAAGTGAAAGTAACTTGTCCTTAAATATTTATACTTCTCATATTTTTCTTGCTTGGTATAAAAAATTACCTTCTATTTCCTTAGCTGGTCATCCTCATTGAATATGCTCTCAAGAGTAACTAGGACTTTAGGAAGATTGTTATATTTCAATTGGATAATCTACCCTCCATATTTTTGTTATAGTTTATACTAATTCTTGGTAGAAAACTTATCCTCTTCTTGTAGAAAATTTTCTATTTATTGATCACTATAAAATAATTGTCAATTAGTGACATTATTTGTTATGGAGGGCCTTATAATCACCTTTAGATGAGGTTGATTCTTATCCTCTTTTATCCATTTTGGAACATCAAACTAAGATCTAATTTCTACCAACCTATTAGCATGCTTTTATACTCTCTTATAATATATGTGATATTTACATCTTGTAAATATTCTACAAGATCCCATACTCTATGCTTACAGGACTTAAGCAAAGAGCTCTTGGTCAAATTCTACCCTCTAACTTGACTCACAACTAACTCACTATCACCAAACACCTCTTTTCCTTGGAAAATCAAGGCCACAAATATGGATTAATATTATACCACATTACAATTACATGAGAATCTAAATCCAAAATTTGAATAGTACCTTTTTTTAGAATGGGAACCCAACATTGCTCCACCACCTACCCTAATCTTGCTTCTTGACCCATGAAAGAAAAGATGCCATAAACCATCTATATCTTCACTTGGTTTCATTAAATTTGGAATGAAATATTCCTAATGCATACAATACACCCCAATACCATATTCCTTCATAAATTTTTAAGGATCATGTTCATAATATTCATCTCCCCATTCATCTAAGTATAAATCAGAAACTCCTTCAAGAGAAGATGTCAGAGATTGGTCTATGTGGATCTCTTCCTCATCAATAATGGCATAGTTAACATTTTCCACTTTAGGCATGTAAGGATCCAAGTGATTATGATGGATATTTTCTGATTCAATCCTCACCTTAGTACCATACATTGTCCTAAACACCATGTAGGACCAATTGGCTACCAATTATCCACCTATATTAGTTGTTAACTCTTTTGACAAGCAAAGGGCAAAGTATGGAGGTAAATCTACCTCAACTACATCATTGGGAATATAAAAGGTGGGATTATCATGTAAGATCAAATTCAATTATTTAAATACACACAAAGTCTTGGCTGGTGATCCATCCAATTGTAAGACTCCCTTGGTCATTATCTCGTATTTGAGGCCTAGTTTATTCGCTATACACTTGGGCATAATTAAAGTAATATACCCACTATCTATAATGAAATTTTGGACTAAGAAATCACAAATTATTAGGTATAATTAAAAGGGATGATTATTTTCATTCTTATTCACTTGACCATCTATAGGTTGAGTTCCATTAAATAAGATAACACATTCATTCCTAGATGAGCCAACTTACTTACCTAATCCTTGCAATTATTTTTGGAGCATATCTTTCTACCTTGGTATTGTCAAATAATCCCAAAATGGTATGTTCATGTGTAGCTTATTCATCTGGTCTACAACATTAATTACAAAGTTTCTCACCTTTGGAGGCTCCTTAGAAATACTAGCTCCTTGTGAAGTAGTTTGTGAAGGTGAGTGAATAGAAGCTATCTTTTCATTCTAAAATTTTTAACCATCTTGAAATTTAGTGTCTAAATTTGACACACTCACCATTTGAGATGATTTTGGGACCAAAATAGGTCCTTGAGTTGTTCCTTGTTGCTCTTCAACAACCCTTTTCTTAGACCCAGTGTTAGAGGTATCTCTAGTATTCATATTGTTTGAATTCCCCAAGTGATTAATAGCATAAAACTCTCCATCCAAATGATTTATGAGGGAAAATTCATATTTTGGTTGATCATTTTCCATTCCACTTTACATTGGTCCCTCAAATCTTGGGATTTGGGAGACTTGATTTCCTTGCATTGCCATGGTTTTGATTTTGCATTTCATTTGCATAAGCAACTTTTTTTTGATTTTGCTCAAAATATGGATAGCATGGTTTTTATTTAACCAAGTTATTTTGGGTGTGGACAATAAATTTAGAGAATAAGGGAGTATTAGTATTGTAGCTTTGATAAGGCCTAGCTTGGGTGATTTAACCTTGTCCTTGAAGATTACCTTAGAAATGAGGTCTATTGGTTTGTCCAAACTAACTGTAGGATGATATGGCCTATAACATTTAGATTTCTACCTTTTAAGAGTAATAAATCCATTGGTAATAATTTGGAGTAAACTCTTGACTACATGGATCTCATTATTTGGGATAGTGGAAGACTTTTCATGGTTAAGTAAAGGAACTAAAGTAGGTAATTTGACTAGACTAGGAGGATGTAAATTAGGGAACAATGGCATTGGTGGCCTAGGAGAAATATTCCCTTATTAAAAAAGATAATTCTCAGCATTGATGGCTATCTCATAGGCATCAGGGAGAGTATTCCCACCCATGGATTGGATCCTCATGGCTACATCACTATTCAATGCTTTTAGATAGTACAAGAAGACATAGTTTGGAGTAGGTCTCACAAGAGTTGGGATTCTATCCCATGTTTTTTGAAATATAGTGTTAAAATTTTACATAAAATATTGCGGTGCCCTCTTGATAGTGGTAAATTTATTAGCTAGAGATATATGATCACTCTTCTCTCCAAACCTCTTAGTCAATAGATCTCCTATTTTATCCCATGAACCAATAGAATTTTTAGGTAGAGTCCCATACCAATCCAAATCTTTTCCTTTGAAATACAATGATAACAACATAATAGACACATATTGAATGATATTATGGATATTATAGAAGTTTTATATGTTTCTAATATGTTTAATGGTAGTAATAGGACCCTCTCCACTAAAATATGGAACACTCTTAAGGGTTGCTCCTAAAATTTGGTCATTTTGGGCAAGATACAAAGGAGATGATCTAGTGAAGGCTAAAAAAGGTTGGTTTCTAGATGTCTTGGAATGTGACTTATGATTATTATATATTAAACTAAATAATAACTAAGACTTCTTAAACACCAACTCTCTTGAATAAGGATGTGTATTCACAAACCTAAACCTTTTGGCAGAATGTGGAGGTACTTGCACAAAGTCAATACGTATACCTTTAGTAGTAGACCTAGTGGTCACATTTGTCATGGAAATTAGGAAATGATCAACAACTAAAGAGTTTAAAATTTTATTGGAGTCAGTAGGTACTAAATGTAGATGCTCTTGTAGATGCAAATATGCCAAGACCAACACCAATCTTGGGCAATCTTCTATGACTCAGAGTCCCACCAGGTGTGCTAAAAACTATTGACACTTGGATTTTCACCCCTAAGGAGATTCATATCTCTCCTCATCTAAGAGGCATAATATAAACATACCTCTTTCCATGGGTGATAAGTTGAGAGATGAATCTCTAGAAGGGATAGTTCCCTTGATGCACTCCTTGAAGCACTTACTTACCTATCAACTTGTGGATGAAAAGGGTTAAGAAAAAAACTAATAAAACCAAAAAAGGTGATGCAAATTTTTTTTAATCTCCTCATATTTTAATAAATATATACTACTTAAAGACAAACAAATTCTCTCTCACACAAAACTCATAACTCAAAATGCATTGTCACATCAATGTTTCATATGTTAGATTCAAGGAGGTATTTGACACTTAGGAGGGTAATGGATGATTACATGAGGTAATATAGTTATAAAACAATTATAATAAACCTATAAAATTATAAAATAATACTAAAAAATACCTATAATAATACCCTTTCTGCATAGTTGGTAGATAATCAAGGATAACATGTTAAAAAAGATCTTCTACTAGACAAGACCAAAAAGATTGCACTAAAAATCAATTGCATAGAATGAAAGTAGGAAAAAACAATTTTTAATTTCTTAAATAGTACTTAAACTATAAAATTGTCTAGGGTTTCACCATCAACCAACGGAGGCTGCTAAAAAGAAGCAAAATAGTCCATATTTATAGCTTTTCAGAGAGAGACAAAGTAAAGGAAGCCCAAAGGTCACTTGGACATGTGTCAAATTGGATAAATAAGTTAAAAATACATGGATAAGAGATATTAAATTATACATGCAATATCATTAAATCCAATTATCCATAAAAGCCATGAAAATTGTGAAAAGTGGCATAAAATGTCTTTATTTTGGCATAGAAAACTACCTTCATTATTTGCACCTATTTTAACATCCCACAAATGAATAGGGATATGTATAAAAATTTTTATAAGAGATAAGGTATTAAATAATTAAATTAAATTCATTTTTTGAATTTTTATTCTTTTGGAAACTATTGGAATGAAGCAATCATTGTCTGCAATCCTAAAACTCCTTGTTTCAATCACCCCTCACACTTAGCCTCAAAAAAGTCTTTAGTTTCCCATTAAAATAAATGGTATGGATTTAATTACACATTTAAATCTTATAAATAGACTTATATTACTTATATTCACCTTAAACATACATCTATTTAAGTTTTGCACATTTTTCACTCTTGTGGTCACTATACTAGTTTTGACTGGCTAAAAGGAGAGCTCTATTTAGGACACTTATAAGTTTTTTAATAGGATAAAATGACCATATGAAGTTATAATAGGTATTTATCCTCCCTCAAAACTTTATTTAATCTTTTCAAACTTCTTAAAACCTCCAAAACATAGAAAATGGTGACAAAAACATTATTTTGCATGTTGTCCTTATAGTTTCATACTTATTATTTGCATGGATGGAAAACTGAGTGAGTATTATCAATGATCCAATAGTTTTCCATACCAAAATATGTCATTTTAATCACTCTCCATGCTTTTTATCTCCATCAGGTTCTTCTAAGGATTTTACTAGGGTTTTAGACTATTTTTGTTCTTGACAATTATTCATGCAGATGGCACATTAAAGTTTATAAATAATGACAAAAATTTGTTTTTATGTACATTATATAACTCCAATTAAACCCTTTTTTCCCTTCAAGAGCCTTAGTAAGGATATGATCATTAAAAATTGGCCTATCAATCTTGTTTCTCCACTTTCCTACATGCTTGAGTTATCTCTAGGCTAAAAAAAATCTTCCTACAAGTTTTTTGGCACAAAAAGGTCATATATGTTTTAATTAGCTCAAAAAAAATTCCAAAATAATTTGGATAGCTTATCAAGGGATATAAAAGAAGGTAGATCCCTAATTGGCTTTAAGTCTCCTCAAGGCCTAATGGGCTTGGCATACTTACTACTAATTTGGACCACTTGGACTACTCCAAAATTATTAATATGTTTTATTATGTATTTTAACACTTAATTCATAATCAAAAAGCTATCACACAACCACTCAAACACTCCTTTCATCTCTTTTGCCAATAAGGCCTAGTAGAAATGTACCTCATTGGATTGTATGCATAGATAATTAAGACATCCTAAAGAGTTAGATATTTTGTGAGTTTTATTGATCATTTATAAATCTTACATAAATATCCCATAATTTTATTTTAATATCCTAATGCCTCATATTAATTCCTCTACTCATTTTGGCAACCTTTACCTACTTTTGCAAAGTTTTGATTTTCATGAGTGGTTGATCTCTAAGACAAAATAGAGAGGTATATCCCCCATCCCCATGAAAAAATTAAAGTATTGGGAGTTTTATAAGTTAATAATGAGTCTCTTTACCAAATTAAAAGGTTATAATCCCTCATTTAGGTACCTAACTAGCTCAATTTGTCTAAAAAAGGGGCTAAAAACCCTATTTTCTTGCATTTTCGTCTAAATCCCCTTGTGGATGACCTATCCAAACCAATGATACACTTATATGTTGTGTAAAAAAATTTTAATTACAAATTAATGATTATGGATCTTTTAAATCCATTCAAAATCCTTTTACTATATAATTCTTCATGTTTGTTCATTTGGCAAGGGTGCCTCCTAGTCACCTATATGGACTGATGGGTTTATCCAAGCAAAGAAAAATGATTGAACATGTTTTATGAGTCTTTAAGTGTATAAAAAATTAAATTTACTCGTCATGAATCATTTCTTGTGCATTTAAACCTCTTTTTCACCACTAGATAGCCCATGTTCCATTTTAGCCCTCGCTTGCCTAGACTCTATTGTAGGTCAAAATATGGGTTTGAGACCCTATGTAAGCTTGATTTATTCCTTGAAATGGTATAATGACATAAATTACATGTTAATATAGATAATTTTTCATTTTAATTTCCTTGATTTATCTCAATTCACCATGTTAGTTCACTCTAAATCACCTAAATTGGGTATCTGCCTATAGGTGACTTGTTTTAGACCTTCTTTTGTTTGTTATATGCTTTCCCTCTATTAATAGGATCTCTTAAGGTAATATGAAAATATTCAAAATCATTTATCATTATGTTTCTACCTTTATATCATAAAAAATTCTATTCCCTTTAATCACTACTCATTGACTGAGATAGACCTTGCTTTAGATGACCCCTATTTTACCCTTGACTAAGACCTTTTCCCTGTAGGTGCATATTATCTATAAGGCTTGATCATGATGTTTTTAATCTCTTTATGAATCATATAAACAACCTAATTTCATATTAATACTATTGGCTCATCCTTGGAGATCTTGAAACACCAAATAGACCTCAAGTAAGATCATTGTTTACATACCCTATTGACCGAGACAAAACCTCCTATAGGTGTGTTTGCATTAGGAGACCTTGAAAAGGGTATTTAAAATCATCCTAAAATTAACATTGGTCATGGAATGACTATTTGAACTTATGTCCACGTTTTAAATCATAAAAAAACATCACCCTAATGCTCAAGGTTATTGTTTGGGATATCTTGTTATAGGTGCATGTTTTATGCCACCTATATGGCTAGGGTATGTGAATTAAGCTTGAAACCATTATTCCTACCTTCTCACTTGCTCATGAGGTACCTTGATGTTAAATAATCATATTATTTTTCAAAATATACTTTCAAAATTGGCCTTTTATTTATTATTCCAAGATAGCTTTCACCTTCCTACAATTGTAAGTGTCAATTAACCTTGTGTACAGACATCAAAGTTTATAAAGGGAGCAACATTCATAGATTTCTAGGTGATCTTGAGAATAAATTTTTTTTGTGATCACTATTTTAACCATCTATATTAAGATAATTTTCATATTCTCCTTTATGTCAAAATTTCATTCTTTGTTCTCCAAACTTGTATATATCATTGTTAAGATTCAATGTTTAAAAGCAAACTTGAGACCTTCCAATAGTCATCTTATCTTCTTCATTTGATTTTCCTCTTTGTAATGGATCTATTATATACTAAGGGTTATCAAAAATATCAATATATATGTCTAAAACACTTGTATATCATGTTTTATAATGTCTATAAAAACCTTTTGGGCCTCTATTTTCCACTTTTAGGGACTAATTCCCAGAATACTCTGTCATCAATTTAGGAATAATTATCATAACTTTTTAACCATTATAACACCTCACGTAAGTTTTTAATGGTCTCTTAAATATTAAAGGGATCTAAATATGGTCTCATTACATTATTTTGAACTCCATTAAACATCTCAACCCCCTATTTAATCCCCCTATAGGTGAGCATATGATTGAGCAAATAGTTTGCTTAGGAAGGTGTGAAATAGAGAATAAGAATGGACTCAAAAGCCTTATTAGAATCTTAAAAAAATATTTTCATCCTTCATCCATAAAATTCCTGACCTAATGACCATGTCATTCACCTTAGGATGACATCATTAAGGAGCTTGCAAGTGCATGTTTTGGGTATAATATGTGGGCAGAACATAGCATTATGGTAAACATGGTGGTGAACTAGCTCAAAATCCAAATGAAATAATAAATATTAAATAATGTTGTATCCATCCTTTCAAACTTATAACCATCTTAAAAACACCTTTTACAACATGGAAACACTTACACATATGTGATAAAGAGCAAACAGATCCACCAAGTGGTTGTTTGGCATGGTATATGACCATGTAATCAAACTTTTCACTCTCCAAAACATGAAAAAGGACCTAATTAAAATATTCAAGCCTCTTAAAATCTAAAACACATCCATTACCACTTCATACATATAATGAAAAATATTATGCAAGGAATTTAACTGAAACTAAGCATGAAGTTGGCAAATAAAGAAAAACAATCTTGTAAGCTACCCAAGGAATGCCATGGTGAGATAAAAACATGGGATAAAGTAGTGATATAAATCAGGTAATTATAGGACAATATTTCATAGTTTTATGAAGCCTCTATAAGGGAAAAAACTTAGCAAGCAAGAGACATTTTAGCTAGAATTACACCTAGTGGTACCTCCTTACATGATAGATAAATTTTTTTCATCCAATCATCATGAATCACAAAAAAAATAGCGTATAAGATATTATAAGTAATAAAAAATCCTATAGATCTAACACCACCAAATTTTTCGTATCGATTTAGTAGAAATGGAACAAAATGGTTAGGGTTCACCGAATAGCTATCAAATCTACACAGTAAAGTTGTTAGTAATTGTTCATACAATAAATTTAACCAATATTAAAACTCCATACATTAAAATTAAGGTATCCAAGTTTAATATCATATCCCAAAATAACTTTTATTGAAACTAACTGTGTTTCCCATACTAAGTAAAAACTTAAGGGTCACTCTAGTCTGCCAAGAAGAGCAAGAAATGTGTAGAATGGTTTTGGTTCAAATATGATTGTTTATTTTCAAAAAAATAATGGATATAAATTTTATAAATATGATGATACCTCCCATGATAATACCCACATGGCACACTTCCCAAAAGTCTGTACAAGTGCAATTTTTCCTCTTTTTTAATTGATTTATGTAATTTTAGTTGAACAACCTAACACATTCATAGTTAAATGACATAAATAACACATAAACTGACTTATTTGATGTTTTAAACTAAAATATTACACTTATTCACCTTATTAAATGTGCCATTTGCATTAATGACCCCTAAAAGCACATAAAATGACTCCTAATGGATAAATTGACTAATGTAACTAAGACTAAAGCTAATGTGACCCTAAATGACATCATGTAACAAGTATAATTTATATGAAAACATATTATGACCCCTTAAAATTTTTAAAATCAATTTTTTCCCTAAGGGTGCCCAAATTTGACCAAAAGTCAAATTTGGTCAACACTTACCTTTAGGACCAAAAACCCTGAACACACTTTGAGCACATTTTAAAAAGATAAACATACCTTTATATGTAATATAATGTATTTATAACTCACCATACTTTATTATACAATTTTAAACATCCATTATTTCATATAGACCTTCAGAACCAACATCTTCATTCTTCACCATTTGACCAACTAGACCATCCTTCAGATTTGATCAAACATTTGAATTTAGGATCACTATTTTTTAAAATATCTTATTATGCCCTTCCAACACATCTTCTTATGACCTTTCTTAACCTAAAACAATAACCAAATTTGAAATAACATTCCTCATGATTCATCTTGCTTATCAAGTGTCTCCTTGAAGCTTAGATAGAAACACCTTGACCCACAATATCTTAGAACAGTGTGAAACCAAAAGTTGCCCACAAATCCTCATATTCATTCTCCTCCTTGGTCACCTAATACTGATTGTTCTTCTTCTTCTTAGGATTTATATAAGCAACATTCTCATCCACTACAATATTCTCTTGTTTTAAGAATTAATTGACAATACATGGAGAGAATAAATATTCATGACATACCTTTTCATCTAAAGAAAGAACATCAACACTAGGAATTGAAAACTAATGTTATTTTCATGAAATATGATCAAAAATAGTAGGATTTTCACTTATATTCATACATACCTTAAAAATAGTATCAATTAGCATAGTGTTATTCTCTTTGAGCTCAACATGAACTAATTTTTTATTCTACTTTTATATCTAGATAGATGACACATTCTCTTGGAATTCTTAAACCTTATTCATATATGATTCATCTTTCTCTTTAGTAGATAGTCCACCTTGATCTTTCAACTCAATTAAATTATTTTTATTGATCTTCAATTTCTTAGGTTTTAATATCAATGATTGACCTTTATTGAGCATTATAGTATGTCCACACACCTTCTTATGACTTGAGATTTTGCTTATAAAATATCTTGAAATTTGACCAACTTGATGATAATAGAAACAAATAACATCATTCGTACCTTCTACTTGATGAGTATTATGAATCTCAGCAAACATACCATCTTGTCTCGTAGGTTTGCTATGCTCAAGATTGACTATCTTAGGTCTCCATACATGGGTTGTATTTTCTCATACATTCTAGGAAAAAATCTAGAAATATATCCCATGTTAGGATATTTATAGCAGACTATATTATCCATACTTATAATTGACCAACTTATCTTCCTTCTACATTTTCTTGCCTTATGACCAAAAATTTTACATGCAAAGCAGTGACCATGAAATGAACTTTCATACCTTATAGTGTTTGGTTACTTGATAGGTCTTCTCATGTTACACTTGGTACTTGCATCCTTCTTGTCTTGAATCAACCTCTCTTTCTCATTTTTAGTCTTGTTTACCTTGACAAAAAAATTCTCATGCTCATCCTTCAATGAATATAACATGGTCTTTAATTGAATGTTTTCATCCTCTTTAGGTCTCATACTTGAACATGTTACCTCTAACTAAATTTTGAGATCTTGATGGTCTCCTTATCCCTCTTAGCTTCTTTATCCATGCCATCTTTCAATATAAATTCTTGAATTTTAATAATATTTATAGAATCAAGATTGGACTTTAACTTATCATGCACACCTTGCTTTGAACTCAACTTGGCATTTGTATCTTCTAATTGAGTCTTAAGATGTCTACATTCTTTCTCTTTTGACCTTAAATTTATTTTTGTAACCCTTAATTAATCCTTAATAATGTTGATCTTTTACTTATAATCTATTTATCTTGAGCTTGTTTTCAAGGATTATATCTCCTTATTGAGCTTGATGAACTCTTACATAATAGCCTTAAAGTTTGAGGTCATGATCTTATTATGAGCTTCTTCTTGATCATACTCTATCATCTTACCTCTGTACTTATCAAAAAATGCCTTGAAATGATTGAAATTTTCTTCCCTTAATTTTATACATGCATAAGTAACCTACACTTGAGCATTCAACTCTTGATTCTGTTTATTCAATTGTTTAGCCATATTGTACCTTGGATCACCTTCAAGTGGATAAACTTACAAAGAAGGTCCTGATCTGATACTAATTATTAAATGTATTATCACTAAGAGGGGGAGGAGGTGAACCAATGACTAAAGATAATCCAAATAAATTCCCAACCCTTAACTTATTTATCATACATCCACTTGATCATGAAACATAAACATGAAAGCACATACATCCAAATCATACATAAGAACATACATCACATGAACACATCATATATGTGGGAAAACCTCTTAGGGGATAAGAACCACTAAATTTTTTAAGATTTAATACAGTCCTATAAAACAATATCCAACATTTAGACTAACACCAAATGATAAAGGAACACCCATCCCTTAGTTTAGTGATACCCCAATCCCACAAGGAGCTACTACTCCTATCTAGTTGAGCACCCAAAATAATTAGGCCTTTAACAAGATTTACCTTGAAAATAAGAACTAAACCCTAGGAAACCAAGCACCCAATTAGCTATATGAACATATCACCTTTAACACCTATTTATACTCTTCAACTGAAGTTGATTACCTTTGTCTACGTTATTCATCTCCAATCTCTCTCAAACTGCCTCTAGGGATAGCTTGCTCAAACTACCTATTCTAGGTTCATTAGGTCCAATGACCTATATGTCTTCCTACATAAAATTAATTAAATAAGCATGATTTATCCTCTTAACACTATTATGGTCCTAACTGACATGTACCTTCTCTTTCAAATGCTCTCTCATTTTCTTTAATCCTTGCTCACACAACTACTCAACTTTGCACACTCAAGTCTAGAAACCATCACCTTTACTTTCAATCTTTATAGGGCCTTCATGAATATTATATTCTTGTTTGGCCATAATAATTTCATTAAAAATTAAGACATATATCATGCTAAGACATATCTTGGTGAGACCTAATATAATTAGGCCTTCATACTCACATGTTACATGTGAGAATATATGGACCAAATTTATACATTAACAATGATTGAAGAAAATAAATCCTATTATAATAAACCCTTGATAAATAACATATGGTTCCATACCACTTGAAACACCAAATCACACCTTGAACCTACCAATTAGGTCTCCTTGCTCTTTAGGCTTTCATACATAGAAAACATTGTCTTAAACTTATGAAAAAATTAATTAAATATTTCATATATCCATATGATTATATCACATAGGTGAAACCTTTAGGAAATTATATACACCTAAATTTGATTTATACACATCAATATAGGATCTAAACACTTAATTCAACTCACTCAAAATGATCACTTAGACTAGTCATATACATTCAAAATATAGTCAAGCTATTTTGACTCTTTATATATGATTAGGGGCATATTATGACATAAAATGATTTATAATAATCCTTAGAGACTTATATAATATATACATACTAATTTTATTATTTAATTATTTCCATAACACTTTCAAATCACCTATGCAAGATGGTCACTCAATTTTCCAGTGCATTCAACAAACACATTTAACTTTTATGACTTTTTCACACTGAAGATAGATTTTTCAAACCTCCAAAATCCACAAAAATATTTTTCATTAAGTATAAAACACTGTATAATAGTTATATCATATTCAAACATTAAAATACTATTAATAACACTTCAATTACCCTTCTTCGGTTACTTGTAGAACATGTTCAAACACAATCAAATTCTAAGCACAATATCTATAAATGTACAAATACTCAGATATTATAAAAAGATTATATAGATGAAAAATAAAGTCATTTACAAATTTTATTTAAAATTTATCAAGAAATTCATCTTGGATCAAAAGATATATCTCAAAAACTATGCATTGGTTTTCCCTCATTAATTCAAAAATTTAAATTCCAACGGTTATTGAGCCAATGTTAAATATTAGACATGTTGACCTCATCTCATGCACCCTAGAAACTTTGAACAAATATGATCCATCGATCCCATATAATTAGCCTGATATTTATCTTTTAATTCTCACCATAAAATTTAACATAGTTTTCAAGAACAACTTTTAAGGTTTTTAAATTTTGATAGGAAACACTTCAAGACTCTAAATCTTTAGGGTACCTTCTTGGCACTATAGATAACATTTCTATGAAAACCTTTGACCACTATTGAATTTGTAAGTACATGAAATAAATGTACAAACATGCTGATTCATTCATGTCTACATGATCTTCTATGATGGTCAGTATGGTTTGTCTTATTTTAGGTTATAATAGGCATGTTCCTCTTTTCAAAGGATCAAATGATACACCATAACTTCACCAAGGCATCTACGGATGCCTAAAAATTGTAATTGTCCTTAGAGACCTATATATGTGCCATATATTCTCCAATCTATCATTTTTATCTATTTTTCATTAATTCATTGTGAATCATGCTCTCTTTGACATCATTGATAACTTAACATCAATGACCATGCTCAATAGTATCTCAGTTATTGATTTCTGATTGTGTGCTTCTCCTCTCTCTTCCCCTTTTCTCCTATATCTTCCCCCAAAAAAGGAGGAATCATTTTTTGAAATAGGATACTCTCATTTTTATAGTGAAACACTATCAAAAATTTTGTATTAAAGACCTCTTGAAGTAATAAAGATAATTTTTTCACCTATCTCTTGCCTTTGAATTATGTTTATCAAGCTTGTGCATGATGGGATTATGAAGGAGTTTCTTCCATGTCTATTATCCTTATTTCTTACCTATTTTTATGTGCTTTCAAGTTAGTTTCAGGTTTGAACTTAAGGTATTTCTACCATTAATGGATGTTTGGTGTGAATCTTAGAATTCCTCATTGCTTTATTCATTACTTGGTGAGCCTAGTTTATAAAACACTTATGTAAATTAGCTAGTTTGTGAGATTATGTGAGAAAAGATTATCTTATGATGAATTAGTTTTTATTTCATGATTATGTGAATTTTCATTTAAATTTGGTGCATCACCCATTTATCTCTCTTAGTTACCCTATACCCCCTCTTTATCCATTTTCATGGTAGAAGAATTAGTTTAGGTGATCTACCAAGAGTAAATTGGCCTTCTCTGGAGGTTTAAACCCACAACAGGATACCCATATCCTGGGGTTATTCCAATATTGTGGATAGGAGTGGAATGACATAAATAAACTTCCCAAAGGGTGAAATTCCATGCTTCAACAAGCCATACTTGGGATCAATCTAGATGGTCATAACTTGTAATTTTTAATCAACCCCACTTGTCACACCTTGATAGGATCTAGGATGATATACTTAGTTATATTTTTTATTGCTTATTATTTTATGTCTAAAACTTATGTTTGTTTATACCACATCATAATGAGTTTTTTTATCTACACTACTCCATTTTTTGATGAGGCGTTATACCATCCATTTGACACCTTATTTTAACTTAAAAAACTCTTATGTCAAAAATTTTGTGTGTCACTTGATTGAAATGGGTAATGTTATGATTCCCAAATCAATTAAAGTTTTGAGCCTTAGAAGTATTTGAAACAAAATATTGTTACACCTTTTTTAGAGAACTATCATTGTTACACTACTCAGATTATTTCAATGGACTTGCCTTATCTTGTGTCGAAATTGCCATTATTTGAACCAAATCACATGTGCCTTGTTGGATCTTTGTTTTAGTATTTTCATGTTGTTCAAATTTGCCTAGTTTGTTGGTCAATAAAATCCCAAGTTTTCCTAAGTTGAGCTTTTTTATTAAATTTTACAATTTTAGATTCAAACATTGATTGATTTTTGTTTAGGCTTCATTTCATAGGGGTTGGTATATAGATATTTCTCTTTTGGGTTACATAACTTAGGTTAATTTTTTATCCAAAATTTGAAAACTACATTGTTTATGCCTTTATTTGATAGAATTAGTCTATCTTCAAATGCCTTTTATTTAGTTCCTTATACCAATATGATCATGTTTATGTCTAGAATCAAGTGCCTTATTTATGCCAAAATGCTCCAAGTTTTTTAGATTAAAATCATCCCTTTGTTTCAAGTCTAGATTTTGATGCCAAGTTTGGTCAAAATTCCTAGCATATGACTTGTTTTGAGCCTAGATTTTGATGCTACATATGGCCAAAAGACCTATAAAATTTTACCTTTCATAGGTTAGGCCTATTTGAAACATTTTTGGGCCTATAGTTTAACATCTTGTTTTTAGTTCATTAATTTGACCTTGTTTGTATGAGACATATAAAATGAGACATTTGACATTATGCTATTTTTACCAAATCTTAGCATAGACCTTTTGGAGATACATCTCCACCCATAGACCAGGTTAGACCTAGTTTGAACCTTTTGTATTTTTAGACATATAATTTTAGAGTTTGGAGAACTCTAAACCCCATCTTGTCACAAAACATTTGCCATTGATTTGACTGTCTCACTATACATGTAGTGGTGTCATGTATAATCCAAGATATGGAAATGTTGTCACAAAAGATGACTTTGTTCAAGACCCTTATGAAGAAGATGTGTTTGGGAAACCCATATATATCCTCCTTAAACCCCCTAATCTAGGGAATAAATTCAAGATCCTCAAGATGCCCCTTATAATCCAAATTTTGATAGAATAGTCATGAAAATTGACCATAATCAATTTATTTATGGTAAAGAAGTGGTTTTTGAGATGGATTATTATCCTCCTTACAATAATCATTATGGGTAACAAAACCAATATCCTCAATCTTTGGATTTAGTGATCCATTCTTTCAGTAGATTGACATATTATACTCACCCTTATCTGACCACCTGTTCCCTACCTATACCATTAACCCTCCTTTAGAATTTATAAACAATCAAGCTCTACCACATCCAAGGAATACCATTACCATACCAAAACCTCATCATTTATATTTTATAATAAATCAAGCACTAAAATTCCCTTCCATTATTATAAGACCTCATCCTTTAGCTTGTGTGATCCATCAAGCTCTATAATGCCCTAGCCTTATCCTTTTAGGACTTCATCCTTTGTCTTGTGAGAGAAATTAAGCTCCATAATTACATTTTTTATTCTAGGACCTCATCCTTTGGCTTGTGTGAGCCATCAAGTTCCATAATGCCCTACCTTTATCATTCTAGGACATCATCTTTTGGCTTGTGAGAGCAACCAAGCTCCATAATGCCCTACTATTTCTATTCCAGGACCTCTTCCTTTGGTTTGTGTGATCCATCAAGCT
This sequence comes from Torreya grandis, assembly GCA_037957365.1. NCBI lineage: Eukaryota > Viridiplantae > Streptophyta > Pinopsida > Cupressales > Taxaceae > Torreya > Torreya grandis. The sequence continues at coordinate 1,756,007 of JARHVA010001631.1, read as the reverse complement.
CCATAATTCCCTTTTGATATTTCAAGACTTCATCCTTTAGATTGTGTGAGCTATGAAGCTCCATGATGCCCCACTATTAACATTTTAAGACTTCATACTTTGGATTGTGTGTGCAACCAAGATACACAATACCATATTATTATCATTATTAGTGGTTATTGATACATCATAACATGCTAAGGATGAGGATAGATAATTTTTAATCAAGTGCACAAGATAGTGAAGATAATTCATATTTAATAATAAAAATAGAAGCATAACAAAGATGAATTATTGTGCATTTGATAGGAATTAGATTCAACCATGTTTCATTAATGTATACAAAACATTTAGAGTAACTTATGTAGGATTAAACCAAATATTAAACATGATAACATGTGCAATGAACAAAATAAGAAATACAATAGGTAACCATAAATAGATAGTCTATATTGATCTCAAAAAAAGGTCTCTATCTCTTATTCATACAAGAATACATATATAGTCATTATAGTCTCTGACTGTTCACATTATTCTCATACTTTGGTGCCAAAAGAGGAGATTATTCATCTTATATCTATTAAAATTCATGGAGGATAATACAAACTACATATAACTAATAACTAAATACATAACACACAAATATTCAAAGAATATTTTGCACAATTTTACTATCCATTTTATTCTCCCAATACTTTCCCAGAATTAAAATGTTGTCTCATCCTGAGACAACATCAAAGGATAATATAGAAGTGAAAAAAAGGCATAATATAAAGAAATGGTTAGATTATTAAGGTTCACAATAATCACTCAAGGTGCCATTTTTTATTTTCACCTCTTACACACTACTTAGCCACCCTTTCATGTTTTCAACTAAGTAGCATACCAACCTACCACCCTTTCAAGTTTTCAATAGGTTAACATAATTAGGTGGCCACCCATTACATTTTTTTGACCATCCTATCCTTTATTGTCTCACTAATCATTCCCAAAGACAAAATGGTTTACAAAACTTCAAAATTTGTACCTTGTATAGTACTTAACTCAAAGGATGGGGTATTGGTGTAAATAAGGACTGACCAATAGGATCCTTGGAATTGGACTATGTAGTATTACACTATGCAATGACTTGTTAGAGATTTAATCATGGATTCTAGACTGGAACATTGAGAATCTGGGCCACCTTGTTGTAGAATAGAGCTAGGTCACTTTTATAAGTCTGTTAGTTGACCATCACTTCTTGCACCATGTGCAGTAAGATGCACATCGATGCATGATATCTGTTAACCAAATTTGGGCACCCCTAGGCAAATGTTTTGATTTTAAACATTTGAATTGGTCCTTATTTTTTGTCATAGGAATGGTCACTTGTTATATGATGTCATTTGAGGTCACATTAGCTTTAATCCTAGTCACATTAGCTAATTTATCTATTAGGGGTCATTGTATGTCATTTCAAAAGTCATTAATACATTTAAAATGTTTCCCAAAGTTCCTATGTGTCTCAATTTCATGGAAAACACCCAAGAAGTCAGTTTATATGTTTGACATGTTAGTTACATCAGATCCTTGCAAGCTCCCTAACTAAAATTATAGAAATCAGCACAAAAAGGTGTATGTAAGATATAGGGGAGCTAAATATTAGAAATAGCGGTGAATGATTAACATATTTATCATGTTTATGGTGTTATGAGGTATTCAAAGAGATAAAATAAGGCTTACATAGGGCCCTAAGCCTCTATATACCATCATAGCAAGGTTCAAACAAGTGGAGGTCAAGATAGAGCATATACTATTGAGGAGGTGGAGGGAAGGTTGAAGTGATTAAAAAATGAGACATAATGACCAAATAGGTGTCATATCATGACAAATACTTGTACAAGATTCTCAAATACCTTTCTCACCTAGAAAATGGACAACAATCCATACAAGAAGGCTTGGAAACCTCTTGGTTTACTAGGTGAGCATGAGGGAACTAAAGGAAGAAGTGTATTAAATGGTTCCCAAAGATCAATAGTCATGAATTAAATGTGGGTAACATGTTTATTCTGATTATAAACATGAAATTGATTTGGAAAATTTACCTATAGGTGGATTTGGATAAAAATTCAAAAAATAGGGTTTTTTAGCCCTTTTTTTTAGAATGTTGAGTTGGTTAGGTACATAAATGAGGGAGTATGACATTTAAATTTGGTATAGAGAATAATTAGGACCTTATAAAACTCAAAAAAATATCATTTTTACATAATTAATAGGGATATATCTCTTTTTTTTGTCTCAGAGATTAGCCACTCTTGAAAATGAGAACTTTAGTCTACCAAGCAAAAGATGGAGAAATGAGTGAATGACCTAAGATGAGGCCTTGGGATATTCAATAAACATTTGGTGATGTGTATGGAAGGTTTGATAATTATTAATAACAATAAAAAAAATCTCAAATCACCTAGAGTGACCTGATTGTGCATGCATACAGTACAATTTGGCATGGTTCTATTAGGCCAAGTTGGCAAAAGAGAGGAAAAGTGATGAAAGGAATATTGGAGAGTTTATATTATATATTTTTAATAATTAATGGAGTTTTATATTACACAAGAGACCATATTAATAATTTTATATAAAACCAATTGGTTTAAACTTGCATAGGATATGCTAAACCCACTAGGCTTCCAAGAGACCTAAAAACATGTTGAGGTTTATCTTCATTTATAACCATGGGAATGATATGTGGTTGATTGAAAAATTATTTTAAGATGTAAATATACATATTTGATATCTTTGAGTGAAAATATAACTAAAAGAGATAAATTTATATCCTTGTCATAGTCCAAGCATGCAAAATGAGAGGAAAATAAGCTCGATGGATGTTTTCAAATACTCATACCTTTTTGAAGGCTATGCATGGGAACCATAGGGATTAAGGTAAGTTATTATGGTCCCTTGGAATAAATATTTTGTAATTTTGAGGAAATTTATATGTACAAGTTTTATTAACAAAGCTTAATACCTAGAACTACTTAAAACCCTACTTAAACCCTAGCTATGACCCAATAAGGAAAATGAGCTTGGAGAGCCACCATAATGGCATAATTTTGAAACAAAAAATATTGGATCATGGAGAGGACTCACTTAGGATCTCAAAAATTTAATAATATGTATGAAACTATAAATACAATAGGCAAAATGTGGGTTTTATCACCATTTTTTGTATTTTTTAGGGTCTATGATGTTTCAAAAGGTGAAATCAAGTTTTATGATAATATCAGTACCTATTATAACTCCATATGGTAATTTTATCATATATAAAAGTTTCTAAGTGTCAAAACTAAATATCACCTTTTAGCCAATCAAAATTGGCATGATGCACACAAGGGTGAAAAGTGTTAAAGAATTAATTAGATGTCTTTTTAAGGTTAATTTGAGAGGTCTAAGACCATGGATAAGATTAACAGGTCTAATTCACTCCATACCATATATTTTCATGGGAAAATAAAGACTTTTTTGAGGCCAAGTGTGAAGGGTGACTGAAACAAGGAGTTTTAAGACTATAAATAATGATTACTTCATTCAAGGAGTTTCCAAAAGTGTAGAGATGAAAAAAATGCATGAAATTGCACGCCTAAAGGATTTATCTTTAATTTGAAACATCATATATATACCTATTTAGTGGTGTGACATTCAAATAGATGTTAATTATGAAGGTAGTTTTCAATGTCGAGATTGAGAGTTTTATGCCACTTTTCACAATTTTCATGGCTTAAATGGATAATTAGAACTCTTTACTTTACATGGTTAAAATAATTACTCTTTTCATGAAAATTTAAACTCATTTTGGAATATTTACATGTCTAAGTGACATTTAGACTTCCTTTGCTTTGCCTCTCTCTCAAAGCTATAAATATGGACTCATTTTCTTATTTTTAGCATCCTCTATTAGTTTATGGAGAAACTCTAGCAAAATTTGTAGTTGAAAAAATCTTGAATAAATATACAAGTTATTTTACCACTCACATTCTATACTATTGAGTATTGATTGCAATCTTATTGGTCTTGTCTAGTGAAAGATCTTTTCTAGCATGTTACTCTTGTTTGTCTACCAAATGTGTAGAAAGGCTATTGTTATAGGTCTTTATTAGTATTCTTTTCCAAGTTTATAGGTGTCTTAGAAGTGGTTTATGACTATATACTTTCATTTAATCATAAATTACCCTCCTAAGTATCAAATACCTTCTTGAATCTAACATATGAAACATTGATGTGATAATGCATCCTAAGTTGTGAGTTTTGTGTGAGAGAGACTTTGTTTATCTTTAAGTAGTAGATATTTTAGTAAAATGGGAGGAGATTAAACATTGGTGAATTAATTTTTTTGGTTTTATTGTATTTTATTAACCATTTTCATCCATAATTTGAAAGGTAAAGAAGTGTTTCAAAGAGTGCATCAAGGAATTATCCCTTCTAGAGATTCATCTCTCAACATTATCACCCATAGCAAGAGGAATATTTACATTGTGTCACTTGGATGAGGAGATCTAGGAATATCTTTAGAGGTGAAAATCTAAGTGTCAATAGTCTTTGGCATTCTTGGTGGGACTTCTAAGTCCTAGAAGATTGTCTAAGATTGGTGTTAGTCTTGGCATAGTTGTAGCTACAAGAGCATCTACATTCAGTACCTAGTGAATCCATTGAATATTTCAAGTCTTTGGTTGATGATCAATTCCTATTTTCCATGCCAAAGGTGACAACTAGGTTTGATGCTAAATGTATACCCTTTGATTTTATGTAATTACCTCCATATTCTAATAGAAGGTTTAGGTTTGTGAAAACCCATCCTTATTCAAGAGAGTTTGTGTTTAAGAAGTCCAAGTTCTTGCTGAGTTCAGCTCCTAATACACTTGAGTCACACTCAAATATGTAGAGGTATTTCCCTTTTGTGTCTTTCACTGGGTCATCTCCATTGAACATTCCCAAATATGACCAAATTCTTGGAGTAACCCTTAAGATCATTCCACCTTTTAGTGGAGAAGGTCCTACCACTCCTATTAAGCATATTAGGAATAAGGAAAATTTTTGTAACATTCATAACATTACTCAAGAGATTGTTGTTATCAGATTGTTAGTAATATCTTTCAAAGGGAAAGCCTTAGATTGCTATGGAACTTTACCTCACAACTCCATTGCTACATAAGATGAGCTAGGAGACCTTTTGTCTAAGAGGTTTGAAGACAAAAGTGATCACCTATCACTAGCTAAGAAGCTAACCAATATCAAGAGGGAACCATAAGAATTGAATTAAGATTTCAATACTAAGTTTTAAAATACATGGGATAGAATCTTATCTCTTTTGAGGCCTACTCCAAACTATGCCTTCTTTTACTACTTAAGGGCATTGAATTGTGGCATTACCATGATATTTCAATCTATGGGTGGAAATAAATTGTTTATTGCCTATGACATAGCCATCAATGCTAATAATTTCCTTGTCTAAGTAGTAAAAGTATCTCCTATACCACTAATGCCACTATTATTGGAAATATTGTCATTGATGTCAAATGTCTAGCACTATTTGTGATAAAGGCCCCATTGCATTTAATGTTGTTTTTAATATTCATATCTTGGATAATGTGTGTTAATGTTTATTTAATATTAATTAACATATTTTTGGTTGCATATAAGTCAAAAGAGGGCCCATGGAGAAGTCAAAGAGTCATGGGGTAAAATATGAAAGAAGAATGGGATGCATTTTCTCATGAAGAGGCATCTTGAGGAATTCCAAGAGTCACCATGTGAAGACAAAAGAGTTATATCATATTTTTCCATGAAGGGACACTTTAATGAATATGAAAAAGTCACCAAGATAAAGAAAAACAAGGAAAGGATGCTTTTGATTATGAAGGGTTAGCATATGACTTTTCAAATGCAAGGATATGAAGGGTCATACAAGTTTTGCACCATTTTACATGAGGATTAAAGGATCACAAAGGGTGAATTCCAAAGGTCATTTGGAAATCTATAAATAAAAGATTGAGAAGACATTTGTAATATGTAATAGAGTGCATGGTTTATATTTGTTTTTAAAGAGAGAAAATGAGGAGATATTGTAGAGTTATATCATTTTTTAAGTGAGAAACATTAAGAGATAGTTGTGTTTTATACATAAGAGGGTTATGGGTTAGTGCTCACAAATAGTTGTTGTGTTGGTGCTCGGAAAAGGGGTTGGTGCTCTTGCAAGTTGGTGCTCATTCATATACTTGAGATTTTTCTTCATGGTTTTTTCCACTTTGGGTTTCCACGTAAAAATCTAGTGTATCTCTCTCTCTCTCTCTCTCTCTCTCTCTCTCTCTCTCTTGTGTGGTGAAAATTATTATTTCAATTTTATTACATATCTTGAATATATGATTAAGTAGTTAAAGAAAAGAAATTAGATTAAGTAAAAAGATATATAATGTATTGATTCACCCCCTCTCTTATTATATTTCATTCTTAACAATTGGTATCAGAGCAGGTTCTTTTTGAAAAAGTTTTATAGCTTGAAGGTAGATCGGGAAAGCATGATGGCTAGATGACAAGAAGGATTTTCTATAAATAAGGCACCTTTGTTTGATGGGATGAGTTATGTTTTTTGGAGTATAAGGATGAAGACTTATTTGATGGTCCTTGGATTTGACATATGGCAAGTAGTGGTGGAGTAATATGAAGATCCACAGACACTTATAACTACTCTGACAAAAAAGAAGGAAAGTGAAAATAATGATAAAGCTTTAAATGCTATTTTATGTGGTTCATGTGAATCAAAATTTGTTAAATTTATGCAATGTAAATCTACTCATGAAACTTGGGTAAAACTTGAGAATATTTATAAAGGTGATGGTAAGGTTCAACAAGCTAAGCTTCAGACTTTTAGAAGATAGTTTGAGAGTTTGAAGATGGAAGAAAAAGAAAATATAGCAAGTTATTTTTTGTGGGTTGATCAAATAGTTAATCAGATTTAAGGTCATGGAGAAAATTTATAAGAATCAACTGTGGTTCAAAATTTTTTGAGATCTCTACCATTTTGATATGATGCAAAAGTTTTGGCAATTAAAGAGATGAATAATTTAACCAAGCTAAAGATGGATAAGCTTCATGGTATTCTTACACCATATGAGATATGAACTAAACAAAATAAACCCTCAAAGAGAGAAGTTGTTTTCAAGACATCAAAGAAAGAGAAGGCTAAGATTTAAGAATCAAGTGATAGTTCTAACGATGATGAAGATGACAATGGACCTCTATCGATTCGTAATCCAAAAAAGGGCATAGGTAAATATCAAGGAAAATTACCTTTTAAATGTTTTAATTATAAAAATATTAGATATTTTGTAACTAAATACCCAAATAAGGGTAATGATGATAATGAAGAAGGAAAGTCTACATACAAGAAGAATTTCAAAGGAAAATTCAAGAAGGGATTTGAGAAGAAGAGTTTGTATTCTAAAGATATTTGAGAAGAAGAGTTTCTATTTATGGCCAAACATGAAGATGCCTCTATAAGAAAAAGTATAGATGATCAAGAAGAAGAATAGGATGAAGCTGAAGTGAATCTAGAAGGAGAACTCATTTGTGCCTTAGAAGATTTAAAAGCTTTTGAAAAGAAGAATTGAAGATTAAAGCTCGAGATCAAGAAAAATGAAAAGGAGTCAAAGAAAATAATTGAAGATCTACAAGCACACTTTGAAGAAGCTAAGAAGAATGAAGAATATCTAACAACACAGTTGAAAATAGTAAGTAAAGAATGTGAAAGATATGTTATTGAAATTGCTTCTTTAAAAGTAGATCTTGAGAAAACAAATAAAGCAATCAATGATAGAGCAGCCAATGATTCAAAATTTGAAAATATCACTACTATGTTGAATAAGATATTATAAAATCAAAGATCAATGTTAGATAAGATAGGTATTAGATTTGAAAAAGAGAAAGAGGAGGTCACTACTTTCATAGACAAGAAAAAAGGAAAGAACTATGTTGAAGCTCTTACAAAAGAAGAAATACAAAGGAAAGAAGTTAAGAATACAAAGGACATTTCAAACAAAGAAGGATGGAGGGAATAGAGCTACAAAAGGAAATCAGGTCAAAGATACAAAAATAGGTCCTACTTTTATGGTTATTATTTTTATTTTAATGGATATGGTCATAAGAAATTAGAATGTTGAAAAAAAGCTAACACTTTTAGAAATAAGGAGAAGGAAAGTCATACAGAGTCAAGCAGAAGCCACAACTCTTTTACTCCTCTATCAGGCTTTAATGAAGAGGCCATAATATGTTACAAGTAATATAAATTTAGACACATATCTTGGTACTGTAGAAGTGTGTTTGAGTTAGTCAAGAAGGACTAGAGTTTCAAAGCTTCATTCATCAATAAGAAAGTTTAGACAAGTTCATGGAAAAAGAAACAATCTGAAAAATCTATGTTGGTGTAGATAGCTTTGCATGCAAGAAATGAAGAAAATCCATGGTTCATTGATAGTGGATGTGTGAGGCACATAATAAGAGATAAGATAAATTTTATAACCTTAAAGAAGATCAATGGTGGCATAGTGAAATTTGGAGACAATACTACTATCAGAATTGTTGGAAAAGGTACACTAAGTCTGGATAATGGTAAAACTAAAACTAAAAATGTTTTATATGTAAAAATTCTTAAGCATAGTCTTTTGAGTGTAATTCACATACTAAAGTTTTATGTAAAAGGTTTTGAAATTAGAATAAAATATTTAGATGTGTTGGTTGAAGATGCTTAGAGAACATGCAATAACTTGTATATGTTATTAGACATCAAAGGTCAAAGATGTTGTTTGAGTCAGATTGAAGAAAGTTGGATATGGAACAGGAGAATGGGGCATGTAAATTTTGACAATCATGTCAATATAAGAAAAAATAAAGTATTCAAAAATCTTCCAAAGATTACAAATCCATCTGACATGCTTTATGAACCTTGTTAGCATGGGAAGTAGGTTAGAAGGTCATTCAAAATAAAAGAGTACTCAGCTACTCAGATACTAGAGCTTGTTCGTACTGATCTATGTGGAGCTATGAGAAATCAAATTACTCAAGGTGAGGAATATCTCATGTTGATTATTGATGAATTTTTACATATGACTTGGGTGATGTTTTTAAAGAAAAAATCAGAAGCTTTCAGACATTACAAAGCATTAGTTGAGAATGAAACTAGTTTGAAGATTAAGTGTCTAAGATTAGATCAAGGAGGAGAATTAATGTTAGATCAATTTATTGAGTTTTTTGAAGACCATGGAATAAAGAGACATTATTCAGTAGCCAAAACTCCACAACAAAATAGAGTAGTTGAATAGAAAAATAGAATAGTTCAGGAGATAACAAGGACAATGTTAAATGAATCCAAGATAATAGATAAATATTGGAGAGAGGTAGTTTCTATAATAGTACATATTCAAAATAGAGAATTAATGAGATTCACTAGGGACAAGACTTCTTATGAGCTATGGAAATAAAAACCAACAATTGATTATTTCAGAGTTTTTGGTAGCAAATTCTTCATAAAGAGAACCGATTAAAAAATTTGTAAGTTTTAATCTAGAGCAGATGAAGGTATATTTCTTAGTTATTCTTAAAAAATTAAATATTATAAATTTTATAAAAAAATAACCAAGAAAATTATTGAAAGTGCAAGTGTCACAATAGAAGAAGACGGAACACAAAGAATCAGTGATCCAATAGACATTCCTAAAATCATTGAAGAAGGTTTTGAAGAATCAGATGAAGATGAGAATAAGGAAAAAAAGGGAAATAAAACTCCATCTAAATATGTTTAGAGAAATAATAATGAAGGTGACATCATAAGGGACATAAATAAATGAATTCACACTAGAAGAATGATGGTAAGTGAATCTGAACAAGTTAATTTCTCTTTGTTATCCAAAATTCAACCTAGAACTTTTTCAGAAGCTAGACATGATAAGCATTGGGTTAAGGCTATGGATGAAGAATTAAATTAGATAGAAAATAATGATATTTGGGAATTAGTGCCTAGACTTAAAGATCACAATGTGATAGGAACAAAATAGATTTATAGAAATAAGTTGAATGAAAATGGAGAAGTAACCATAAATAAAACAAGATTAGTATGTAAAGGATATGCTCAAATTGAGGGAATAGATTTTGAAGAAACTTTTGCACCGGTGGAAAGGTTAGAGGCTATTAGAATGTTTCTTGCATATGCAGTATTTAAAAAATTCAATGTGTTTTAGATGGATGTCAAATATACCTACCTGAATGGGAATCTAGAAGAAGTCTACATTGAGTAGCCTAAGGGATCTATTCTCTCAAATATTATTAGCTATGTATACAAATTGAAAAAAACATTGTATAGATTGAAACAAGCTCCCGGAGCTTGGTATGCAAGACTTGATAAGTACCTATAAGATCAAGTTTTTAAGAGAGGATTTGCTGATAGTAATCTTTACATAAAAATAGAAGCTGAGCATCAATTGATTGTTGTGTTATATGTTGATGATATCATTTTTGGAGGAAATATTGAAAAGATGACAAAAGAATTTTTTGATAATATGCAAAACGAATTTCAGATGTCTATGGTTAGAGAATTGTTATTTTTCTTAGGATTGCAAATATTTTAGTTAGATAAAGGAATTTTCATATCTCAAAGTAAATATGCCAAGGAAGTGTTGAAAAAATTTGGTTTTGAGGATCATGCACTAGTTGACACACTATTGTGTATAGGAAATAAGGTGAGAAAGGATGAAGATTTGCCTATTATAGATCAATCTTTGTGTAGATCTATGGTTGGTAGTCTTTTATATTTAATAGTATCAAGGCCAGACATCATGCATGCAATAGGTATGGCTACAAGATATCAATCATCTCCAAAAGATAGTTATGTTCAGTTGGTGAAGAGAATATTTAGATATATCAAGGGGACATTAGATTATAGATTATTGTATCCCACAGGTAGAGATTTCACTTGGGTTACTTATATATATTTAGATTGGATAGGGTTCTTGGATGACAGAAAGAGTACAAGTGGAGGAGCTTTCTTTCTTAGTGATAGTTTAGTATCATGGCTAAACAAGAAGCAAAATTCAATATCACTTTCTACAGCTAAAGCAAAATATATTATAGTAGTATTGTGTTGTACTCAAGTGCTTTAGATGAACCAAACTTTGGAAGATATCAAGGTAAAGTATGATGAACCTATTTCTATTTTTTTGTGATAACATAAGTGCTATAAATATTTTGAAGAATCTAGTGATGCATTCGATAACAAAACATATTCCCATTAGATATCACTTTTTGAGAGAGTAGGTTGTAGATCAATAGATTAAGACGGAGTATATCAATATTATAGAGTAGATAGTAGATATTTTCTCATGAAGAGTCATCTTGAAGAATTCCAAGAATCACCATGTGAAGACAAAAGAGGTATGAAACATTTTTTCATGGACACTTTAAGGAATAAGAAAAGTCACCAAGATAAAGACAAAAGAGGAAAGGATGCTTTTGCTTATAAAGGGTCACCATATGAATTTTAAAATGTAAGGATATGAAGGGTCGTACAAGTTTGGTGCCATTTTCCATGAGGATTGAAGAGTCAAAAAGGGTGAATGCCAAAGGTCATTTGGAAAGCTATAAATAGAAGCTTGAGAAGCCATTTGTAATATGCAAGAGAGTTCATGGTTTGTATTTGTTTTCAAAAAGAGAAAAATAGGAGATATTGTAGAGTTATATCATTTGTTGAGTAAGCAACATTGAGAGATAGTTGTGTTTTATACACAAGATGGGTTGGTGCTTTTGTGTGTTGGTTCTCAAAACTCTTTGTAAGGAGTTGGTGCTCTTATGGGTTAGTGATCACAAATAGTTTTTGTGTTGGTGCTTGGCAAAGAGGTTGGTGATCTTGCAAGTTGGTGCTTGAAAACTTTTTATTTTTAGTTGGTGCTCATTCATATACTTTAGATTGTTCTCCATGGTTTTATCCACTTTGGATTTCCATGTAAAAATCTACTCTCTCTCTCTCTCTCTCTCTCTCTCTCTCTCTCTCTCTCTCTCTCTCTCTCTCTCTCTCTCTCTCTCTCTCTCTCTCTCTCTCTCTCTCTCTCTCTCTCTCTCTCTCTCTCTCTCGTGTGGTGCAAATTATTTTTAGTTTTATTACATATCTTGAATGTATGATTAAGTGGTTAAAGAAAAGAAATAAAATTAAGTACAAAGATATATAATATACTAATTCACCTCCACTCTTAGTATATTTTATGCTTAACAACTATTCACTAATTCGCAACCTCTTAACCAAGTTGTATTTCCCACTTTAGCTCCTTTGCCTAGTCAAGAAAGGATTGTTATTGCTCCTCAAAATGAGATCCATGAAGTTAAAAATTTTATCCAAAATGTTATTAATGATTTGGTTTCCATCAAAAGCAAATAAGTCCAAGGTTATAATCCATATGAACCATACAATTAGTTTGGGAAAACCAATAGACCTCCTTTTTAAAGCAATATGCAAAGACAAAGTCAAATCACCCAAGTTAGGCCTTATCAAGGATACAATCCTAATAATCCCTCATCTATTAAAGATCTTATTACCACTCAAAATAACTTGGTTCAAGAATATCCATGATATCCATCCTATGAGACAAATCAAGAACAATTTTGTTGTGTAAATGAAATGCACAATCAAACCATGGCAATGTAAGGTAATCAATCTTTCCAAGTTTCAAGTTTTGATGGACCAATACAAAGTGGGGTGGAGAATGGTCAAACATAATCTGATTATACCCTCATAAATAACTTGGAGAAATATTTTTGTGCTATTAATCACTTTGGGAATCCAAGTAATATGAATACAGGTGTTTCCTCTAACACTAAGTCTATGAAAAGGGTTGTTGAAGCGCAACAAGGAACAGCTCAAGGACCTATTTTGGTCCCAACTTCATCTCCAATGGTAAGTGTGTCAAACTTATCTCTTAAAGTGAAATAAAATCAATAGTTTTAGAATGTGAATACAACTCCTATTCATGCTCCTTCTCAAGCTACACCACAAGGAGTTAGTGCTCCTAAGGAGCCCCCAAAGATGAACAATCCTTCCATTAATGTTGTAGACCAGATGAAGAAGGTACACATGAAAATATCATTGTGGGATTCTTTGATAATACTAGGGAAGAAATATATGCTCCAAAAATAATTTCAAGGATTAGGTAAACAAGTTGGCTCATCTAGGAATGAAAATGTTGTCCTAGTTAATGAGACTCAACCTATAGATGGTCAAGTGAAAAATAATGAAAAAACTCATCCTTTCTACCTATCTCTAGTCATTGGTGATTTATTGGTTTATAATTACATCATAGATAGTGGGGATATTACTTCAATTATGCCCAAGTGTATAGTGGATAAACTAGGCCTCAAATATGAGCCAATGACTAAGGGAGTCTTACAATTGGATGGATCACCAACCAAGACTTTTGGGGTAGTTAAAGATTTAAATTTTATCCTTCATGCTTGTCCTACCTTTTCCATTCCTCATGATGTGGTTGTAGTAGATTTACCTCCATACTTTTCCCTTTTCTTGTCAAGAGAGTTTACAACCAAGATAGGTGGTTACTTGGTAGCCAATTGGTCCTACATGGTGTTTAGGACAAAGTATGGCACTAAGGTGAATATTGAATCAGAACCTATTCATCATAGTCACTTAGATCCATACACACCTAAAGTGTCAAATGATAACTATGCTATCATTGATGAAGAGGAACTCCATATTAACCAATCTCCATCATCTTCCCTTGAAGGAGTTTTTGATTTGTTCTTAGATGAATGTGGAGATGAGAATTATGATCATGATCCTTATAATTTCATAGAGGAATTTGGTCTTGGGGTGTATTATATGCATGATAAGGACTCTTTCATACCAAACTTAGTGAAGCCAAGAGAGAATGTGAATGGATTATGGCAGATTTTCTTTGATAGGTAAATAAGTGCTTCAAAGAGTGCATCAAGGGAACTAGTCCTTCTAGAGATTCATCTCTCAACACTATCACCCATAGCAAGAGGGATGTTTCCATTGTTCCACTTGGATGAGAAGAGCTAGGAATATCCTCAAGGGTGTGAATCCAAGTGTCAAGAATATCCAATGAGTTATTTCAAGTCCAACTCATCAATGGGCTCATGACTACCTTTATATTAATGATCCTTGTCTATATTTCTCCACTCAATTTCTCTAGTTTGTCTACATGTTGTTCAGCTTGAAGACCTATAAATTAACTACATTAAAGATCACTTTTCTAGTTAAGAAGTTGATCATGCACATTATCCTAGGTATTGAATGAGTCCTAGAGAGCTTTGTTATTATTATTTTCCAATGTCATGTGATTATCCGTGGTTGTCTTGGTAGTTATAGCTATAGTTAAATATATACTAGAGCTAGTGAGAGAGTCATCAAGGTACTACTTCTAATATATCAAACTTTATATGATGTGATGTGGTAAAAGGGATATAACATCCAACATGCTCTAGTATTATTCCATCAAAGCTATTAATGTGACTACATTAGTCTTCATATTCTAACCTAATATACTAATTACATGAATTTTTTGGGTTGCACACCAGTCCTTAGTGATCTTTGAGACCAACATCTTAAGCCTACATTGGCCAAACATGAATTTGTCCCTGATTAATAAAGTGACCAACTCTAGGAAGGTATCTTAAATAATATTGGCCACTTCATGAAGGCAATCCTTGAGCTCCATATTTTCTACCTTGGATTGATCTCATTATTGCTCCAAGGAGGTGGCATTTTATGCAATCAATTCCTAGAAAGTTATTATGCCCTCTAATTATTTCTTCAAGGATAGGTAGGAGACATCTAAGGAAGCCTTTTTATTGAAGGGGAGTGTGGCCAATATACTTGCAGATGTTGTAGAGTCTGGATGTGGCATAGTGTTAAGTAGGAGTGACAATGTGGTGTGTCATTCACCCACTATAGGAACATCCCAAAGCCAGATGCCTCCTAATGGTAGCTTTGATAACTGTGAAACTAATTATGTGGTTGTTGGTTCTTATTACTATATTATATGTTATGATTGGATGTGAGAGTGTGTTGATGCTTGTTTCTACTACATTGTGGCCTTGGATACCAGCTTGAGTTACTACACAACATCTTTATCTTGCTTGTATTTGGATTCTTCCTCCTTTTTCTTCTATAGCTCTTGTCGCATAGCTTGTAGCTTTGTATTTTCCTCCTTGTGTTGATGCCTGAAAGTGTATCACAAGGTTTATAGAGTGTTAAGAAACACTCTTCTCATTTTTGGATTCATATAACCCATTGAATGAGTAGTTAGTTGTGATATTTCAAATATCTTTGGTGGAATAGTCATAAAGCAATATACCTATTTCATAAAATGATAATAAAACTACTTGTTGGAAGTAACCTTGGTTTGAAATCTAGCTTATGAAGTATGAAGATAATATGAACTAAGTATAGTGAATTATGATAAAAAACTAAGATCTATAGTCTAATATAATATGTATATTTATAATGTAAGTTAAACTAAAGTGAGTTGATCAAAAAAATAGGTAAAAGGAAGGGTAGGGGAGAAATAAGGTGTTCTAATTTTCATTCTAGACATTATGATAGAGTTTAAATTTCATCAAGACATGTACTAAACCAATATATGACATGAATTTTCAAAGGTATAGATCCTACCATTTATCAGTAAAGTGTCCAAGGAAAAGTGAAATAATGAAAATAAGAAATCAATTTAACTTTAGAGATTTACTTCCACAAATAAATTGCATTATTACATATGTAAAGAAAGCATGGAAAATGAAATGAACTTTAAATACTTCAATCAACCTAGCTTAAGCACAAATTGACAACTCTACATTCATATGAACACATCAATAATCCATTAAAAAACACAATTTAAATTTAGACATCCAAATAGATAATTTAGAGAATAGCCATAATAACAAACACACAAAAAAATACTAGACAATCTTTGTAAATTTCCTTGCTTGTACTAATTGCTAAAAGTTTACACAAAGTTTTTACTCAAAAATTCCATCTTTTTTTACAAATTACCACACCCCTTTTATAGAATATTAAGGATTTATGTCAGTGAATCATGTTAAATGATAATTTTATAAGTGTCATGGATATTTGTCCTTTTACAACCTTTTAGAACTAATGACACTTTCTAAATAGACTGACCTATAAGAAGTGCACTTTATAATTTACACAATTATTTTATAAAAATAATACTCCTTTTTCAAATGATATACATGCTTAATTATAGAATAATATGATTAAGTCAAAAAAATTGACTTTGAGAAGCCCCTTGTTACTTTGGCTATTTCATCTTCATTGCTTTATCATGTTGATCATTAGTTAGCTTGAATTTGATGATGAGATCCATGAAATTTCTTCTTATTGATTAGTTACACTTTTGAGATCCTTTTCAAACCTATCCATATCTTATTTGATGTTATTTGTATCTCCAATCCAATATTCTCTTATGCAGATAATATCATGTCCAAGATCCTTTTATTGTATCCCCCTGATTTACCTTGGCTTTGAATCCTCAACTCCTATATTAAGTGAGTGGTTCTATGTTTGAAATCCTCATCCATGATCAAGCCCATAGGAATGATCATATTTAGATCCTTGATTAGGCTCTCTAATATATGTATTATCATATTTTCTAGTTACATGAGATCATTAGAAAGATCTCCCAGACCATTTATTAAAATCTTTGATCTTTTATATTAATATTTCTATAGCTATATTCAAATGGGATAGGTTGACTATCTTGAACCCAAGAATTTGGTCTTTTATCAAAATATTGATCAATTATTTTATCTTATTTCTTGAAGCCTATCATTGGATAAGTTGGCTTGAAGCCAAAGTACCATGTTTGTTAACCATATCCTATTTGTACTTTAATACCTTCAAGGATTTGAATATATCATACATGGTTGCCTCAAACTTATTTATCATATCTCCTAGAATAGACAAAATGGATTGCTCCTATAATTTATTCTATTTATTTGACCATTTGATAATATTTTATAACTATTTTGTCTATGCTTGAGCTAATTCAAGAACATCTAACTCAAAAATAAGATATTCACTAGGCTATTTCCTTGCTTCTAAGTCAAACTAGTCAATGGATCCATTTTTTGGTATGTCATTTCCTTACCACCTTGTATGACTATTTTCTCAATTACCATCTATAATCTAGTAGTCCCTAGGTCAAGCCTCACCCCAATTAAAGATTATGTCACCCATGGAATAGGGATCTCCATTTTTTATTGGGATGATGATTGGCTTGTAGTATCTAACCTGTTTTCCTCTTATTACAAAGAAACAATCCATGGTTTCAATTCTAGTTATAGAGGGATATTAATAGCCTTGACCAAGGCCCATGGGTGATAAGTATGTGGATTTTACACTATTACTTCATAAATGAACCACTCAGGGATAGGTGGCCCACATAAAATGTTCTCTTCACTAAACAAATTGACTTCCTTTAAGGGAGGAGTGATTGCTACGTAAAGCTTGTTAGCCTTTGAGATAATGTAAGTCTCACCTTTCCTTTTAGAAAGCTCCATAGGTACAGAAAGTTTTCCCTTTATATTCTTTAATCTCCTCAACACCTATTTTTGTCTCTACATATGAGTCATACATCATGGATAGAATATTCAATGCATCCTCAATAGTTTCATTAGCATCAAAGGCTATCATATGAACTTCCTCTAAAGGTAGATCATGCTCTGATGTCTTAGATAATTTAGGGGCTAATGAAATTGAATCTATCTCCTCTTGTCTATGTTTTATTTGAAATTATATTATTGGGAGTTTAGAAGATTCACCAATAATCAAATGATACTACCTAGGGCCCAATTTCCACATGTCATATACCTTATAGTCTTTGGATAATCTAGAGTTAGATCTTAAGTTATGTTCCTTCAATATCCTTGTCACTTCAAATTATGAGGATGATTTAATGTATATCAAATCAAAGGCACTAATCTCATGTTCATAAGGCACATTCAAAATGCCTTTTATTCTTAAATGCTCTTTCACCTTCCCAGAAGGGTCCCATTTTCTAAGGTCATTCATCCATAGGTCGAAAGATAACCTATGTTTTGATGTTGCTTCAATATTATTCCACTATCTAAATGTAGTCTTACTAATTATCTTAGGGAAGTTATGAAGGAGTCCCTTTCTCTTGGTTTTACATAGGCCATCTACACCATGGAATAATTGGTATGCCACCTCTTATTTAGCTAACTTATTAGGAACATGGATTGGTAACTTGAGAGGACAATTATGTGCCTTCAATCCTTATGGTTTTATAGTAAGGGTATAACCAAATATCTCCTATTACCTTAATATATTTCTTTATGAGAGGGCTCACTTTCTTCATAGAAATGCTAGTTATGGCATCACTCAGTGTTAGATATACACTGTCACATATAAGTTGAATGTGATCCCTATTATTATAAATGTGTAACTTAAAATAATACTAAGAAATAGTTTGAGTGTCACTTGGAGACCATTCTCTCTAATTTTGTATTTTTTTAGTTGCATATAGGGCATATAGGAGGTAGCACATCATGTATAGCTCTTTATTCTTCTTATATCTAATTGCATAAATTTGTCTACTCAAGGAAATGCTAATTATATCACCCAAAGGGGGGAACTGTCATCTTTTCAACAATGAAGTAGACCATGAGCACCCATAAAGGATATACATATGCTTTGGTTGTACTCCCACACAAATTTTTAAACATTATCATTATCATCCTAATTCTAAGTCAAAACTAACTGATAAGGATGTTCTTTCAAGGTCTAAAATGAACTAGTCACCAAATTCTAGCCACATGGATAGGGTGTCCATCAAGTTATGCTATTTAGACTAAGAATTGATAGAGTCTTGGTTAATTTGGGGTTTGGAAAATTTGTAATAGGACTCAAATGTAATAACATAAACATAAGTAACTTTATTCTGATTATGTTCATTGATTAACATGCCCTTATCTATCTTAGCTTCCTTAAAAGTTTGAGAAATAATATAAATTCAATAGAGTACCTCTAGTTTTGCAGCGATGTAGTGTAGACCAATCATCTAGATTGATACAATGTCATCATACAACCTCTTTTCTAAGACATTCTTCTCTTTTCCCCTAGTGATAGTTGGCTAGTTCTCAATTCTCTAAAAAAATTTTGACAAATTATTGTCCCTTGTGTTCAAGGTAGTAGCAACAAACTTGGTGTCTTTGAACATATGAACTTCTACATCTATTTTCAAATATAGCTCAACATATTCTTTTCAAACATGCTTATATACAACCATTTATATAATCTTGATCAAATTATTCAATTGCAGATAATAATTCAACCTTCTCTCAGCTCAATTTTAGTGAAATAGAGACAATTGGGGAAATTCATACACTCTAGGGTTTTTTCGAGCTTTGCACAGAGATTCAAAGGAAGAAATAAAGTTTTAACAATGATTATTTATGACTTATATCACATTTATACCTTTTGTATGATTGGGACCACAAGATCTCCAAAATAACATGTCTTATTTATGTGGCATTGCCATGTCATATGGTTTATTTATTTAAAATATGATCATTTATCACTTTTAGACACATGTCACCTTTATGTATAATATTGAGTCTTTATCAATTGGCACAAATTATCTCTTAAAATTTCTTCTAGCCTTGAATCTATCATTAACTATTGATATTTCATTTGAGTTCCTGAGAGTGTGCCACTTGATAGCTCTATGTGCTCTCTATACACTTTGAAAACACACTCCATCGCTTAATGTCTTTTTTCCATGTGGTGGCCTCTCATTAGATCTATATACTTTGAATTATTTACCCACTTCATACCATTGATCTTGATCTATAAGCTTGAATGATATTCATTGATCTCCATCTAATTCATCATTGTCGTGACACATGTCACTACCGAGTTCAATCCAAGACCTTTAAAAATTCCACTTTCATTCACACTATATATATATATATATATATATATATATATATATATATATATATTATATTTATGAATGAACATGGATCATTTATTCATTTATCTTCCTATCTATAAGGCCTAAAGTAAACCATTGATTTTTTTGATCACTCGTCGAGATCGTGACACTTGTCACTCTCGTACTCTTCTGCAAGGTTTTTAACAATTTTAATCTTCGCTCATCATTGGATTTGATTTTACAAGATTAATGTACACCTTTGATTGATTAATTTAGCTTATAGACTCAAAATTTTCCCATAGATCATTGATATTTACTATGAGATATTGAGATCTTTCCACTTGGCATCTTTGCATTAATTCATTCTTATGGGCAATGAAAATAAACAAAGTAAACGCTTGGGAACATAAAGAAAACTTATGATAAATTTTTAGACTAAGGTTTTGGTCATTTTAATAAAAAATATTATAACTTTAGGATAAAATTTAAACTAAGTTTAAAACATAATAAAAATTCTCCTACATTTAATTAGTCCTTGTGAGAAATAAAATTGACCAGGTGAGGTTTCAGGATATAAATGACAGCCTAAAATTTTAGATTAATTTTTATTTGTGTTAATAAAAATGATTAGGACTTTAAGATAAAATTTTAAATAATTTTAAAATATAATAAAATTTTCCTGCACAAATTTTATCTCACGTAAATTTGAATCTATTTCAAAAGGGACTTGGGTTAAAACATCAAGACTAATGTTTTTCAACACTATTTTAACATAGATTCAATTAATTGACCAAAGACTAAAGGCTTAGTCAAAAAGGGTTAATTTATAATTTAAAGTGTAAAACCCTAAAAAAAATTCATTCCAATAACACTCCATTAAACTTGCAACATGGAAACAAAGATCAAACATGACCAATATTAGATAGAGTCAAATGAAAATTAAATGTTGACATGCCAAATCTAAACATGATGAGAACCATGATATTCAAATAATTCACTTTGGTTAAGTGGGATGTTTAATTTAAATAAAAAATTTGTATAATTTTAACAAGGGTCCTCATTTTTAAAAATGGGTGTATGTTGACCTCAATAAATGGAAACTTATGGGGAAACATAACAATATGTTAGAACTCAGATACTATTGGTTTGAACTAATAACTAGACTAATTTTCCATATGATCAAGTACCATGATTAAAATCAAACCATAATTAAAACAAGTTTTACAAATGCATAATTAGGCTCAAACATCAAAACTTAGTCATGTTGTGCGTTTGATTTGATTTTTTAACTAATTGTCATGGGATTTAGAGAACAACTTCTAGACCTCATGACCTTAATCAATAACATTGAATTATAACATATTTAGTTATTCATTAATAATCATTAGTTTAGAATAATTAAGGTTTGGCCATTACTCTTCTACCAACTAGGCATCCATATCCCTGATAGAGATGCCTTTGGCTCCATTCAAGGCCTTGTTCCACTACTAGTTAGGTGTCTATAGCCCTAGTGGAGGTTACCAGAATCACCTTTGCTTAGAAAGATTTCATATTTTTCAATAAAGTTAATTTTTTTGGTATTTTTCAAGTATATTTAGTTCTCATCAAAGGTTGGGAACAAAAGTTAGTTAGGTTTTAGGATTTTGTCAAATGTTTGATTTTTAGACAATAATCCTTGGTTATAAACTTCATCCTAGGCAATATTATTCTTTAAGTGATAACATGAATTTTTACTAACAATTTAAAATTTCACTCAAAATATGTAATCCCTATTGTAATCAAAATTAGATCATAAAAAGGTTTAACATTTTAAGTAATAATTAACCTAAATATCAATCCTCACCAATTTTTCAAAATCATAGCAACTTGCTCAGATATCTAGAGTCCATAATCAACCAATGTCTAAGGTAATACCTACATTATTAATTTGAGAAGTTACATTGAGAAATTACAAGCATTGAAGCCTAAAAATTGTCTTAAAAAAGACTTATTGAAAGCAAGTAACAAAGTAGAAGAAAAAAATAGCAAAAAGCAAAATATAAAATAGGCAAACAAACATCAAGCAAAAATATATATACAAGCACTATCTACAAACAAGGAATAAGAAAAGAAACTAATCTAACTAGTATTAAAAACTACTCCATGAAGACTTGGGGTGGTACAATAAAGAATAAGTGCTTGAGGTATTTCCCATTTGTTGACAAAGTGAACTCTGCTCCCTATACATCTTTGAGTTTGAAGGTGTTGTCTCCCAAATTCTCAACAATTTGATAAGGACCAATCCACAACGGAGTGAATTTTCCATGCTTTTATTTTGGTTAGAAGGATTTATCCCATAGGAGAACCAGATTTCCTTGTCCAAACACCTTGACCTTTAAACACTTATCAAACCATCTTTTGACTATGGTTTTATGTCTACTAAAGTTGGCAAATGCTTCTTCCCTTTCATCTTTAATTTGAATAATGTCAAGAAACCTTGAATTAACATACTCTTGGTCTTCTATATACTCTTGCATGAACTCGTAGGTTGTAATTTTGAGATTAATGTGGAATATTGGATCATGACCATATATTAGCAAGAATGGTGATGTTTTTAGTGCTTAGTTTACCCTATTTTTATCTACCCATAAAGCATATTTAAGTAGTTTATGCTATGTCCTTAGTTTTTCACCTAAAAAATTTTTAATGGCTTTCATCATGTTCTTATTTGTTGATTTTGAGACACCATTATCTTGAGGGTAATGATTTGATGATAAATTAAGAATTATGTTATCATATGCCTACTAAGTCATATCAATAGATATTAAGGCTTATCCATTATCACTTACTAAAGAAACGAGTGTCCCAAATATTGTACAAATGTTCTCTTCCAAGAACTTGATTACATATTCAGTTTTACATTGTTTGGTTTCCACTACCTCTATCCATATTGTGTAGTAATTAGTACTAGTAATAACATATTTGTGTCCATCTGAATATTTGGGGTTGATAACCCCTACAAATTCTAATCCCCATTGAGAAAAAGGTTTATCTATCATAATTGGTCTCAATGCCATGGCTACTTTTGGTTCCTTGGTGTTGAATATCTAATATTGATGACACTCTCTAACATGTTTATGATCATATTTGAATATTATGAGATATTAATATCCCACCCTTAAGATCTTATGAGTTGTTTTCCTTCTATATGTGTGTCCAATTCTAATATTTTCATGAAAAGTACTTAGGATCTTAGTTGCTTCTTCTTTTGAAACACATCTTAAGTATATACCTTCATGGTTTTTCCTAATGAGTAATCCATTTTTTATCAATAAATGTGTTGCCTTGAGCCTCAAAGGTCTTATTTTCTCTCTAATCAATAATACAAGATAAAAATAATTGATTATAATATGAATAATTGCATCATACCAATCATTTGGTTGAAAATGTTTTTGATCAACTTGCATGACATTCACTTTAAGATTAATATTGGAAATAATTTGAATCAATTATTGACACCTTAAAAACTTGTCAATTTGCATATTATGATCATAATCTTAGATAATGGACATCCACTTACATCTTCTCTCTCCCAACTCACATTGACTAAGCATAAGTTTAGTGGTAGGGTCTGGTAATATTACATGCACTTTATTACTAAGAATATAATGTCTAAACTTATTAATAAACTTAACTAAAGCTTCTTCTTTTTTGTCAATAATGGAATAGTTTAACTCCAAATTTTAAAAATTAGTTCTCATAAATCTAATAGGGTGATCACACTTATCTTTTTTTGAGTTAAAACAACTATTGTATGTTCTGAAGTAAAAGAATAGAGAGAAATATTTTTTGAAATCAAGACTTATCAACACTAGTATTTGTCCAATTTCTTATTTAATTTAATTTAATAATTTCCTTATCTCTTCATTCCACATGACCTTTTCATACTTATTCAACATGTCATTATGTGGCTTTACAATTTTTCCAAACCCAGAAATGAACTTTCTTACAAAATTGATTTTCCCAAAGAAAGACTTTAATTCCTTTCTACTATTATGGGGTTCTATTTTGGATATGGCATAAACTCTATAAAGATATATTTAAATCCCCTATTTGATTATAGTGTGTGTTATAGGTATTTTAATGATGTCTCCAAGGTGACCAAGGATATTTATGAGGAGTCATGTGTGCTAGAATGACAATGAAAAAGTGTGCTTCAATGAGCCTCAATTTTCTTCCAGGGTTATTTAGTGTTTACCTATGTGAGGCATTTGATGGATGATATTGTTGGTATGAACATGTTTCAGAGTCCCTATGGGGTGTCAAGAGTTCTTAGAATGAGTATGGAAGAGAGTGGATCTCATCTAGTAGTTCTTTGTTTTGTCAAGACTTCATGGGTCTAGTGGTAGAAAATTTGTGTAGGTAGTTTTTTGATGTCACCATTGCCACATGTGGATGAGTATGAGGGAATTGGTCATATGGTTATGATCACATTATTCCCTAGTTTTTATGTGCTAGAATTTAGGTCATGCATTGAAGCACAATCAAAGATATGAGGGTAAAAAGTTGGCTTTTAAAAAAAATACTAAGTTCCCATACTTTGCCAAATTTTCAAAAGGGTTCAAGAAGAGCCAAGTAATCATGTTTATGAGGTCAAAATTCACATGCATGGAGGTTTCAAGACAAAATTATCATATGGATTTATTCATTTTTGTGCCTCGTTTCTATGAATTAAATTTTAGATCATGTAATAAAGTGCATCAAAAGATATGCATGTGAAAATTTGGGCTCCCAGGTAGATTGACTATGTTTTTCCATTGCCAAATTTACATGTGGAAAGAAAACTTGAGTAGGCATTTTGATGATGTTATAGTTTTCATGTGTGGAAATTTTAGAAGAAGTGGATCATATGGGTTTATTAAATTTTAAGCCTAGTTTATTTATGCTAAATTTTAAATCATGAAAGGAAGTGCATCAAAAGATATGCATGAGTAAAGTTGGCCTTCTAGGTAATTCTAAGCATAGTTGGCTCTATGGAAGAAAATTTTGAGTGATCATGTTCATGATGTCATATCTTTCACATGTGTGGGTTCCATGAGTAGATTTTTATATGGATGGATTATCCTATGTAAAGAGATCATATGATTCAAAGTTGAGATCATGAATTAATGCATATAAAAAGTTATTAATCCTTAAATTTGGCTTCTCAAACAAATTTTAAAGGTCCCCATAGTAAATTTTTCAAGAGGTAATGTTTGAGAAAGTCTTAAGGAAATCAACAGAGAGAATTTGCTCTAAGATGTTAGGAAGTAGTAAGATGGCAAGAAGTGCATGTTTTTTAATTACTAAGCAAAGGTAAAGGATAAGGATATAATGGTGAGTAGGTGTTCATATGGATTGATTAAATGGTGAGCATTGATAGTTAAATACCTAGCTGATCCACAAAGATCAATGGTACATGTTGAGTTAATATTATAAGATTACATGAGATGAGGTCAACTATTAAATGTTTAACATTTGAACATTGGTGCCTATGTATTAAAGTTTGGACAAGATAAATGGTGCATAGTTTATCTAAGAAGTGAGGATAAGATATGTGAGCAAAGTGGTCTATGTTTAAATGTGATCATTGTCATTTAAATATTTAAATTTAACAAGGGAAAAACTAGTGTCTAGTCTTTGGGCCATATCCTTAAATCTAGATAAAATTTTCTAATAATATAAAAAGTGAATTTGTATAATAATCCAAGATTAATATATAAATATAAATTTTAAGGTATGAAAGTGTGTACAATAAAATTTATGAAGGTTCAAAGTTGACTATGTTTTCATGTTTATTCTATAAATGGCCCGAGAAGAATGTTTGAGCTTGCATTGATGATGTTTCAATGTATCATGATGAATTAGATATTTAGGAGTGTTTTAGACTCTATGAGGATATTTATTTTGTTCTTTATAGGTTTTTTAAATCTATATTTTGTATGAAAATATGTTAATAAGTTGACTATGTTCCTAAAAGTTGCTAGTAGATTGAGTGACCATCTTGTAGAAGTAAGTTGAAAGTGTTATAAGAAGAAGAAAATGAGCATGGAGATGTTGTATAAGTCTCAAATTCTTATGAGAAGGAATTAGTTGTCATATTATGCTACTAATCATATATGGAGAATCATATTAGACTAAATGTATATTGACTATGTGTGACCAGTCTGAGTAGTCATCTTGAGTGAGATAGTTTGAGGTGTTTTATCCTGTGTTGGAGTGTCTACACCACATGTAAATTTTGTAGAGTTATTGGAAGTTATATTCATATGACTTTTTCATGTGTTTATTTGATATATTTTTGTGTTTGATTTAGAATTTTTTGACTATGTTTTTTGTGTATAAAGACCTAAAGAGTGAGGTGACCTAATTGGTAGGTTCAAGTGTTGAGTTGGTGTTATAGGTGATATGGACCCATGTGGGAGTGAATAAGGAGTCATGTGAAGTGGACATCTAATTTTTTAATTGGTCTAGAGTTTCTATTTTTCTCATCAAAGTGATAAGTTGGTGAATAGGTCTCCATGAAACCTATTAGAGCTATAAGTGCCTTATTAAAAGGTGTATCTACTTAAGGATGATCCATAGATACTATGTCCAACTGATGAATATTATTTTAAGCCTTGTATTTATATAAAATAATACTTAAGGGTTAAATCAAGCCTAAATGGCTGACCAAGAAGTTGTTTATCATGAAGGCACTATATATAGTGAAACCAAAGGAGATGGTTTCTAGGATTATGGGAGTGGTGTGTACATTGAAGTAAAAAAAAGAAGAGGTCAAGTGTACCCAATGGTTATGTTGATGAATAGGGTAGTTTTAGGACTATGTGTATGACTGTTAGGTCATATTTTTGATGTCTAAATATTGATCTTGTAAGTTAAGGATGAGTAAAGGATATATGGTGTCTATGTGAGCTTGGTGGCTAATTTGTGAGATAGTTTAGAGTGTGGATTATGTGTATGTCCATTTGGTCATGTTGTTGATGTGGTGATAGATTTATTGTTAAGGAGTGAAGAGAGATCCAAAAGGTGTCTTTGGATGCATTGAGTGTATATATTTGAATTGGGGTTAGTTGGGATATGTAATGTGTCCTAATTGATCTTTATTTATTGGTTCAAGTATGTAATATGCTTTGGCCAATAGAGAGTGTTGAGTAAAGGTAAAGAGTGATAATAAAATTTCCATCATCATCCTTTGAAGACATCAGTTCAAAGGTGGAGGTGTTTAAGGGAGGGTCCAAAGGACTTGGTCTTCCTTGTCGATAGTTGCTCCTTGTGAAATAGGTGTTTCACTAAAGGTAGGTGGTCTAAAGGAGTTGTTCATATTAGGGGAAGGTGCTCCTTATAGAATAGGTGTTTCAATAAAATATTGGTTAGGAGGACATGACCAGTCTATAGTTTATAACAACTTATAGGAAAATTATTCCAAGTGTTTGTTAGCTTCACAGTGGGTTTTATTCCCAAAGAAGGTTTCCCATGTATGTCTTGTGTTATGTGCTTGATCTTACATATTATCTCTTTTTCATTGATATGATTAATGTGTATGATTCATGAATGCTTGTGGTAATTGATTAAGATTAATAAAGGGTTAAAATTGAAGTTGGATTATTTGGGCTCATTGATTCACCCCCTCTCATTGATTGTACCTCTAATAATTGGTATTAGAGTGGGTCCTTTGGAGGAAGTTTAACAATTTTAAGGAGATCCCGAGTAGGTATGAAGATGGATAAATAGTTGAAGAAAGAGAATCAATAGTGGAAGAATATAATCAAGGCACTTAAGGAACATATATGTACTTTGAAGAAAGATGGTAAAGAGGATAGGAAGGTTATCAATGACCTCAAGGTTTAGCTACAAGATTTCAAGGCAAGTTTGAGTTTGAAATAAAATGACATCATGAATAATGAAGAATTTTTCCATGACAGTGGTGATGAATAAGTGTTCTATGATATCAAGGAAGATGAGGTGGATCTAGGATCTAAGCTCATAAGGAGGTATAATAAGATGAGGTATTTGATCAAAGGTATTGAAGCACAAGATAGTTATTTTGAGGGAAGTTTGTTATAGAAAGCATGTAGAATTAAATATGACATGGATAAAGAAGCTAAGATTGATAAATAAACTATCCAAATTCTTAGAGGTTAGTTTATGGATACTATTTCAAATATAAGAGCTAAAGAAAATAAGTGCATTCAATTGGAAATCAAGATAGATTCATTAAAGGATGAGCATGATAAATTTGTTATCAAGGTAAGTAAGCTTAAATAAGATCAAAATAATTTAGATCAAGCCAAGAGCAATGAAAGAAGATTAGTTAGATAGTTGAATGTAATAAGGTATGATAGATCTTTTCATGTCCATTTCCATTTTTGATATCAATATGGTCATAGGGCAAGAGATTCTAGAAAGATGAGATATAATAATGAGTTCACATGGATCTTTGGAAGGAGTAATTGGTCATGGAGAATTCATAACAAAAATATATCAAGAGGTATGTTGAATGATATTATTTGCTACAATTACAATAAGATAGGACATATTGCTAGATTCTACAAGGATAATTTGAATAAGCACTCAAGTCTTAAAAAAATGAAATATACTCTTAAAATTCACTTAATGGTGTTGAGATCAAAATATATGAAGGATAATCATGTTCAATATGGACTATCTACTACAATAAAGAAGGAATCAGACATGAATAAGATATAAGAATGCCAAGAGAATTTGTCTTCTGTCTAGATAAAAAATGAAGATCACTATCACCATCAATCAAAAGGTATTAATGATCTTATTTATTTTATATGTCATAAAGTTGCTCACATTTTTAGGTATTGAAAGAATAGGTTGAGTGTTTTCTCAAATGAAAATAAGGTATATAGATCCCCTAGTGTGTAAGGAAGAGGTCACAAATGTGTATGGAACCCAAGACTATTAGGAGAGATCAGAATAAGACCAAAAATGGTTTGTTTGCCATGATGGATATGAATGGAAGAAAAGATTTTATGTTGAAAAAATTTATTGATAAATATAAAGAAAAGAATGAAGTTAAAGATTAATTCAAAGTCAGTCATGACTAAAAGATAGATGAGATTATGGAGATATGGAACTCTCTAGAGTTTTGGGACTTTTAGTCTCTCTATGTCAAAAGGGTGTCTCTCTCTAAGATTCAAGGAGACACTTTATAGAAAGAGGAAGAATGATTTATGTTGTTTGGATCTTGATTTTTTTTCAAGACAAATAAGGTCATGATAAGATGTGTTGGCATATTATGAAGAACTCTGTTGATTAGTAGACATGTGTGTGCAAGGTCTGAGAGTAGGTAATAGATGTTTTTAAGTGTCTAATCAAGGATGATGAGGTGTCAAGATATTTTATTACATATAAAGGTATGTTTATATTTTTTAAATAGGATAAAGATATGCTTAAGGTTATTAGTTTTGAAGGTAAGAACTTGCCAATTTTTTTTTCTCAAATTGATTGATCAAATGTTGAAAGATTGTAAGACAGTGTTGATATGAAGGATAAGGAGAATGTGTTGTCATATATTTGATATATTAATAATGTCTCTAAAGTTATTTTGATGAAAAGTTGTGTATGCCATGGATTTAGGGGGAGATAATGTAGTTATTTTGATGACTTGATGAGCTATGCATGATGTGAGGAGGAACTTTGTAATTGGCCAAGTCTTAGGATCAGATAAATGTGTAGTTGAATCTGAGAGAGAATGAATGGAGGCAATTATATTTATTCATTTTTTTGGGAAATGGTTTGAATATGTTCAAATAAAAGGTGCCTAAGCTCAGGTGACTTAGGGGGAGTCCCTCTTAATGTTTTCAAGGTAAGTTCATGTAGTTTCTATTGTTCATGAATGGTTTGTTTTCATAGAAGCTATGTATGATCATAAAAATGTAGTCATGTAACATGTTTAATAAGATCAAGGTGAGAATAGGTTTGATCAATGTTAGGGGGAGTTTATATCATATCTCATAGATGGTCTCTTCCTATTATTTATCCTTGATCTCTTTTTAGGTTTTTAGGATCATAAGTTAAACCCACTTTATCATTGTGTCAAAATGATAGAAAGAACCTAAAGAAATAGACAACGTTTGAGCATAACATTTGTGTTGGTGTTTGAAATCAATGACCAAGGGGGAGATTGTTTGATTTTTTTCAATTATTTTTCCAAGGTGACTAAGGATGCTGATGAGGTGTCATGTGTTCTATAATGATATTGACAAAGTGTGCTTCAATGAGCCTTAGTGTTCCTACATGGTTCTTTAGTGTTTTCCTAAGTGAGGCATTTTATGGATGACATTGTTTATATGAACATGTTTTTGTGTCTCTAAAGGGTGTCTATAGTTATTATAATGAGTATGTAAGTGATTAGATCTCATCTGGTAGTTCTTTGTTTCATCTAGACCTTTTGGGTCTAGTGGTAG
The DNA here is from genome assembly GCA_037957365.1 of Torreya grandis. Classification (NCBI taxonomy): domain Eukaryota; kingdom Viridiplantae; phylum Streptophyta; class Pinopsida; order Cupressales; family Taxaceae; genus Torreya; species Torreya grandis. The sequence goes on along the minus strand of JARHVA010001631.1, from coordinate 1,725,550 downwards.
AAAATCTAAGTAGGTAGTTTGTTGATGTCACCATTGCCATGTGTGGATGAGTCTGGGGGAATTGGTCATATTTTTTGATTGTATACATATAATATTTTAAAATTTTATAAAATATTAATGCTTTACATATTACAATAATTTGTCAAGACTTAATCTCTCTAAGTGCATGCCTTAAAGGGTACATTAGGAAATGGGTGAGCAGACCTTTGGTACTTTACAAGATTTTTATCCCTTATTTTCACATTATTACCAATACAAATAGATCTTAAAACCATTCCATAAGCTATTAATCTTCCCTTTCACACTCTAATATTTTTACTCTTTCCATACCTCTTTCCCTCACCTTGATCCCCTTTCGCTAGTTGACTGTACTAGGTTGACTGGGTCGACCCTATATAGTTTTCAAAATTTGATTATTATATAGGGATAAGTTAAAATTATACTATTTAGGGTATTTTTTACTAGAATTTCTTCATCCCTTTGGCCATCCTAGCTTGGGACCTAGTGATTTATCTCTTGAAAACATACAAGGTCGACTGGGTCGATTCTATATAATAGACACATTTGGAAGGATTTAGGGTGAGATATCCCTATAAATCCAATATAATTTCATCATTATTTCAATATGAAATCAATATTTATTATTTTCTTAGGCTTATTTACAATATGCTCTTCCACCATTCTATTTGAGGAATTTTACCTTAATGTTTCTATTTGGAGAATCTAGTCTTGTGGATAAGTCTTGGATGCTTTGGCCTTTATTAGTTATCCTTATAAACCAAAAAAAACTCTTGTGAAGCCCCTTTGGATAAGGGAGATATTGAGTCTTGATGGGTTCACATTCAGGTAAGTATATTCTAACTTTGTTCTCCTCTCTTTAGTAGATAAAAGTAGCATAATTATTGCCTCGAATAATATTACTCTTGATATTCCATGTATTTGGGTATTACTCATACTTATCTTAATTAATATTATATTATACATGTTTTTATTAATTTGATAACCCTCATGTTGCACCACAAGCTTTGGTGTGCACTAGATTAGATTTATCTTATTGTTTATTAGAATAGAATGAACATTAAACCTAGGACTCTTTTAGGGTTGTTTCATGATTGTGTTAGACTAGAGGCTTCAGAACCTTTCCTAGCATGGTGTATTATGACAAATGATCCCATAATTGGGTCTAGTGTATCCACATATTGGTCATGACCCTGCTTAACAAATGTATTCCTAATCAAAAGTGTAGATATGCTCTATTTTCTCTGATCTAGGATTGATTTATAAACATGATGTATTTTTGATTGCATACATTTTGGTAGACCTAATGTGAACTAACCCTTGTAGTATTTTTTCACTTATTTCATTATTTTATAATTTTATTTTTCATATATTTTTAGTACTGGGTTAACCCTATCAATATAGTATTCTTTTTTACCCAGTAGTTATAGATCTAGGTCGACCCAATCGACCCTATATCTTTTTTTTTCTTGCTTTCTATCCAAGATATAGAAATATGTCAACCCAATTGACCCTGTATTCTTTTTTCATCAACTTTCAACCTCTATTTTTGTACTAGGTCAACCCATTTGACCCTATATAGTTTGTAGGCCATGTTTTGTTTACTAGAGTGACCTAGTTGACCTTGTACAATTTTATACTTTCCTTATATGTCCAACTTAGTTCTCTATCTACCTAACTTAGTTATTTGTCTCTTTATATCACTCTTATTTCTTATCAGCCTTTTTCTTTCCTCAAGCATCATATCCCCTATCAGAATCTTCTTAGACAACTTGAATCCATTTATAAACTATATGGGGTGTTCTTTTCTTCTTTTCTTTTCTTTATCTTTTCAATTTGTGGGGCATCTTGTGATGCCCATCCACATTTTATTCTAGTATTTAGGGCATATTTCAATGCCCACCCACATGCCATTTTAGACTCTGGGGCATATTCTAATGCCCATCCCTACATCCACTTACCTTTTGGGGCATCTTATGATGCCCACTCTTATTTTTCATTATATGATACCAAACTAATTCAACTCCAAGAAACCTTCTAAGACACAATCTTGGCTCTCACATGCTCATCCTTGATATAGACATTAGTGTAGGATCCTTACTTTCCTTTCATGCTTTCTATATGCTATCTATATAACACTTTATAAGGTTACTTGCAAGGGTCTCTCCCTCTGTAGCAAGTTCCTTACTTTCACAAACCTTTATTCCTCTCTTTTGGTATTTTTGTTTCTTCAGGTCTCATAATATTCTTTATCTTCTTGCATTTTCTCTTTTTGATTCCCCTTGGGTTTTTATTTTTTGAGTTACTTTTTAAGATAGTAGATAGGATTTGACACTCCTCACAAAATTACCATATTTTACTTGTTTTTCTCCCTAATGTTTTCTAGTTTACTTTTTGACACCCCTTGGGTTTTTATTTTATGAATTTCCAATGTAAGACCATGGATAGGACCCGATCCTCCTCATAAAATTACCATATTTTCATCTTTTTACATCCTTTTTCTCAAACTTTAGCTTTTATTTCTTTTGATGGATGAAATTTGTAAACAATCTATGTTAGCATGTTTTCTTCCATTTACCTCATTCTTATGATAAGGAATCACACTTTACTTTCATTGTATCATTTTTCACCCTTTGTCACATTTTTTTTAAATTTAAAGTATATTCACATTGTTCTATGTTTCAATCCTCTTTATTTACCCTATCTTTCACTCTACATTAGATACAACAAGGTCAAAGTCAAGATATCACTTTTATTTCACCTATATTTATGAGACTCGTAGGTCCCATGCTATTTGAAGTTTTCTCTCTTAGCAACCTTGTCCAAATTATTTAAATGAAATTAATATTTAGCACCCATGTTTGGTTTTCTAAATCGGTATGGAGGAGGAATAGAAAAAGCCATCAAGAAAGTTAAAATTCAAATCATTTGAATAAAAAGGCAATGATATTCTAAAAGGTAACATACAAATATCAAAATTCAAATCACACCAAAAGACATGATTATAAGCACATCTCCTATCTCCAATCAAAGCTCAAAATCCATAGTTGGCCTCACATGGAGCCGATGTCTCTTGGGGTGTGGTAGGCTAGTAGATTGGAATATGGTAATTCAACAAACTCTATGTTGCTACCTACTTTCTCTGCAAGTACCCAATCTTCATAGTATACTAATAGCTCTGTAAGGGGTCCTAAGGAATTAGGAATACATTATGGGAAGGTAGGTTCATTTTAATTTTCATGCATATTTCCTTTATGGGATGATCTATATACTCCACTTTTTTACCTAAGACTTTTGTGGCTAAGAGAAGTTCTTCATAGTCCTTAAGATAAAAAGTCTTCTTATTTTGACAAATATAATTTGAGTGTCTTGACTTTGATAAATAGTTCCTCTACCTTGGTTTTTCCTTCAATCTCCCCTCCACCCATTTCATTTCCCCCTTGATAGGAAAATTTTTATTCCAAATCTATTTTCCCTTCTTTTTTATTTCCTTCTTCTTCAACTCTTAAAAAACATTCTATCACTACTTTGTTTCATTTTTATCTATCCTTAGAGTGCAATAATATGTTTGAGAAACTATGGATTACTTCTTTCTTTTTCATCATGATTTTACATTATTAGACTTATTTTTCTTCCCTTTACCATTTGACATTGTTGTACTATCCTACTATCATGGATACCTGAGTTTGTACCTTTTTCCATTAGTGAGTGAGGTTGACTTGTTACTTCTCACTCATTAATGTTGTTTTCCCTTTCATGCACCTTTTTCATTGTTGATTGAGATAAGTATTGTTACTAATCACTCATAAATGTTGTTTTACCATTTTATTTCTTATTTTACCATTGTTTTGTTTGATTTGCCATCATGTTTGACATGTATTTTTGTTTTGACTTGGTGAGTCTGCCTTTCTTACTTAAAGATAACTTGTTTGATTTTTTTCAATCTTTAATAGCCTTGGATTTTTGGTTACCCAATTTAATTTTGTTTTTGACTTGGTCATTTGGTCAAACATAACACTTATCACCCCAGCTTTCCAAATTTCCCAAGTATGGCCCATCCTAATATCACCAGCTATCTTGGATTTTATTGCATTTGTATGTTTTTTCTCTTTAGTTTTGTATTCTTGTGTTTGTTGAAAGTAGTCTTTGCACCCTACACAATCAAAAATAACAAAATAGAAGACAACCATCCCATGAAAATGGTAATTCAAGGTATTAATCACATTTACTTTTTAGTTATTTACCTTTTATTCATTTACTTTTAGTTATTTTAAGCTTTAAAATACTACAACTTTTTTTAGCATCAACATTATGTGTCCTTCTATTCTTTTTTGAACTACCATCCCATATTGTACCTTAGTGACACATGATGAACTTAGAGTGGGGAATATGTATACACATAATATTTTTAACTTTTATCAAAAACTAATATTTTGCATTTTGTAGGAACTCATCAAGACTCAATCTCTCTGAGTGCATGACTTAAAGGGTACGCCAAGAAAGGGGTGGGCAGACATTTGGTGATTTTCAAGATTGTTTTCCCTTATTTACATATTATTACCAATCCAAACATATCTTAAAACTATTCCCTAAAACATTACTCCTCTCTTGCACACTCCTTTAGTCTTTTTCCTCTTTCCATCCCTCTTTTCCTCACCTCGATCCCCTTTCACCAGTTGATTATACTAGGTTGATTGGGTCAACCCTATATATCTTTCAACCTATGATTACTATACATGGTTGACTAGGTCAACCCTATACTATTTAGGGTATTTTTCATTTAGAGTTTCATCAGCCCTTCAATCAACCTAACACAAGACCTACTAACTTATCTCTTAAAAACATAGGGTTGACCCTATATAGCTGACATATCTATAAGTATTTAGGGTGAGATACACATATAAATATAATATCATTTCATCATTATTTCAACATGCAATCAAGATTTATTATTCACTCATGCTTCTTTATAATCTACTCTTCCACCATTCTACTTGAAGAGTCCTAGCCTAGGGTTTCTACTTGGATAATATATTTTTGTGGATAAGTCTTAGATGATTTGGAACTTCTTAGTTATCTTTACAAACCACAAAAACTGCTAGCAAATCCCCTTTGGCCAAGGGAGAGATTGAGTCTCGACAAGTTCACATTCAAGTAAGTATTTTCTAACTATATTCTCCTATCTTTAGTAGATAGAAGTAGTATAAATATTGGATTGAATAATATTACTCTTCATATTCCATATATTAGGGTCTTACTCATACTTATCTTAATTTAGATTATCTTATACATGTTTTGATTTATTTACTAACCCTCCTGTTGTGCCACAAACTTTGGTGTGTACTAGATTATATTTATCTTCTTGTTTATTAGAATAGAGTTAACATTAAACCTAAGACTCTTTTAGGGTTATTGTGTGATTGTGTTAGACTATAGGCTTTGGAACCCTTCCTAGCCTGGTGTATTGTGATAAGTGATACCCTAATTAGGTCTATTATATCCCCATATTAGTCATGCCCCTGCTTAACAAATGTATTCCCAATCAAAAGTGTAGGTATGATCTATCTTCTCCAAGCCAAGATTGATTTATAGACATGATACATTTATGATTGCATATAGTGATCACATTAGTCCCTAGTTATTATGCACTAAAATTGAGGTTATGTATCAAAGCATGGTGAAATATATGATGGTGAAAAGTTGGCTTCTCAGATAAAATTCATTAAGTTCCCATACTTAAAAAAAAATTCAAAAGGGTTCAAGCAAAACTAAATAAGCATGTTGATAAGGTTAGAATTCACATTCATGGAGGTTTCAAGATAAAATGATCATATGGGTTTGTTCATTTTTGTACCTAGTTTCTATACACTAAATTTTAGATCATATAACAAATCATGTCAAAAGATATGAATGTGCAAATTTGGGCTCCTAGATAGATTAACTATGTTTTTCCATAGCCAAATTTACATGTGGAAAGAAAATCTAAGTAGACATTTTGATGATGTTAACATTCACATGTGTGGTATTTTTAGAAGAGGTTGATCATATGGGTTTGTTTAGTTTTGAGCCATGTTTATTTATGCTAAATTTTTTATCATGAGATGAAGTGCATTAAAATATATACATGAATAAATTTATCCTTTTAGGTAGTTCCAAGCATAGTTGGCTCTATGGAAGAAAATTCTAAGTAAGCATGTTTATGATGACATATCTCACACATGTGAGGGTTCCAAGAGTAGATTGTTATATGGATGGATTATCCTATGCAAGGAGATCATATGGTCCAAATTTGAGATCGTTCATCATAGTGTAGAAAAATTTATTTAGTATCAAAGTTGGCTTCTCATATAGATTACAAGGGTCCTCATACTCAATTTTTCAAAAGGTAAAGTTTGAGCAAGTCTCAAAGATATCAATGGAGTGCATTTGCTCCAAGATGTCAAGAAGTGAAAGTTGTTTAATGACTAAGAAAAGGTAAAGGATAAGGATATAATGGTAAGTGGGTGTTCATATAGATTGATCAAATGGTGGGTGTTGCTATTTAAAGACTTGGTTGATCTATAGAGATCGATGGTGCACATTGATTCAACATTGCAATATTATACAAGATGAGGTCAACTATCATCTATTTAATTTTTGAGCATTGGTGCCTATAAGTTAAATTTTGGACAAGATAAATGGTTCATAATTGATCTAAGTAGTGAGGAAATGAGATGTGAGCAAAGTGGTCAAAATTTAACTGTGATCATTGTCATTTACATATTCAAATTTAATAAGGAAAAAACTAGTATCTAGTATTTGGGCCATATCTTTTGATATAGATAGATTTTTCTCATGACATAAAAATAAAGTTTGTATAATACTCTAAGTCACATCTATAAATTTATATTTGAATGTTTGAAAGTTTGTACAGTTAAATTTATGAAGGTTCAAAGTTTATTATGTTTTCATGTTTGTTTTGGAATTGACCTAAGAAGAATGTTTGAACTTATGTTGATTTCACATGATGAATTATCTATTTAGGAGTGTTGTATACTTTATGAGGATGATATATATTGTCTTTATATTTTTGATCAATTGATATTTTATATGACCAAAGGTTAATAAGTTGACTATGCTACTAAAGGTTACTAGAAGATTGAGTGACCATATTGTAGAGGTAAGTTGAAGGTGTTCTGAGCTAAGTTGAAGAATAAAATTACAATGGAGATGTTGTATAAGTATTAAATACTTATGAGAAGTAATTAGTTTTCATACTATTTTCTTGATCATATATGGAGAATCATATTATACTGACTATATTTTGACTATGTGTGACTAATTTGAGTGGTCATCCTGAGTGAGATATTTTTAGGTGTTTTAGCCTGTGCTGGAGTGTCTAAGTCACATGGAGATGTTGTAGAGATATTTTAGGTTCTACTCATATGACTTTTTCATGTGGTTATATGAGATATTTATGTGTTTGATTTAAAATTTTGTGACTATGTTTTCTATGTATGAAGACCTAAAGAATGAAGTGACCTAATTGGTAGGTTTAAGTGTGGAGTTGGTGTTCCAAGTGGTATGGACCCATGTGGATGTGATTAAGGGGTCATGTGGAGTGGAAATATTATTTTTTAAGTGGTCTTAAGTTTCTATTTTTCTCATTGAAGTGCGAAGTGGGTGAATAGGTCTCCATAAGACCTATAAGAGCTACAAGGGCCTTATTGAAAGGTGTGGCTACTTAAGGGTGATCCATAGATACTATGGTCAAATAATGATGATTGTTTTGAGCTATGTATTAATGAAAGAGAATCCTTAAGGGTTAAGTCAAGTCCAAATGGCTGACCAAGAATTTATTTATCATGAAGGCTTTATATATAGATAAAACAAAGGAAATTGTTTCGCTTATGGGAGTGGTGTGTATGTTGAAGTGAAGATGAGAAGAGGTCGAGTGTACCCAATGGTTGGGTTGATGATTAGATTATATTTATGACTATGTGTATGAACTATAGGTTATATTTTTGATGTTTGAATAGTGCTCTTATAGGTTGAGGATGAGTGAAAGATAGATTGTGTCTATGTGATCTTGGTGGCTAATCTAAGATATAGTTTAGAGTGTGGACAGTGTATAAGACCATTTAGTCATGTTGTTGATGTGGTGATAGAGTTTCTATCTAGGAGTGAAGAGTGATCTAAAAGGTGGATTTAGATGCATTAAGTTTGTAAAGTTGAATAAGTGGGGTTAAGAGTGATCTTTATTTATTGGTTCAAGTATGTAATTTGCTTTAGCCAATTGGGAGTGTTGAGTGAAGGTGAAAATTGATAATCAAAGTTCCATCATCAAGTGTTGAATACATCAGTTTAAAGGTAGAGGTGTTTAAAAGAGGTTATAAATGACTTGGTCATACTTGAGGATAATTGCTCTATGTGAAATAGGTGCTTTAATAAATGTAGGTGGTCTAAAGGAGTTGATCATCTTAGGAGAAGGTGGTCCTTGAGGAACATGTGTTTCACTAAAATCTTAGCTAGGAGGACAAGAACACTATCTAATTTGTAATACCTTATTATAAGTAGTCTAAGTGTTTATAGGCTTGAGAGTGGGTTTTATTCCCCAAAAGGGTTTCCTATATATGTTTTATGTTATGTGTTTAATCTTGCATTATCTCTATTTTTCATTGATATGAATAATGTGTATGCTTCATGAATTATTTTGGTAAGTTATTAATATTAAGAAAGGGTTAAAATTGAAATTGGATTATCTGGGCTCACTGATTTAACCCCCCTCCCTCTCAGTGATTATACCTCTAATAATTGGTATCAGAGTGAATCCTTTAGAGGAAACTTAATAACTTGATGGAGATTATAAGTAGGTATAGAGATGGATAAATAGTTGAATAAAGAAAATAAATAGTGGATGACTATGATCAAGGCACTTGAGGAAAAAATATGTACTTTGAAGATGGATTATAAAGAAGATAAGAAGGCTATCGATGACCTCAAGGTTTAGTTAGAATATTCCAAGGCAAGTTCAAGTTCAAAAGAAAAGGACATCATGAATTAATAGGAGGTTTCCATGACATTGGTGACAAAGAAGTGTTCTATGATAATGAAGAAGATGAAGTGGATCTAAGAGATAAACTCATAAGGAGCTATCAAAAGATGAGGTATGTGATCAAAGGTATTGAAGCATAAGTCATTTTTATTGAGGGAAATTTATTAGAACAAGAACATAGAATAAAATATGACATGGTTAAAGAAGCTAAGAGTGATAAAGAGACTATCCAAATTCTTAGAAGTCAGTTGATGGCTATTATTTCAAGTATAAGAGTTGAATAAGATGAGTTCATTCACTTGGAATCCAAGCTAGATTCATTGAAGGATGAGCACGAGTAATTTTTTTTAACGTAAATAAGCTTGAAGAAGATTAAAATAATTTAGATCAGGTCAAGATCAATGAAAGAAGACCAATTAGATAGTCTAATACAATAAGGTATTCTATTTATTTTCATGGATATTATCATTTTTTATATCAATAAGGTCATAGGGTAAGAAATTATAAAATGATGAAATCTAAGAATGAGTTCACATGGAGCCTTAGAAGAAGGAGCAATTGTTCATGGAGAAGTCATAACACAGATTAGTCAAGAGGTATGTTGAATGATATTGTTTACTATAATTTCAATAAGATAGGACATATTGCTAGATTTTACAATGATAGTTTGAAGAAGCACTCAAGTCTTAACAAAAGGAAAGATGATCTTAAAATTCTTCAATGTTGTTGAGACCAAAATATATGAAGGATAATCATGATCAAGGTGTACTACCTACTACAAAAAATAAGGAATCATACATGAAGAAGATATAAGAATGCCAAGAGAATTTATCTTATATCCAAATAGAAAAGGAAGATCACTATCATCATCAAGTAAAAGGTATGAATGATCTTATTTGTTTCAAATGTCATAAAGTTGGTCACATTTTCAGGTATTAAAATAATATATTGAATGTGTTATCAATGTAAAATAAGGTGTATGGAACCCCTAGTGTGCAAGGAAGAGGTCACAAATGGGTATGGAAACCTAAGCTTGCAAAGAGAGATCAAACTAAGACCAAAAATGGTTTGTTTGCCATGATAAATATGAAGGGAAGATAAGAGTTTATATTGCCAACATTTGTTGACAAATCTAAAGAAAAAAATGAAGTCAAGGATTAATTCAAAGTCAAGCAAGAATGAAAGATAGATGATATTATGGAGATATGGGACTCTCTAGAGTTTTGGGACTTATAGTATCTCTATGTTAAAGGGGTGTCTCTATCTAAGCTTCAAGGAGACAATTTAGAAAAAGAGGAAGCATGATGGATGATAGTTGGATATTGATTTTTGTTACAAGATAAATAAGGTCATAAGAAGATGTGTTAGATTATTATGAAGGACTTTGTTGATTGGGAGAACTGTGTGTGCAAGGTTTGAAAGTAGGGAATGGATGTTTCCAAGTGTATAATCAAAGATGATGAGATGTCAAGATATTTTATTGCATAGAAAAGTATGTTGATATTATTTTAATGGGCTTAAGATATGTTTAGGGTTATTAGTTTTGAAGGAAAGAAGTTTTAAATTCTATTGCTCAAATTGATTGATCAAATGTTGAAAGACTCTAAGACAAGGTTGATATGGAGGATGGGGATAATATGTTGTCATAAATTTGATATCATGAAGAAGGTCTCTATATTATGTTGATGAAAAGTTGTGTATTCCATAGAGTTAGAGGGAACTAACCTAGTTAGTTTGAATAGCTTGAGGAATTATGCATGATGTGAGGGGGAGATTTATAATTGGTCAAGTCCTAGGATCAGAGGACTATGTAGTTGAATATGAGAGAGAAGGAATGGAAGAAATTGTATTGATTCATCATTATTGAAAATTATTTGAAGTTGTTATAATAAAAATTTCTTAAGCTTAGGTGACTTAGGGGGAGTCCCTCTTAATGTTTTTAATATAACTTCATGCAGTTTCTATTGGTCATGAGGGTTTTATCTTCATAGAAGCTATGTATGATTAGAAGAGTGTAGTCATGGAGCATGTTTGAGAAGCTCCATGTGAGAAGAGGTTTGATCAAAGTTAAGGGGAGTCTGTATCATCTCTTAGAGATGGTCTCTTCCTATTATTGATCCTTGATGTATTTTCAAGTCCATAAGATCATAATTTTAACCCCTTTGTGATTATGTCAAAGGGGGACAAAAAAACTAAAGAGAGAGATAAATTCTGAGCATAAGCTTTGTATTGGTGTATGACATCAATGACAAAGGAGGATATTGTTAGAGGTTTGTCAATGATGTCTCCAAGGTGACCAAGGATGTTGATGAGGTGTTATGTGTGCTAGAATGATAATGACAAAGTGTGATTCATCGAGCCTTAGTGTTCTTACATGGTTCTTTAGTGTTTTCCTAAGTGAGGCATTTGATGGATGATATTATTAGTATAGAAATGTTTTAGGGTCCCTATAGGGTGTCAAGAATGTTTAGAATGAGTATGGAAGTGATTGGATCCCATGTAGTAGTTCTTTGTTTCACCTAGACTTTTGGGGTCTAGTGGTATAAAATCTAAGTAGGTAATTTACTAATGTCACCATTACTATGTGTGGATGAGTCTAGGTGAATTGGTCATATGGTTGTGATAAAATTAGTCCCTAGTTTCTATGTACTAGAATTCAAGTCATGAATCTAATCATGGTCAAAGATATGAGGCTAAAAAGCTGGCTTCTTAGATAGAATTCACTAAATTCCCATACTTAGCCAAATTTTCAAAAGGGTTCAAGTATATCTAAGTAAGCATGTTGATGAGGTTAGCATTTGCATGTGTGGAGGTTTCAAGACAAAATGATCATATGGGTTTATTAATTTTTGTGCCTAGTTTTTATGTGCTAAATTTTAGATCATGCAATAAAGTGCATCAAAAGATATTCATGTGAAAAGTTGGGCTCCCAGGTAGATTGACTATGATTTTCCATACTTAGCCAAATTTGCATATAGTAAGAAAAGCTGAGTAGGCATTTTGATGATGTTATAGTTTACACATGTAAAATTTTAAGAAGTTAATCATATGGGTTTCTTCAATTTTGATCCTAGTTTATTTATTCTAAATTTTATATCATGTGATGAAGCATGTCAAAAGATATGCATGAGAAAATTTGGCCTTCTAGGTAGTTCTAGGCATAGTTGGCTCTATGGAAGAAAATTTTGAGTGAGCATGTTGATGATAGCATATCTTGCACATGTGTGGGTTCTAAGAGTAGATTGTTATATACATGGATTATCTTATGTAAGGATATCATATATTACAAATTTGAGATCATGTGTCAAAGCATAGAAAAAGTTATTAAGTCTCAAAGTTGGCTTTTCAGATAAATTTAAAGGGTCCCATAGTCAATTTTACAAGAGGTAAATTTTGAGCAAGTCTCAAAGAGATCAATGGAGAACATTTTCTCCAAGATGTTAGGAATTAATGAGATGAAAAGAAGTGAATGTTGTTTTATTATATAAAAAAGGTAAAGGATAAGGATCTAATGGAGAGTAGGTGTTCATATAGATTGATCTAATGGTGAGCAATGCTTGTTAAAGACTTGGTTGATCCATAAAGATTAGTGATACATGTTGAGTCAACATTATAAGATTGCATGAGATAAGGTCAACTATCAGATGTTTTATGTTTGATAACTGATGCTTATGTATTAAATTTTGGATAAGATAAATGGTGCATAATTAATCTAATCAGTGAATGAGATGTGAGCAAAGTGGTTGAAGTTTAACTGTGACCATTATCATTTAAATATTCAAATTTAACCAAGGAAAAACTAGTGTCTAGTATTTAGGCCATATTTTTTGATCTAGATATAAATTACTCATACTATAAAAATATAATTTATATAAGACACCAAGGCACATATATAAATATAGATTTGCATTTTTGAAAGTGTGTACAATCTAATTTATGAAGGTTTTAAGTTGACTATGTTTTCATGTTTGTTATGCAAGTGACTCGAGAATAATATTTGAGCTTATGTTGATGTTGTTTTGGTGTATCATGATGACTTATTTATTAATGATTTTTGTATACTCCATGAGGATTATATGTGTGGTATTTGGAGGTTTGATTAATCTATATTCTATATGAACAAAGGTTAATAAGTTGATTTTATTCTTGAAGGTTATTGGCAATTGAGTGACCATCTTGTAGAGGCAAGTTGAAGGTGTTCTAAGTTGAGTTGAAGAAGAAAATGAGCATGTAGATGTTATATAAATCTCAAAGACTTATGTGAAGGAATTGGTTTTCATAATATTCTCTTGATGAGATATGGAGAATCATAATAGACTGATTGTATATGACCAGTCTAAGTGGTCATCTTGAGTGAGATAGTTTGAGGTGTTTTAGCCTTTTTTGGAGTGTCTAAGTCACATGGAGATGTTGAAAATATTATAGAGGTTATATTTAAAAGACTTATTCACATGGTTATGTGAGATATTTGTGTGTTTGATTTTGAATTTTATGACTATGTTTTCTATGTATGAAGACCTAAAGATCAAGGTGACCTAACAGGGAGGTTCAAGTGTATAGTTGGTGTTCTAGGTGTCAAGGACCCATGTGGGTGTGACTAAGGGGTCATGTGGAGTGGACCGATGTTTTTGGAAGTGGTCCTAAGTTTCTATTTTAATAATTGAAGTGCTAAGTGGGTGAATAGGTTTCCATGAGACCTATAAGATCTAGAAGGGCCTTATTAAAAGGCATAGGTGCTTAAGGGTGATCCATAGATACTATGGTTAACCGATGAAGATTATTTTGAGTTGTGTCTTGATGTAATGGAATCCTTAAGGGTTAAGGAAAGTCTAAATGGCTAACTAAGAAGTTTTTTATCATGAAAGCTCTATATCTAGTGAAACTAAAAGAGATGGTTTCTAGGCTTATGTGAGTGGTGTGTATATTAAAGTAAAGAAGAAAAGAGATTGAGTGTGCCCAATGGTTGGGTTAATGATAATATCATATTCAGAACTATGTTTATGACCTATTAGTCATATTTAGAATATATGAATAGTGCTCTTGTAGGTTGAGGATGAGTGAAGGATAGATGGTGTCTGTGTGAGTTTGGTGGCTGATCTGTGAGATAGTTTAGAGTGTGGAATATGTGTATGACCATTTGTTCATGTTTTTTATTTGGTGATATGTTTGTTGTTGAGGAGTGAAGATTCATCCAAAAGGTGGCTTTAGATGCATTGAGTGTGTAGATTTGAATAATTGGGGTTAGTTGGAATATGTAATATGTCCTAATTGATCTTTATTTATTCATTCAAGTATTTAATGTGATTTGGCCAATAGGGAGTGTTGATTGAAGGTGAAGATTGATAGTCATAGTTCTTATTGGTCAAAATTTGGCCCACATACCAAGATACACCTAGGTGGATCAAGTTGCTAATGGATGAGCATATGAATAGATGTTCTGGCTAAAATAAGTGGACCAGAGAGATCTTATAGTTATCACAAATATTTTGAAACACCTTAAGATTGATTAAAGTGTATTTTGTCAAATTATAAGCGATAGGTATGTAGAGCAAATAAAAAGGTTCTTGATTAGTTTTCATGGCAAAACCAAGTAGTTCAAGTATTTCAAGCATGAGTTTAGAAAAGCTACAGACTCCATTAAAAAAGCTACAGACTCCATAAAAAAAGATATAGAATCCATTAGAAAAGATACAAACTCCATCAGAAAAGATACAGACTCCATTAGAAGAACATACAAACCTTGGAAAAGCTACGTGTAAATATGTTTATTCAACAAAGTCTTTACTGGTTCTTTATTTTGGATTTTGCATGGACTAAGTGTTCTTTTTTTTAAGACTCTTTTTTGGCTAAATTTTGAATTCTTTTAGACAATTTATCTGAGACAAAATTTTCCAAAGGGATAATTCTTTTGGAAAAAATGTCTGAAGCAAAATGAAAAGACATTTTCCTTCAAGAAAATTTTCTAGGACAATTTTCCCAAAGACTAACTCTTCAATAAAAGGGTCCTTTAAAAAATTACCAAAGGTATTATTTTTGTGAGAAAAGGAATTTTCCAAAAATCCTAAAGGGTCCTTTGCAAAATTTCCAAAGGTATTTTTCTAAAGGCAAAGGTCATTTTCAAATGTTGAGGGATCATTTTAGAATTTTTAAAGGGCTCTTTCCCTTCGAGAAGGTCCATTTTAAGAAACTCAAAGGGCTCTTTCCCTTCAAGAAAGTTCATTGCAAAAAATCCAAAGGGTACCTTCCCTTCAGAAAGGGACCATTTCACAAGCCCGAAGGGTATTTTTATAAAGTCCAAAGACATGAATTCCTTTAGACAAATTGTTCGTGGGAAAGTGATAAAAAAAAGTCTATAGAAATTACCTGATCTATAGAAAGTACAATAATAGGGATCTTGATCATCGATGACTTCTTCTCTCAGTTCTCCTTGCTCTCATTATCCCTTTTATTTCTTTGGGCCCTTTTTCTATATATATCAGATGGTTTCCATTTTGGAGGGGTTCCCAATTTTTAGACCTTTTTCTTATCTCTTTGGGAGATGGGACACTCTTTAAGATATTGCAAAATATGCTCAACTTGATTAGGCTCAACCCTATCAAGCATTTATAAGACCTACTTATTGATGCAATAAAGTATTTTCTTTACCTATCTCTTGCCTTGGATTTATGTTTATTGAGTTGTGAACTATGGAATTATGTGAAGGATAATCTTCCTCATCCATGGTCCTCCTTTCTGACCTTATTTAGGGAGTTTTTCAATGTTGTTTGTAGGTTTAGTTGAGTTTTAGTTTTGCCATTGATGTGAATTTTTAGTGAGTCATAGAAATCTTCTTTGTTTGCATTCATTGCTTCCTGAACCTCCTCCATGAAGTATTAATATAACTAGCTTGATCTTGAAGTTGTGTAAGTCAGTATTGTCCTCTACAAAACTAGTATGGGTTGAATCTTACGGGATTTTCCCATTTTATTTTGGTGCTTCACTTGGTTATCTTACTTAGGAGAATTTATCCCCTTTCTAACCCTTTTCCCCATGAAGCATTAGTTTATCTTTAGTTTTAGGTGATCTATCAAAGGAAGCCAACTTTCTCTAGAGGTTCAACCTCACTACAAGATACCCATAACCTAAGGTTATCCCAAAGCTTATAGTTAGGAGTGAGAGAGCCTAAGAAACTATCCCAGAAAGGGTGAAATTATAGCCTACAATAATTTTTAGAATGCTCAGTGGGATTAAGGTCTAAAATAATAGAAGTATTTTTGCTATTCTTCTTCTACATATCAGCTTTTAGAGGCATTTAACAAACATCAATGGAGACTTCAAACATTTATCAGCTAGTTTAAAAATTCCAAGTGCGTTATCACTGTTATTTGGTATATATAATCAACCATATTTTGATCATTATGCTTATTCTCTACCTCAACATCACACTTATCAAGCTAAGAATGTTTATGTGTTCCCCCCAAGTGGCCCTCAAACAACCTATCAACCCTAGTATGGACTTTGCCCCCCTTTCACCCCTATGTATGACCAAGATCAACCTCCTAAGCATTTAAATCAGTGCTCTAATTCCCATTATCAAGAATACGTCTATCCTATTACATCCTTTTCAAGATTCATACAAGCATTATCAAATTATACTGAGTTGATAAGGGAGATTGGTAGGGGTTTATAAATTTCTTCATTCATCCCTATTCATGTCCTATAAAATTTAAGGAATGTTTTTCATCTCGTCAAGGACAAATGATCAATTTGTGAGAATGAACAATCACCAATTTATGAGAAGGAAAATAAGGTGTGGTTGAGAAGCATTGTCCAAAATTTAGAAAGTGTGTTGATGTCTTATAAAGATCAATAGAGTTAGTGTGATTAGTCTTATGTGTCCTCTCCTATCCAAGAGCCAATTATTGTTCCCTCTCTTACCCCAATTCCCATTCCCACTCAAGAGCGTGAATCCCTTCCATCATGGATCTTCTCTAATACTTTTGACCCTAGTTATGTCATGCCCTCTCTTTTGAAACCACCCTCTCCTATACTCATTTAAAAGGAAGAAAAGGTGCCTACTCCCTACTCATTTACCTCATGGAAATCAATTTAAAATGGCATAAAGAAGAAGGAAGAGGTGTTAGTTGTGGTGATCCAAGAGGCAGTTCAAGAGAAGGAGGAGTTAGTGGTTAAAGAGTATAAAAAAGAGGTATTAGATCAGCTCAATGATCTTGCCCTATAAGAGTTCCAAGAATCTTTCTCCTCATTTAATAGCCACCAAAGAGACCACCCAAAGTACCTAGTTAAAAAGACACTCTCTTAAGCTACAAGCAAAATGAACTTCTTCACCCTCCCACCATCTCCTTCTTGGAGGAAGAGCCTATTTTATAAATAATTGAGGAGGAGCTTAGAATCAAATTTGAGCCTAAAGAGGAAAACATAAGTGTCTATGATGAGGAGATCATCATAGGTAGTCCACTCTAGAAAATAGAGGAGAAATTAGGTGTGGACTAGCTATTATGGAATGGCTTTGACATTGATGAATTAGATCATGAAGGTAGTATTGATGTCTTCATACTTAATGAGGTGTGTATTCAAGATGTAGCTGAGAGAAAAGATGATTATGTTTGTTCCTAAGAGATTTCATTTGGTGTGGTTATAGATGAAGATGACCAAGGTGTAGAGATTGATGTATTCAATCAGTTAGTTAACCATGTTGGAGAGGTCATGAATGAGAAAAAGGATCAAGATGTATTATGGTATTACTTATACCATGACTTCATGAATCAAGTAGAGGTTCTAAACTAGCCTATGCCTCCTCCAGGGTATGAGGATAAGCTTGCCAATTAGGTTGAAGAAGCTGACCAATCTAAAGATGAATTATTCATTAAATGTAGTACTAATGTCTTCAAGAATGAGGGGGAATGGTAGATCTAGAGACACAAGAACATGAAATGTTGGGCCTTAGGTGGATTTAATGAACTACCATATGGCCCTTTTCAAAGAAATCAGAGAAAAGATGATGTTAAAGTTGGCATTATCTCAAATGACCAAGAGGAAGCTACATTTTGGGATGACTTAGAGCTTTTTTTCTTAATAGACAATCAACAAAACACTAGTTAAAAGGAGCCATCACATGTGATTTATTTAGAGCAAAAATTTGAGCCATCAAATGAGAAGATTAAAAAATCCCCTACATTCCAACATGAACCAGGTTTGGAGGACATGAACTAGTATATCTACATTAGAGACATGTTTGTTCCATTACATTCATTAGAGAGTACATCAAAAGGATTGACCATAAAGCTACCTGGTTCACCAATTTTGGTACCTCCAAAGTAAGGTATTCTTCATCTTGGATTGTTACAAGGGAACAATACTCATAGTTTACCATTTGATCCAAGAGGGAGATACTTATAAATTTTAACCTTGTATATATTAGGATAGATTTCATGCTTTCATCCAAGTGCCTTATGCACATTTCTTTTTTTTCTATTTTTCCTTTCCCAAGTGCCTTGGGCACTTTGTTTTGTTTTATCCTTGTTGCTTCAGAGGAAGTTCCATAAAGGGTTAGCCTTATATCTAGTTTAAAACCAACTCAGTTATAAAGGCTTATTACTCCATGCCTAATGGACTAGATAAGGCAAATTGGTCTGGGTTCTCAAGCATAATAGGCATGCCTCCCTATGAATCACTAGAAATATTGACCAAAATTTGGCCCACATACCAAGATATGCCTAGGTGGATCAAATTTTTAATGGATGAGAAAATGAATAGATGTTCTAGATGAAATGAGTAGACTAGAGAGATATTATATTTCTCAAAAATCTTTTTAAACACTTTAAGATTAATTAAAGTGTATTTTGTCAAATTCTAAGGGACATGTCTACAAAGCAAAGAAAAAGGTTCTTAAGAAAATTTTATGGCAAAACAAAGAAGTTCAAGCATTTCAATCATGAGTTCAAAAAAGCTTAGACTCCATCAAAAAAGCTATGGACTCCACCAAAAGAACATACAGACCTTGGAAAAGCTGAGTGTAAAATCTTTTTATTCAACAAAGTCTTTACAGGTTCTTTCTTTCAAATTTTGTGTGGACTAAGTGTTCTTTTCTTTTAGGACTCTTTTTTGGCTAAATTTTGAATTCTTTCAGACAATTTATCTAAGACAACGTTTTACAAAGGGATAATTCTTTTAGAATTTTTTTTTGAAGAAAAATGAAAAGACCTTTTCCTTCAAGAAAATTGTCTGGGAAAATTTTTCTAACGAGTAACTCTTCAATAAAAGGGTCCTTTACAAAATTCCTAAATGTATTCTTTTGGTGAGAAAATGAATTTTATATAAATCTTAAAGGCTCCTTTAAAAAATTTATGAATATACTTTTCTAAAGGAAAAGGTCATTTTCAAATGCTGAAGGATCATTTAAATTTTTTTGAAGGTCTTTTTCCCTTTGGGAAAGTCCATTTCAAGAAACCTGAGGGGCTCTTTCCCTTCGAGAAATTTCATTTCAAAAAATTTGAAGGGTACCTTCCCTTCAAAACGAGACCATTTCACAAGCCCGAAGGATACCTTTTTAAAAGCCCAAAGGGTATTTTTATAAATTCTAAAGACATGAATTCCTTTAGACAAATTATTCATGAGAAAGTGATAAATAAAAAGTCCATGAAAATTTATTGAAAGGAAGTGTCTGAAGGAGATAACTCAAGGAATCAAATTTCACACAAACATCAAAATTTGAGCCCCTAAAAGTAGCCATTAGTATTCAAAATATCAAAGGGTTCATCAAGATTTCTGTGAGATTAACACTTATTGAGATCTCATGATAAAAGATCAATGGCATGAGTGATAGTCAAATATTCAATAAATCTAGAGGGATAATCAATCAAAAACAAATGACATAAGCCCATCTAATTGGTAGGGGATCAATTACTCATAGGCATCCATGTCAGGTAGATCGACAATGTGAATCAAGGATTAAAGTTAGTTTTTAATGAATAATTAAAACAAAAGAAAGACCAAGTAATTAACAAGAGATAGTAAGTTAGAATTAATTGAGAATCCTTTGTCCTTTGATATGGCTCTCACCTCCAATAAGCAATCACATTTTTAGAGGCAAAATGGCTAGGTCTTGATTCAAAAAATGAGGATTTCATCATTTTTTAGGTAGGACATGTAAAGGTAAAAGGGGCATTCCAAGTTTTAAATTTAAGAATCAACTCATTAATTTTAAGTAGGAACATGCAACTACTTTTGATATGGCCCTATCCATTCAAAAGGAAGGGGTTTGAATGCATGAGGGGCTTGAGGATATTTGTGGTGATATTGGAAGGTTCATTTCATGGTCAAGGTAGTTACATGTTTTGAATGAAAGAGATCTTGAGTATAATAGGGGTCCCAATCATCGATGACATCTTCTCTCAGTTTTCCTTTCTCCCATGAGCCCTTTTATTTATCTATGCCCCTTTTTCTATAAATATCAGATGTTTTCTATTTTATAGGGGTTCCCAATTTTTAGACCTTTTTTATCTCTCTAGGAGACAAGATACTCTTTAAGATATTTCAAAATATGCTCAACTTCATTAGGATCAACCCTATCAAACATTTATAATAACTACCTCTTGATGTTATAAAGGATTTTCTTTGCCTATCTCTTTCCTTGGATTTGTGTCTATTGAGTTTTGCACTATGCCATTATGTGAAGGAGAATCTTCCTCATCCATGGTCCTCCTTTCTAACCTTGTTTAGGGATTTTTTCAATGTTATTGAAAAGTTTGATTGAATGCTCTTTCCACCATTGATGTGAATTTTTAGTGAGTCTTATAAATCCTCTTTGTTTGCATTCATTTTTTCTTGAACCTCCTCCATGAAATATTAATGCAACCAACTTGATCTTGAGGTTGTGTAAGTTAGTATTATCCTCTGTAGAACTAGCATGGGTTCAAGCTTATGGGAGTTTCCCATTTTATTTTGGTGCATCACCTGGTTATCTTCCTTAGGAGCCCTTATCCCCTTTCTAACCCTTTTCCCCATGAAGCATTCATTTAGCTTTAGTTTTATGTGATCTACCAAGAGGAAGTTGGCCTTCTCTAGAGGTTCAACCTCACCACAAGATACCCAAAACCTGAGGTTGTCCCAATGCTTGTAGCTAAGAGTGAGAGATCCTAAGAAACTCTCCCATAAAGGGTGAAATTCTAGCCTACAATAGTTTTATTATTAGGTG
Source organism: Torreya grandis (assembly GCA_037957365.1). Lineage (NCBI taxonomy): Eukaryota > Viridiplantae > Streptophyta > Pinopsida > Cupressales > Taxaceae > Torreya > Torreya grandis. The sequence goes on along the minus strand of JARHVA010001631.1, from coordinate 1,704,302 downwards.
TTGAAGACATCAGTTCAAAGGTGGAGGTGTTTGAAGGAGGGCCTAAAAGACTTGGTCTTCCTTAGGGGTTATTGATCCTTATGAAATAGGTGTTTCACTAAAGATAGGTGGTATAAAGGAGTTGATCATCTTAGGGTTAGGTGTTCTTTGTGAAATAGGTGTTTCACTAAAATCATGGTCAGGATGACATGATCAATCTCTAGTTTGTAATACCTTATAGGATAATTAGTCCAAGTGTTTGCAGGCTTGAGAGTGGGTTTTATTCCCCAAGAGGGTTTCCCACATATGTCTTGTGTTATATTCTTGATCTTTCATTGTCTCTCTTATTCATTTTTATGAATAATGTGTATGATTCATGAATGTTTATGGTAATTGATTAAGAGTAATAAAGGGTTGAAATTAAAGTTGGATTATCTAGGCTCACTAATTCACCCCCCCCCCCTCTCAATGATTATACCTCTAATAATTGGTATTAGAGTGGGTCCTTTGGAGGAAGTTTAATAGGTTGAAGGAGAACTTGAGTAGGTACAAATATGGCTAAACTATTGAAGAAAGATAATCAACAGTGGAAGACTATGATCAAGGCACTTATGAAACATATATGTACTTTAAAGAAAGATGCTAAAGAGGATAAAAAGGTTATCAATGACCTCAAGGTTTAGCTAGAATATTCCAAGGAAATTTTGAGATCAAAATAAAAGTACATCATGAATAATGAAGAAGTTTTCCATGATAGTGGTAATGAAGAAGAGATCTATGATAGCAAGGAAGACGAAGTGGATCTAGGATCTGAGCTCATAAGGAGGTATCACAAGGTGAAGTATGGATCAAAGGTCTTGAAGCATAAGTTATATCTCTTAAGGGAATTTTTTTAGATCAAGCAGGTAGAATAAAAGATGACATAGTTAAAGAAGCTAAGAGTGATAAAGAGACTATCCAAATTCTCAAAGGTAATTTGATGGCTTCTATTTCATGTATAAGAGCTAAAGAAGATGAGTGCATTCAATTAGAAACCAAGATAGATTAATTAAAGGATAAACATTAGAAATTTATTGTCAAGATAAACAAGATTGAATAATATCAAAATAAGTCAGATCAAGTCAAGATCAATGAAAGAAGACTAGTTAGATAGTCCAATGCAATAAGGTATGGCAATTTTTTCCATGGCCATTATCATTTTTGATATTAATATGGTCACAGGACAAGAGATTGTAGAAATATGATCTCTAAGAATGAGTTCACATGGATCCTTGGAAGAAGGAGTAATTGATCATGAAGAATTCATAACACAAATTTGTTAAGAGGTATGTTTAATGATATTATTGTCCACAATTTCAATAAGATAGGACATATTTCTAGATTTTATAAGGATATTTGGAAGAAGCACTCAAGTCTTAACAAAAGGAAAGATGATCTTAAATTTCATTCAATGGTGTTGATACCAAAATATATTAAGGATAATCATGATCAAGGTGGACTACCTACTATAGAAAATAAGGAATCAGACATGAAGAAGATAATAGAATGCCAAGAGAATTTGTCTTTAGTCCAAATAGAAAAAGAATATCATCATCATCATCAAGCAAAACGTACGTATGATCTTATTTCTTTCAAATGTCATAAAGTTGGTCACATTGATAGGTATTTCAAGAATAGGTTGATATGTTCTCAAATAAAAATAAGGTGTATGGAGCCCCTAGTGTGCAAGGAAGATGTAATAAATGGGTATGGAAACCCAAACCTATCAAGAGAGATTAAACTAAGACCAAAAATGGGTTTTTTACCATGATAGATATGAAAGGAAGACAAAATTTTATGTTGACAACATTTATTGAAAAATATCAAGAAAATAATGAAGTCAAGGATTAATTCAAAGTCAAGCATGATTGTAAGACATATGAGATTATGGATATATGGGACTCTCTAGACTTTTGGGACTTTTAGTCTCTCTATGTCAAAGGTGTGTATATCTCTAATCTTCAATGAGACACTTTATAGAAAGAGGAAGCATGATTGATGATGATTAGATCTTTATTATTGTTTCAAGACAAACAAGGTCATGAGAAGATGTGTTGGTTTACTATGAAGGACTTTTTTGATTAGTAGACCTATGAGTGTAAAGTCTGAAAGTAAGGAATGGATATTTCCAAGTGTCCAATCAAGAATGATGAGGCATCAAGATATTATATTGTTTAGAAAGGTATGTTGATCTTGTTCAAATGGGATCAACATATGTTTAGGGTTATGGTTCTGAAGGTAAGAACTTTTCAATTTTTATTGCTCAAATTGATTGATCAAATGTTGAAAGATTGTAAGATAAGGTTGATATGGAAGATGAGGAGAATGTGTTGTCATATATTTGATATCATGAAGAATGTTTCTAAGTTATGTTGATGACAAGTTGTGTATTCCATAGAGTTATGGGTAGTGAACACAGTTAGTTTGAATGTCTTGAGGAGTTATGCATGATGTGAGGGGGAGCTTTGTAATTGGTCAGGTCCTAGAATTAGAGGACTATGTAGTTAAATCTAAGAGAGAAGGAATGGAGGCAATTGTATTGATTCATAATTCTTGGAAATGGTCTAAATATTTTTAGTGAAAATGTGCCTAAGCTCAAGTGACTTATGGGGAGTCCCTTTCAATGTTTTCAAGGTAAGTTCATGTAATTTCTATTTTTCATGAATTTTTTATCTTCGAGAATCTATGTATGATCAAAATAATGTAGTCATGGAGCATGTTTGAGAAGATATAGGTGAGAAGAGCTTTTATTAATGATAAGTGGAGTTTGTATCATTTATTATAGATGGTCTCTTCCTATTATGGGTCCTTGATGTCTTTCTAGGTCCACAAGATCATAAATTTAGCCCACTTTTTCATTGTGTCAAAGGGGGAGAAAGAACCTAAAGAGATAGATAGAGTCTAAGCATAAGCTTTGTATTGACATTTGACATCAATGACAAAGGGGTAGATCATTTGATTATTTCAATGATGTCTCTAAGTTGACCAAAGATGTTGATGAGGTGTCATGTGTGCTAGAATGATAATGATAAAGTGTGCTTTAGTGATCCTCAATGTTCTTGCATGGTTCTTTAGAGTTTTCTTGAGTGAGGCATTTGATGGATGATATTATTGGTATGGACATGTTATAGAGTCCTAATGGGGTGTCAATATTTATTAGAATGAGTATGTAAGTGAGTGGATCTCATCTAGTAGTTCTTTGTTTCATCTAGACCTTTTGGGTTCAGTTGTAGAAAATATGAGTAGGTAGTTTGCTGATGTCAACATTACCATGTGTGGATGAGTCTGAGAGAATTGGTCATATGGTTGTGATCACATTAGTCCCTAGTTGTTATGTTATATAATTTAGGTCATGCATCAATCTGTGGTAAAAAATATGATGGTGCAAAGTTGGCTTCTCAAATAGAATTCACTAAGTTCCCATACTTATCCAAATTTTCAAAAGGGTTCAAGTAGAGTAAAGTAAGCATGTTGATGATGTTAAAATTCACACACATAGAGGTTTTAGGATAAAATAATCATATGGGTTTGTTCATTTTTGTACCTTATTATTTTTCAATAAATTTTATATCATACGAAAAAGTACGTAAAATTGACTATAGTAACAAAGGTTAAGAAGTTGACTATGTTCCTTAAGGTTATTGGTAGATTGAGTGACCATCTTGTAGAGGAAAGTTAAAGGTGTTATGAGCTGAGTTGAAGACGAAAATGATCATGGATATGTTTTATAAGTCTCAAATACTTATTATAAGGAATTTTTTGTCATATTATGATCTTTATCAGATATGGAGAATCATATTAGACTGATTGTATTTTAACTATGTTTGACCAGTCTAAGTGGTCATCTTGAGTGAGATAGTTTAAGGTGTTTTGGCCTATGTTAGAGTGTCTAAGGAACATGGATATTTTGAATAGATATTATAGGCTCCATTTTTATGAATTTTTCATGTGGTTATGTGAGATATTTGTGTGTTTGATTTAAAATTTTATGATTGTGTTTTCTATCTATGAAAACCTAAAGAGCGAGGTGACATAAGTGGTAGGTTCAATTTATGAGTTGGTGTTCCCAATGGCATAAACACATGTGGGTGTGACTAAGGGGTCATGTGGAGTGGACCTATACTTTTTTAATTTGTATTTTTATCATTGAAGTGCTAAGTGGTTGAACAGGTCTTCATGAGACCTATAAGAGTTACAAGGGCCTCATTAAAAGGTGTAGCTACTTAAGGGTGATCTATAGATACTATGGCCAACCAATGAAGATTTTTTTGAGTTGTGTCTTAATGTAATATGAGATTTAAGGATTAAGTCAATTATAAATGGAAAACTAAGAACTTGTATGTCATGAAGGCTTTACATATAGTAAAACCAAAGGAGATGGTTTCTAGGTTTGTGAGAGTGGTGTGTATGTTAAATTGAAGAAAAGAAGAGGCCAAGTGTGACCAATGGTTGGGTTGATTAGTAGAGAATATTTAAGACTATGTGTATGACCTACAATTCATATTTATGATGTCTAAATAGTGCTCATATAGTATGAGGATGAATGAAGGATAGATGGTATCTATATGAGCTTGGTGGTTGACCTGAGAGACTGTTCAGAGCGTAGACTGTGTATAACCATTTGGTCATGTTTTTTATGTGGTGACATATTTTTTCTTGAGGATTGAAGAGTGATCCAAAAGGTGTATTTGGATGTATTGAGTGTGCATAGTTGAAGAAGTGGGTTAGTTGGGATATGTAATGTGTCCTAATTGATCTTTTTTTGTTAATTCAAGTATGTAATGTGATTTGGGAAATAGAGAGTGTTGAGTGAATGTGAAGAGTGATAATAATAAATCCCTCATATAATTTTGAAGACATCAATTCAAATGTGGATGTGTTCAAAGGAGGGTCTACAATACTTGGTCTTCCTTAAGGGTAGTTGTTCCTTGTGAAATAGTTGTTTCACTAAAGGTAGGTGGTCTAAAGGAGTTGATCATCTTAGGGGCAGGTTATCCTTATGAAACATGTGTGCCACTCAAATCCTATTCAGAAGGACATGATAAATCTCTAGTTTGTAATAGCTTATAGGACAAGTAGTCTATTTCTTTTCAAGATTGAGAGTGGGTTTTATTCCCTAAGAGGGTTTCCCATGTATGTCTTGTGTTATGTGATTGATATTGAATTGTCTCTCTTGTTAATTGATATGAATAATGTGTATGCTTCATAAATGCTTGTGGTAATTGATTAAGAGTAAGAAAGGGTTGAAATTAAAGTTAGATTATCTAGGCTCATTGATTCACCCCCCCACCTTACCTCTAACAATGTGTCCTGGTAATTTTCCTTTTATAACACAAAACATTATTTTCTTTAGATTGAGATAAATTACATATCTCCTAAAATGTTCAAATACCTTCTATATATGCATGATGTGATATTCCCTATTTTTGGAAAACACAGTCAGATCATCCATATGATGTGATATTCCCTATTTTTGAAAAAACTGAGGATAACTCATCAACAAGCTTATTCTCTTCTCTAAGAACTGAGATAATATTAAAAGCATCAAATTAATCTATCAAGTCCCACACTCTAAACTTGTATTTTGTAAGATATAACAATTTACATTGGTATTTACTTCTAACTTGATTAACTAATAGTCTAGAATCACCAAACACAAATATTTATTTGACCTTATGTTTAATAGCAAATTGTAATCCTAAGATTAAAGATTCATACTCTACCAAGTTATTAGTACAAGGAAACTAAAGTTTGTAAGAAGTATTAAATTTTTCCCAATGGGATTAATTAGAACAATTCCTAATCCAAAACTATATTTACATCTAGCACCATCAAAATATAATTTCTACATCCCAAGAATAGAATGAGAATTTTTATAATTTCATACCTTATAAGTGTCAAGAGTGTAAACTCCTAACTCAAAATTGACCATGTTGACCTTTTCATTTGTTGCATTATATTCGGTGATCATGTGTTTCATCTTTGGTTCCCTTTCAATTAGGATTTGATTGGGAACTCCCTTCCATGGAATCCATATATGAGAACAATCAATGGACATAGATCCATTTAAATATTTGGTCCAATCTCTATTGAGGAGAATTTCATAAGCATCATGGATGTCCACAAATTGGATATCTATAAATTGTTGTATCCTTGGATATATAACAAGCTACATATAAACATTCAATTATTCTCCAATTAATTTAACTCTTGATTTGTCTAATTTAGTAACTACTCTATTAGACTTAATTGGAGTTAAACCAATTTTTTCACAAATACCTTTTAGCATGATATTGGTAGAAGCACTTGAATCTAACAAATACTTATTTAAGTTCTTACCAAAAAATATAACTATTATCAAGAAAGGTGGAAGCTCTACTTTATTTTAATATGTAACTACATTGGAATTTGCAACATTTGGTGATTTACTAGGCGTTTTGGATAAAGATTTTAGAAACAAGTCTCTTTGCTCAGTAATTTGAGTCAACTTATGTAAAGTGATATTATCTTTAATATTTTTCATGTCCTCAACTATATTATATCCACTCCTAGTAGAATAACTAGATGCATCATCTTTGTTTTTTGATGTACTTCACTTTGAAGGTTTTGGATTGTTGTCTACTATAGGATCTAGAGGAGTATCAAAATTATTTTGTGGAGTTGAAGTAGTCAATGGTTATTTTTTCTCTCTATTCCTTAGAGGATAAGTATTCTTTAGATACTATTGAAAATCATGAACCTCTTCAAGAGTATCCTTAGGTTCATTCTCCTCTTGGAATGGGAAATCAAATGTCTCCACCATGAAAGTCGTATCAGTAAATCTAGATGACTTTGAAGAACCAAATATAAATAAAGTATTATATTTGTGAGGGACACCTTCAAATATATCTAACTCATATTGAAATAACTAAAAAATATTTAAAAATTCTATAGAATCCAATTTATCATGATTTAAAGTGCTTTGAATTATACAATATTTAGTTAAAGTTACATCACATATTTTTATCTTAGGATTATTCTTATTGGTAGATGACTCATTATTGTTGTTATTTTTAGTGCCATTATGAAACCTATTTATAGCTCTATTAAACTTTTGATAAGAATAATTCATGTTATAGTTTTCCCCAGTGTTACCTACTTATTTTACAACTAAATAAAATTAGTGCTTAGTTTTTGAACCATTTTGATAATGGAATCATTCTCACTTTTTGGTGGCCTTGAGTTATGAAATTGAGTAATAATACTATTTTTTGGCACCAAAGCTCTTTGATCTTGTGGATGAAATCCATTTTCAATGTTATTCAAGAATCCTAGATTTTGACTAAGATGATCATGACTCAAAGGTAATTAGTTCAACACTAGTGTTTGTTTCAAAGTAGTCATGTTTTGATTAGCATTGGAAATGAAATTCAACATAGGTAGATTAAGATTGACATTAGGGATATCATATGCTAATTGACCCTATGGCTGCATTTGATTATTGATTGTTACCACTTTAGCATAGGCTAAGGCTAATGTGTTAACAACTCCAATAGACATTTTCAAAAACATAGACGTCATGGGATCTAAAGCATCCTTCTAAATCTCTAAAGCTAGAGATTCATCATGTCTATAAGGAGATATGGTTCTAATAAACATCTTCTATAATATGGCATTAAATGCTCTAATGGTTTCACTTGATTCTCTCTTCACAGTAGTAAATTGTTGATAAAGGATACAAGGACTGATGATTTTTCCAAATTGATCAATGAAAATATTGTTAAAATCATTCAAACTAGTAATGTAATTCTTAAGAAGGCTGAGAAACCAATCATATGTTTCATATTTGAAAGTAAAAAGAAACAATCTACATGCAACATCTTCATGAATGATATTCAATAATCTTAGAGCAACTTTGAAGGATTTAATATGTTCTTCAACAGTAATCACACCATTAGGATTGAAATAAGGCAAATATTTAGTAGGTTTCCTATGCAAGTCATGTACATGACTAGGCACATTTATGGAAGATCCACCTAATAAATGCATACCTTGATATGGATTAAACATAGGGGCACCATGAACAGGGGAACTAGGTTGAGATTTGGAAGCCCTTCACTTACCTTTATCTACTCTTGCTTTACTATAAACTTCTAATGAAAGGAGAGGTATTATTTTCTCTAAATGTGACCTAGTACTGATTCTTGGCAGTTCTAGCTTGTAAACTTTAAATCCTATTCAAAATATGGCATGTAAACCTTATCTTTGCAAAGAGAAATGATCATATTTGCATGTTAAGCAAATTTTTCACAAATTTATACAAGGAACAACTATATTTAACTAAATTAGCTTAAATATATATCTAAACTAATAAATTTGAGTGATATTCACACTTCTAAGTTCAAATAAACCTTTATTTTTAAAGAATCAATTAATATTTGAAAAAAATTACTATCACTAACCTTAAACACATTAAATTCTCAAAACTTAAACTACCTTTACAATAATTTATCATAGATCTTCAAATAATAACAATTTTTAGCCAAATAAGCCTAAATGCTAGTTTGAAACCATGAATATCAATGATCTTTACACAATTGAGATAATAACAACACAAATATACAAAAGATCCATTGATCTTTGAACAAAATTCACTAAAATTAGCAAATACACTTTAAATTCATAGAACTTAAGCTAAGGCCTTCCTTCTAGCACTAGTGAAACTTGTTTGTTGATTCCAAAAAGTGTATTATAGGGTTTATAGAGTTTTGAGAAACACTCTTCTCATTTCTAGATTCAAATAAACCATTTCATTAGTAGTTGGTTGTGATATTATGTCTTTGGTAGAATAGAAGTAAAACAATATAATTTTTTCATAAAATGATAATAAAACTAGTTGTTGGGAGCAAAATTGGTCTAAAATCTAGCTTATAAAATATGAAGATAATTTGAACTAAGTATAGTGAATTATGATCAAAACTTAAGATCTACAGTCTAATCTAATATGTATATTTACAATGGAAGCTAAACTAAAGTGAGTTGATAAAAAAATGGGGAAAAGGAAGGCTAGGGAAGAAAGAATGTATTTTGATTTTCAATCAAAACATTATGACAGAGCTTAAATTTCATCAAGACATGTACTAAACCAATATATGACATGAAATTTCAAAGGCATAGATCCTACCATATATTAGTTAAATGTCTAGGAAAAGTGAAATAATGTAAATATGAAATCAAGTTCACTTTAGAGATTTACTTCAACAAACAAATTACATTAGGACATCTGTAAAGAAAGAATAGAAAATGAAATGAACTTAAAATCCTTTAATCAACCTAGCTTAAGAAAAAATTGAAAACTCTACATTCATATGAACACATCAAGTATACATAAAAAAATAAATTCAAATCTGGACATCCAAATAGATAATTGAGAGAGTGGCCATAATAGAAAACATACAAGCAAATACTAGACAATATTTTCAAAATTCCTTGCATGTATTAGTTGCTCAAAGTTCTCACAGAGTTTTTGATCAAAAAATAACTCTTTTTTTACAAATTACAATACCCATATTATAAAATACTAAGGAGGTATGTCAAATGATAATTGTAAAAGTGTCATGGATAGATGTTCTTTTACAACCTTCTAGAACTAATGACACTTTCTATTTAAAAACATATAAGAAATGTGATTTACAAGTTGCATAATGATTTTTAAAAAATAATATTCCTTTTTCAAATGATATACATGCTTAATTATAAAAGAATATGCTTAAGTCAACAAATTAGACTTTGAGAATCCCCTTGTTTCTTTGGCTTCTTTATCTTCATTGATTTATCATTTTGATCATTGATTAGCTTGAAGTTAATGATGGGAACCATGAAAAGTTCTTATTCTTGATCAGTTAGTCCTTTGAGATCATTATCAAACCTATCCAAAGCTTCTTCGATGATTCTTGCATCTCCAATCTTCTCTTCTGTGAATAGGATCATGTCCAATATCATTTTGTTGTCTCCCCTTGATTTACCTTAGATTTGAATCCTCACTTCTTGTATGAACTGAGTGGATCTATGTTTAAACTCCTCATCTATGATCAAAGCCCATAGGATTAAGCATATTTGGATCCTTGATTAGGCTCCCCAATATAAGTATTATCCTATTGTCCAGTTGTTTTAGATCACTAGAAAGATCTCCCATTTCCTTTGAACATTTGTTCAAATATTAGATTGTTTCTATTGATATTTCCATAGACATATTCAAATGGGCTAGCCTAATTATCTTGAATCCAATAATTTGGTCCTTTATTAAAATATTGGTCAATTCCTTTGTCTTGTTGTTTGAATCTTAGCTTTGATAACTTGGCTTGAAGCCAAAGTACCCTATTTTTTAACCATATCCTTCTTGTACTTTACTACCTTCAAGGAGTTGAATGGATCATACATTATTTCCTCAAACTTATTCATCATATCTCTTAGAACAAACAAAATGGATTACTTTTATAAGTTATTCTTTAGTTTCTTTACCCATTTGATAGTAACTTACAATTATTATATCTATACTTGAGCTAATTCAAGATCATCTTCCTCAAAAATATGATCTTCACCAGGCCCCTCTCCTTACTTCTATGTCAACCTAGTTAATGGCTCCACTTTTTAGTATGCCATTTCCTCACCACCTTGTATGACTATTTTATCAGTTACCCTTTATAAACTAGTAGTCCCTGGGTCAAACCTCACACCAACTAAAGATTGTGTTACCTATGAAATAGGGATCTCTATTTGTGATTGGTTTGATGATTAGATTGGAGTATCCAACATCTTTGCGTCCTCCTCTTCGAAATCAACAATCCATGGTTTTAGTTCTTTCTACATAGGGATATTAGTAGCCTTGACCAAGGCCCATGTGTGATAAGTAGGTGGCTTTTCCACTCTTGGTTTATAAATGAACCACTTAGGGATAGGTGTCCAACATAAAATGTTCTCTTCAGTAAACAAATTGACTTCCTTCAAAGGAGGAGTGATGGCTACTTTAGGCTTATTAGCCTTTGAGATAATAGAAGTCTTAGCTTAACTTTTAGAAGGTTCAATGGGTGCCAAGTCTAAAGTTTTCCATTTATTTTATTTAGTATCCTCAACACCTATTTTTGTCTCTACATCTGAATCATACATCATGGATAACATCTTTAATGAATCCTCAATAGTTTCATTAGGATCAAGGGATATCATATGAACTTCCTCTAAAGGTAGATCATGCTATATTGTCTTAGATGATTCAAGGGCTAATGAACTTGAAGCTATCTCCTCTAGTCTATATTTTATTTAAACTTTTATTTTTGGGAGTTTAGAAGATTTAAAACTAAAAATTGGAACTCACTCCAAATAAAAATGTCAAGCCATCAAGTCACTACTTTCTAAGTTATAATACTTGACACTTACTACTCTATCTCATACCCAACCTACAGTCGAAGAGGATGAAGAATAAATTGTATATGTTGATCCTAACACCATTGTTGCTTCATAATAGACCTGTGAGGAAAGGGTAGATGATAAGGAAAGATTGTTTCATTCCAAATTATGGGTAAAAGGTAAGCCTCTACATTTCATTCTTAATAGTGGGAGTCAAAAGAATTTAATCTCTACTAAAGTTGTGAAAATTATAAATTTATCCATGAAGCCTCATCCAAAGCCATATAATATTATATGGTTGAGCCCAGGGAGAGACCTTCATATCACCCATTAGTGCCTTCTTTCATTTGTAATAAAAATTCACCTTGTGGCAACCCAATTATCTTGGCACCAAAGAAAGATGGAACATGGAGGCTTTGCATTGACTATCAAGCCCTAAATAAAATCACTATGAAGAATCTCTACCCTCTCCCTAGGATTGATGACCTACTAGACCAACTCTGTAGTGAAAATTTCTTCACTAAAATTGATCTCAAATCTAGCTATCACCAAATTCCCATCGATCCCACTGATGTCTAGAAGACTACATTCAAATCTAATGAGGGGATTTTTAAATGGTTGGTTATGCTTTTCAGCTTAACTAACACACCTGTAACCTTCATGAGGATGATGGATGATATCCTATGAACCTTCACCAAATCATTCATGGTTGTCTACCTAGATGACATACTCATATATAGTAGAACATGGGAGGAACATCTACAACATGTTTGTAAGGTGCTTCAAACTCTTTGGGAGCATAAGTTTTATGCAAATCTTGACAAATGCACATTCAAGATCACAACAATTTAGTACCTTGGGTATGTTGTTAATGAATAATGGGTCTATGTTGATCCAAAAAATATTTGGGTTATTCAAGAATGGCCCACACCAAGGACCCTCACAAAACTTCATATCTTCTTGGGTCTTAAAAATTTCTATCACAAGTTTGTTCTTGGATTTTCACATGTTGCTTGGTCACTAACCCAAGTGACTAAAGGAGGAGCTAAAGATACATTTTAGTGGGGTGAAATAAAACAAAGGGCATTTGAGAATTTGAAGAATAGACTTTTCTCAGCCCTTGTTCTTGCCTTGCTATATTTTCATCAACCTTTTGAGTTGATGACAGATGCATTTAAATATGCCATGGGAGTTGTCATCATGCAACATGGCCATCTTGTTGCATATCAAAGTGAAACTATCACTGATATAGTCAAGAAATATTTGACATATGATAAGGAGCTCTATGACATTATTCAAGCCTATAAATAATGGAAACACTACATCTTTGGGAAAGAGATGGTCATTCACACTGACCATAGACCATTAGAATTCATCTAGACATAGAGTAAACTAAAAAATGAGAGGCACCAAAAGTGGGCCACATATCTTCAACAATTCCATATGATAATCAAACACAAAAAGGGGATCTCAAATATGACTATAGATTATCTAATCTACCTAACAATTACTGCACTCACAATAGTTCTTGACCTATGTGGACATGAGACTACCACTTGGGGTGCTCTTTATGAAGTAGATCCTACCTTTGTTGATACATATTAGGTGATTCAAAAAGGTAAAAATATTTTTTTTATTTATATTTACAAGATAATGTCCTTTATCATATGGGGTGTATATGTGTTCCATCTATAGAGCAATAGAAGATGATATGGGAAGCACATTTCAATAGGATAGTTAGACACTTTGGTATAGAAAATACATTGGTAGTTCTTCAAAAACACTTCTACTAGCCCCATATGTGAAAGGATGTGGAAAGATATATCAAATATTTCACCCCATGTGTGATATCCAAGCCAAAAAATAAGAAGCAAGGATTGTACATGCCATTGCTAGAACCAACCAGGCCTTGGGAATTTGTCTCAATGGATTTTCTCTTAGGTTTGTCCACTTCAAAACATGGTAAGGACTATATTTTTGTGGTAGTTGATCATTTTTTTAAAAATGGCTATCATGATTACTTTTAATAAAAATATATCTACTAAAAAAACTGCTCAACTATATTTTAGTCATGTATGGCTCCATTTTGGTCTCCCCAAGTCCATTGTCTCAGATCAAGATAGTAGGATCCTAAGCATCTTCTGGTCCACTCTATGGAAGATGATTGATACCAAGCTAATGAAATCCATAGCCTTCAATCCAAAAACTAATGGCTAGATAGAGGTGGTGAACTACTTTATTATTCACATGATTTAGATGTATCACTCTAAACATCCATGCACATGGGATGAGGGGCTTATTTTCATACAACATGGATACAATCAGGCCCTGCACAGCTCGACCAAGCACAGTCCATTCCAAGTATGCTTTGGGTTCTAACCCATGACACCAATTGATATAGCCATTCTATTCTCCACCATGGAATACAAACCTCATGGAAGATCTAAGGCATAAAAAGTAATAAAGTTCATTAAACAAATGCAACAAATCTAGCAACAAGTTCATGACATCCTAGATAAGATGACTCAAAAGTATAAGCAACGCCATGACATACATAAGATTGCACACCATTTTACTATGGGTGATGAGTTTTGGTTACTATTTCAAAAGGAACAACTTTTAGGCCCACATAAAAAAATTTGGCCTCTACGATATGGTCCCTACACCATCACCAAAAAATTTGAAGAAAATTTTTTTGAGTTGAACCTACCAGCCTACCTTGGTTTGCGTCCAATAGTCAATGTGGAGCTCCTAAAACCATATCATCCACCTCTATTGGACACTTCAGTCATAGTATAACAACTAGACATTGATGATCTTGATCCATAGAGTTTTTCTCTAGTGGAGGAAGATCATATTGTGGATACCTAGATGAAGACAATAAGAGGACGCTATATTCCACTTTATCGAGTGGTCAAAAGGGGCCAGCTTAGCCACCAATGTGAGTGGATCATAGAGAATCAAATCAAGACACAACTACCACACTTGATGAGTAACATTGATGAAATGGGGACCATTTACTTTCAAGGAGGGAGGAATGATTTGGGAAATAATTTAGGTGGCAATTCGGATGATAGTTCCACCCCAATTGATGACAGAACTTTTAGGAACCATAACGTTTGCACCGTAGCTCCAATTGACTTGCCGTTTGAACCATTGGAAAGATAAGAATGAGAATAACATGGTGAGATGGCATGGAGCTCAACTCAATGAATTTTTACCCCAAAAAACCCAATAAAAGTTGACTAAATTTTAATCTTAGTAGTGTAGTCTAAAAATAGTAAGTTTATAAAAATAGTAATTCCTCAAATTTTGTATTGTTTTAAGTCATGGAAGTTAAACCAATTAATCTACCTCAATATTGGTGACCTTCCACATCCTCCCCCTACTTTAAAAATGTTTATAAATGAATATGTAACCCAAAATGGAAAATTAGACATCTCTTCCCAAAGATAATCATATAGTTGTATTGCGATCTTTAGTAATAAAACATCTCTTCTTAGAGAATTCATTGTTACTGTGTTATTTATGCATTATTTAAATATTTATCAATTATAACTTCTAAGTTTTGGATCATTATTAGCCTTTGAGACAATAGAAGTATTAGCTTAACTTTTAGAGGGCTCAATGGGTACTAAGTCTAAAGTTTTCCATTTATCTTATTTAGTCTCCTCAACACCTTTTTTGTCTCTACATCTGAATCATACATCATGGATAACATATTCAATGCATCCTCAATATTTTCATTAGTATCAAGGGATATCCTATTAACTTCCTCTAAAATTATATCATGCTCTATTATCTTAGATGATTCAAGGGCTAATGAACTTGAAACTATCTCCTCTGGTCTATGTTTTATTTGAAATTCTATTTTTGCGAGTTTAGAAGATTCACCACTAATAAAATGGTACTACTTGGGGCTCAACTTCCATCTATCTATCTACCTTCTATTCTTTGGATAATCTAGAGTCAGGTCTTATGTTATGTTTTTTCAATCTTCTTATCACTTCAAAGTATGAGGATGTTTTAATGTATTTGAAATCAAAGGAATTAGTCTCATGTTCATAAAGCAAATTCAAAATGCATTTGATTCTTAAATGCTCTTTCACCTTCCCATAAGGGTCCCATTGCCTAAGGTCATCCATCTGTAGGTTAAAAGACAACCTATGTTGTGATGTTGCTTCAATATTATCCCACTATCTGAATGTAGTCTTTCCAATTGTCATTGGGAAGTGATGAAGGCATCCCTTTCTCTTGGTTTTACATAGGCCATATACACCATGAAATAATTGGTAGTCCACCTCTTGTTCAACTAACTTATCAAGAACATGGACTAGCAACTTGAGAGGATGACTATGATTGCCTTTAATCCTTATCATTGTAAAGTTAGGGTAAAACCTTATGTCTCACATTGCCTCAATATATTTATTTATTATAGGGTTTACTCTCTCCATGGGAATGCTAGTTATGGCCTCACTAAGTGTTGGGTAGACATAGTCACATATAAATTAAATGTGATTCCTATACTTATAAATGTAAAACTTATAATAAAACTGAGAAATGGCCTAAGTGCCACTTAGAGACCATTTTCTTTGATTTGGTATTTTTATAGTTACACATAGGGCATCTAGTAGGTAGGACATCATGTATAACTCTTTATTCTTCTTATGCTTGATTTCATAAAAATTTTTACTCAAGGAGATGCTAATTATCTCACCAAAAGGGGTAACTATCACCTTATCAACAATGAAGTAGGCCATGGGCACCCATAAAGGATCTACATATGTTGTGGTTGCACACCCACGCAACTTGTTTAACACTATCATTATCATCCTAATTCTAGGTCTAAAATAACTGATAAGGATGTTCTTTGCAAGGTTTGAAAAGACTTGGCTACCAAATTCTAGCCACATAGCTAGGGTGTCCATCAAGTTATGCTCTTTATCCCAAGAATTGATATAGGCTAGATCAATTTGGGGTTTGGGTAATTTATAATAGGACTCAAATTCAATAGCAAAAATGTAAGCAAATTTCCTTTGATTATGTTAATTGATTAAAATTCCTTTATCTATCTTAGATTCCTTAAAAATTGGATTAAGAATATCAATACAAAAATGTACCTCTATTTTTATAGCTACATAGTGTAGACCAGTAATTTGAATTACTACAATGTCATCATACAACCTATTTTCTAAGAGATTATTCTCTTATCCCTTGGTGATAGCTCGCTAATTATCAATTTTGTAGAACAATTTTGATAAATTATTATCCCCTATATTCAAGGAAGTAGTAATAAACTCAGTGTCTTTGAACATATGACCTTCTACATCTATTATCAAATATATCTCAACATATTATTTTGAAACATGCTTATGTTCCACCATTACTATAATCCTAATTGGCATATTTAATTGTAGACAATAATTCAACCTTCTCTTGACCCAATTTTAGTGAAATAGAGACAATTAGGGAAATCTGTACACTCTAGGGTTTTTTAAAGGTTTATATAGAGCTTTAATGATGGAAATTAAGTAAATATGATGAGATTTTATGACTTAGATTGAATTTAGATTGCATGTTTATACCTTTTGTGTGTCTGGGTCCATAAGATCCCCAATTTGACATGTCTTGCTTATTTAACATTACCATGTCATATGGTTCATTTATTTAAAATATGACCATTTATTACTTTTGGTCATGTGTCACCTTCATGTGAAATCTTGGGTCTTGATCAATTGACACTGATGATCTCTTAAAATGTCTTCCAACCTTTACTCTATCACAAACCATTGATAGTTTGTTTGAGTTCTTGAGATTGTGCCACTTGGTAGCTTTGTGGGATCTCTATGCACTTTTCAAACACACTCCATCACTTAACACATTTTTTCCACATGGAAACCTCTCATTAGATCTAGATGATTTGAATTATTGACTCACTCTACATCATTGATCTTGATCTAGAAGATTGAATGATATTCATTGATATCTATCTAATTCATCATTGTTTTGACACATCACTATCACATTTGATCTAAGCCCTTTGAAAATTCCACCTTAAATAACACCATCAATATGATAGATGTAAAAATGAATGTGGATCATTGATTCCTTACACTTCCTATCCATAATTACTAACATGATCCATTGATTTGTTTGGTCACTCACTGAGATCATGACACTTGTCACTTTTATGCTCCTATGTAAGGTCTTTGATAATTTGACTCTTTGCTCACCATTAGATTTGATTTTATAAGATTAACTCACACTTTTGATTAATTATTTTTACTTATTGACTCCCACTATCCTCATAGATCATTGATCTTTGCTATGATCTCTCAAGATCTTGCCACTTGGCATCTTCGCATTAATTAATTCTTGTGGGCAATAAAAATAAACAAATTAAAGGATCAAGAACATAAATAAAACATAGGATAAAGTTTTAGACTAAGGTTTTGGTCATTTTAATAAACACAATTAATAATTTAGGATAAAATTTAAACTAATTTTAAAACATAATAAAAATTCTCCCATGTTAATTAGTCCCTACGAGAAATAAATAGACTAGGTGAGGTTTTGGGATATAAAGGACTTAGCATAAAATTTCAGACTAAGGTTTTAGTCATGTTAATAAACACAATTATTACTTTAGGATAAAATTTGAACTAAGTTTAAAACTTAATAGAATATTCCTATGTAAATTTGATCCCACATAAATTTGAATCTATTTTAAAAGGGACTTAGGCTAAAACATTTAGACTAAGGTTTTTCAACACTATTTAAGCATAGATTTAATTAATTGACCAAAGACCAAAGGCTTAGTCAAAAATGGGTATGTTAGAATTTAAATCATAAAACCTTGAACAATTTTCATTCTAATTTTAGTCCATTAAACCTATAACATGGAAATAAAGATCAAACATGAGAAATATTAGATAAATTCAAATGAAAATTAAATGTTGACATGCTAAATGTAAACATGATGAGAACCATGATATTTAAATAATGCACTATGGTTAAGTGGGATGTTTAATTTAAAGAAAAAAATTGTAGAATTTTAATAAGGGTCCTCATTTTCAAAAATGGGGGTATGTTGACCTCAACACATGGGCCTTCAATTACTTTTCGCATTCTTCTTCTTCCACTTTCTTCTTCTTCTCTTCCTCTTATTTCTTCTTCTTCCTCTTTCTTCTTTTTCTCTTTTACCAAGGTTGTAGCCTTGTCTTGCTCTTGTACATCTTGGGCCTATGTTTGTGCTTGTGATTGAGCTTTTGCCTATGATTATTATTTTCATAGGTCTTCATCTTCTTCTTCCTTCATTATTTTTGTAGTTTCCTCTACCTACTACTGTGCACACTTTTTAGCTTTTATGGCCTACTAATCTTGGGTCGTTGCTTCCTATTTTCTCTTCTCTTCTTATTTTACCTTTACATTGGAATTAATTTCTCATTTTTCCTTCATCTCTCATTCCTCTTATGATTTTTGGTCTACATCAGCCACTTCCTATGCTTTATTGGCCACATTATGGCCTTTTATGTATTATCTTTTGTATATTTTGTCATTTGTGTAGTGTCATCTTTTTCAACTTGTTGTGTGGCTTATTGTTACTATATTTATTCTTTATGCCTCTTCTTTTCCTCCTTCATCACTTTTAATTCTATTAAGTGAGCTACTTCTTCCCTCATGGTCTATTTATCTTATTCTATCATCTATTCTAGTATGATCTCTTCAACCTCTTGAGCTTGGGGTGATTGTGGTGAATCGCTTGGGTTCACTTCTAAACTAGAAACTTGTGCCTTCCTCTACTCAAGTGTGATTAGTCTACATTTTGGTGGTAGTGCAATAGATACAAGGATAGGTTATTATTATTATGTATTAGCTAGTCATCCAAAGGTGTACTCTTCTAGTGTAGGGGAGACCCTTACCTCCCACCTTGTTTTTGGTCTATGCACAATTGTTTCATTTGGAATTTTTAGAAGAGGTGAAAATATGTCCTTGATTATGAATGTAGGATCAAGTTGAGGACAAGAGAAGTCAACTTATCACTAGAGTTTCTCTACTTGGTCCTAGATGGTGTCAATAACTATGGATGGTGGGCAAGCTGGAAGGTCCACCCACAACTCTAGGGAAACCTACTTCTATACTTTAACCATGTACATATCCTTTTAGAATAAGAATAATTTTTATACATCATTATCATATAAGTTTTTATCCATGTTTATAATCATGACCTAGTAGACTTCCTTCTCATTTGTACCCATATCTAGAAGGTCACATGAACTGGTGATCTATGGCACCTTTGGGTCATCGATCCAAGTTATTATACTAAAGATATTTCATTTAAAGGGAGGGGATGCTGCATGGTATTCTTGCTTTGTGATTTCCCTTTTATGACTATGAGTTGGTTACTTTATCTAGTTGTTTTGCTATAATAATAGGTGTGTTAGGTGGTATAGCTTGTAGTGTAGTCACATGCATGGCTATAAATAGTTTCTATCATGATACTTCAACATGTGCCATGTCCATTATTACAAATAAGAAGAATGGTTGAAAGGGAGACCATATTAATTTATATATGTTGATGGACACTCCATTAGGGAGTAAGATACTAAATGCATGATGACCTAGGTATTGTATGACATCAAGTGGTACTCAAGGATGTATTAAAATCAACTCCAAACATTATTCCCACTAAACTTTGAACTTACCCTCGTGTGTTAGGGATCTATGGTCCTATGTCCAGATAAGATTTTAGAATTGTTGCATTGGCTAGTAATCTATGTCTAGGTGAACTTCTCCATCTGGGGAATTATATTGCATGAAGAAGAATAAGAAGATAAGAAACTGGTATTAGAAAATATTCATTAGAGAGGTGTAAAATTTCTTAATGTTAGCTAGTAACTCCTAGACAAATTACTCTAGCCAATTTAATTATTTTTTTCTATGGATCATCTGATGGGTGATGTCCATGACTCCTTTTGGTATTGCTTGGTAGACTTGGTTGTATGTCAAAATCTTATGGCAATGCACTCCACTAAGATGCACACTAGCTCATTTGTGATTTAATCAATAAGAATCCCTATATTACTCCACATATATAAATCCCAAACTTTTTTTAGAATGGGGGGTATTTTCATCTTGTATGGAGCCAAGGAATATCCATGCCCAAAGATCAGGTCATGGCTTGTGTATTGATTACAATAGTCATGTTTGGGCCCAAATAGATGTTATCATCATTATACCACCCTAAAAATACTTTGACAATCTCTCACAGGACTCCAAAGGTAGGTAATATTATTAGGAGATCAATATATATATACTCTATAAATGTTGGGGAGCTATAAAAGTGAGTGGTTTTATAAAATCAATAAGATCTAGTCGAAACAACTTTTATTCTACTTGGTAGAGGTATCTAAATGGTTCATGGTCATTAAACTTGGTTTTCTTGAGCACCATGTCGATACCCATGGCCTATTTTTGAGAATTTATGACATCATTGATGAGTTATGAAGTATCCATATCTGCATAAAGTGAATGAATTTAGAAGCTATTGGCTCTTTGTGTAAGAAAATGAATTTGGCTCTTGATAATTGCAACTTAGGAAAAATATGCATAAGGATGAAATTACAAATTATTATTCAAACTGTTTATATATTTGACACCTCATGGATTCCATGTAAATTTCATGCTTAGTTTTCTACTCATCATCAATGTAATGCTGGATGTGTCAAATCAATATTCAATCTGGTCATTAAGGTAGTTAATCATTGGCACATGTGTGGACTTATGTCATTATACTCTTTGGTGTCCATATGGAGGGTATGATAAGTTGATGTTGATGGGCCACCAATTTGTTAAATTTAATGTCAATCAAACCTTGGATCTAGAATTTACTTATGGTGGATGACCATTATCTAATGTATATCTTGTTGATGGGATGTTTCTGTACCTTTCTCAAACTTAAGTTCTTTCTATCACTCTTTGACTTTCACAGTGACACACATGGATCCTCCTATGCATGGTTGGTTCATGCCATGTTTGGTATTTTTATTTTTAAATGTTATAAAATAGACCATCTACAAAGACACACAAACAAGAAATAAACACACACAAAACATTGAAAAATCAATAAATCATAATCTACTCAGTGCTACTCAACACCCACTCACTTTGAAGAATGAGATCAATTAACTATTTTTGGTAGGGCTTAAGCCTATAACCATTTATAGGCCTTGGTAAAATGGTTACCTAAATATATCCTAAAACTATGATTTCTTGTTGTGCTAGGTCATGGATAATATGTGGCTCTTTCCATCAAATTTGTAACTTGCCCAAAAATGCTCTAAAATGACTATCATATAGTAATATTGGTTGATCTTTATGAAATTATTTTTGGTACAAATTCCTATCAAGCCATGTTTTATGGCTCTACTTATGCACTTCCTATATCCACATTTCTCTACTTTTATACCCATCCATCTTACTTAGTTTAAGGAGTATATTAATAAGAGACTCATGATCTCCTAGTCACATGACCATGGTGATGCATAGACTAGGCACTAGGTATTCCATCGATATGACTGATTCAAGACTATACACCAATTAGAATGGTGTAAACCCAGTGGATCTCTTGTAATGCATGCAATATACCCATAAAATCATAAAAATGAAATATTTTTAGTCATCTCTTTAATGTCACATATTTTTGTTAGCATTTTACCCAATAATTTGTTAGAAGCTTCAGCTTGGCCATTGGCCTAAGGATGATACATAGTGCTTTTGTGATGAGAAAACATAAATTCCTTAGTTAGATCCTTGATGGTGTTGTTCAAAAAGTGCATCCCTCTATCATCAAATAAATTTATAGGACATTTAAACCTTGTAATGATGTTTTCATAAAGGAACTTTAATGTCTTTCACACCACATCTAGGTGTCATAACATCTTCAACCCACTTAGTAAAATAGTTTATCACCTTGATGATATACCTTGCTTTAATGTGCTTGATTGATGTATTGATAGGTTTAACAAATTTAATGCCCAGTTGTTTGAAATAATGCATAGATAATAGGGATTGCAAAGGCATTTCATATTTTTGTAGCATTTTACCCATGTGTTGGAAAACATCATAGTGATTCATAACTTTGTGTGCATGTTAGAACAAATTTGGCCACCATAGTTTGCTCTGTAGCAGCTTTCTATCTATAGATTATCTTGAAAAATGTCCTCATGTGACTCCTTGATGTGCCTCCTATAATATTTGAGGTCTTTCATGTTCTATATCAACCTTGTGTAGGAATTCATCCTTTCCCAAGTGATACAGAAGCCCATTATTGATGGTATATAGTAGGGATCTAGTAACAAACTACTTCTTATCTTGATCTTGATAGTGTGTAGGAAAGACTCCTTGTTTAAGGAAGCTACAAATGACTTTAAATTTCATAGGAATCACATAAACATGGAAGAGGTGAGCATTAGGAGATTATTATTATAATTCTTATAGATCTTCACCATTAGGAATATGACTAAGATGGTTTGGTACCAAATTCTCTCTTCCTAGATTAACATTAATGTGGAATTGAAACTTCTAAAATAGAATCAACCATCAAGAGATGCATCTTCTTATCATCATCTTGTTCACCAAAATTATATAGATTGATGATCAGTAAATACTTTGAATGACATTGCTAGCAAATAATTCCAAAATTTTTGTAGTACAAACATGATGGCCAATGCTTCTCATTTAGTTGTTATGGAGTTCTTCTCTATGCCAAATAGTTTTTAGATATAAAAATGAATAGGATGGTAAATTAAAGCATATCCTATTTATGTAAGCACAACACTAACTAAAATAATTGAATCATCTATATGTATATGAAAGGGTTTGTTCCAATCTAAAAAAATAATGATGGGTGTAATAACTAATATCTATTTCAGCTCAATGAAAGTTACTTGGTACTCTAAAGTCCAAACAAAATTTGTATTTTTACACAATAAATATTCCAATGGGGATGAAATATTTGCATAACCTTTGATAAAATTGTGATAGTAGCCTATATGTCCTAGAAAAGAGTGTACTTCAATGGAACTGATGGGTGGAGGCATACTCAAGATTATTATAATTTTTGCCTAATCTACCAGAATGACTTCACTACATACTATATGTCCTAACAAGACACTAAAGTGTTTAAATAATATGAATATATTTAAATTCAATTCAATGGAAATATATTTATATCATTCTAACATTAGATGCAACTTAGACAAGTGGTATTTGAATAATGAAAAGACTTCCTAATCATCAAGGTAAACTTCTATAAATTCATAAATGAAATACTTAAATGTAGTAACCACTATGCAAGACAACACTAAAGGTGGGTTATTAAGGCCAAAAGGCATAAAATTATACACAAATGATCCCCATTTCATATCAAAAGTAATTTTGGCTTTGTCTTTTTCTACAATTAGTGTCTGATGATAGCAGCTAAAGTCATTCATAAAAGAATAGACTTCATGTCCTATAAAAGACTCCAAAAATTCATTTGTAAATGGAATTGGGAATGAATAATTGACATAAACATCATTAAAAATGTGATAATCCCCATATAATCTAATTTCCCATATTTTATTTGGCTACACTATCATGGGGCTACCTAATCTTCCTTTTCTACTAAATAGATTATTCTTGCATCCTCCATTCTATCCAGTTCAACCTTGAATTTGAGCTTGATATTTGGGTTTATATTGTATGGCCACTTCTTTGTAGGCCATGCACACTCCTTCAGTTCAATATGAATCTATCTAAGAGATGGGTCAACTCTTCAAACCTCCAATAATTAGTGGGAAAGACATCTTGATAATCCCTCAAAAGTTAGAGAGCTTCTAAAATTTTAGCTTATGCTCAATAGTCACCTATGTTTGCTAATTTTAGAACATCCTTAGTTCCAATGTTTACTACATTATTTTTATGGGTTGCTAGTAAATCTTGTGCTTTTCTTCACTAAAATTTTCTTGTATCCATTGTTTCCCATCTTATTCAAGAATGTGTATGCTACACAGTTTTTCTTCTTCATTAAGTTATGTACCGGTGTGCTTGATTTGTTGTACATGTCATTTAGGTTCAAATAAACTATTCAAATCTAGATCACCATTAGAATCAAAATCCTCAACATCCTCTACTTCATCTTGTATTCGGTGACATAGATTCATGAGGGATTGCTCTTCTTTCTTAGCAACTTTTTATATTTATAATTCCAAATTAATATCAAATGTTGCCTTCCTCTATGTAGTTGATTCCATCATGGTGCTTATGTCTTCTACACACCCATGGCATAATAATTGTTTGATTTTATGTAATACATTATAAACCAGAGGTTTTTCGTCTTAAAATACAAATGTTTGAATAAAATAACTTTGGACCTATGCCTAATGCTTTATCTACCATCTATGCTCTTGATGTATGTACCATGTTATTGGTAATGGAGAAAGTGTATAGTGGAAAACGTGAACCCAATACATTGGAGCCACACATTCCTTAGTCCAAAATTCAACACATTTATGAATATGAATTTTAGGACACTCACCTTCTTAAAAAAATGGCCAATTGCTTTAGATGAATTACGATAACTAAAACCTACTAATCATGAGCTCACATGCATCATCCCACTCAAGCTAGTCATTTTGATGAATTTCCCATCATGTCGCATTAACTCCCTTTATAGAATAATTTAGAGCATTGACCCACTATTTTTTGGTTAGTATATCAACTTTCAACCACAAAATTAAGTCATTGATGTCCTCAATTACATAGTACACAAGAAGTTATAGCTCATGTGCAAAGGCCATTCACATCAGTTAGAGTTCATAATCACCTCGAGCCTAATTGAGGAGGTATGTGTCTGAGTCTCCATTAATAGATGAATTTTTTTCCCATGGTAAAGTTCCTTGGTTAGTTCTATATATTCTTTCATGTGATTTTTATCTTGATAAAAGAAGTCAACTTTTGATTGAGTAGGGGATTTTATAGACATAGATGCACATTTTTTGATGACAAATCAGTTTGCCAATGGTTGCATAACTATTAGTTTGGTGAGTATTGATTATACTTGAGGTTTGGTATGCTTTTATAGGGAATTTCACTTAGTTACACACAAAGCCTTTATATTATCCTCAGAGTTCACCTTCATCTAGCTAGTTTCTTGTGCAATGTATGGATAATATAGTTTAGATGGAATTAAGTAAGGTTTGTGCAGTATATTTAGAGGAATGAAAATAAATTTATCTCCCTTGTTCACCTCTAATTAATTCTACACCATGTTGATAGTCATCTAACCATCATATGCCCATTTCTTAACTATCATTATAGTGTAATTTGTTGTTACGGTCTCCATGTCAATGACTTAAAAGTCACCTCACAGTGTTAGTTTTAAAACTTTGATCTCCACATATTCTAATCAACTAATAGTCTCAACCCTTCCATAATCATCTAAGCTCAAATTTACTAGGCTATAAATTAGAACTAGTCATTTAATGGCTTCCCATGTAGACCTAGGAATCATGTTCATTATGCTGTCAAAATAAAGAAAAAATTTAGAATATCATATCGAAAAACCTCAATGTTGATACATGTGCTAACATCTTAAGTATTATTTTTTTTAACATACCAAATAATATTTCCTATCTTTTGTTTCCCATACTATGCATAGTCCAATATATTATGTAGTAGGTTTGTGATGTTATATGAGATGTCTTCATTATGTAGTGTGCTTAAAAGTTTTAGAAGATATGTGAACATAGTGACAATGCCATCTTGATGCATAATACACATGATCTAGCCATACATTCATAAATCTATTACTACATCTCTTTTAGTTTTGTTTTTATGTTGGAAGTTTTTCAACATCTGTGTAGATTCATACATGAGGCCCTTTTATATAGCTAGATCTAGGTATTTATCTTATTTATCTTTTCAGATTCCTTGATCCTGAGGCATCTTAAGTGAAGGAATACCTTTATTTTCATGATTTTTTCATGTAACAACATTTTATAATGCATTTTATTAAGGCTATACACTCACCATATTCACATTCTATATAGCCTTGTCTTATCTTTGCTTCTCTAAGATGGGATAATCTTATGTGTTATACTAGTTAGATATTATATAGTATGTGTAGTGCAAATATATTTGAGGATTCATCAAGAAATTTCATCGGACATGATTATATTCTCCACACAAATAACATTATAGAGGAGGCCATTGATAGTTATTACATCTACCCCCTTGGTATCCTCCTTTATATCATCCTCGATTTCTCCCTTTGTTGGACCAATATCCACCTCTATATCTATCTTATTATTGTATAATGTTCTAATGTTGGTTTTATTGATTATTATCTCTAATTATTAATTGTTGCTACAAAACTAGTGGGGTCCAACTCATTTATTATTATTACATCATGGCTAAGCTTTAGGGTGTTGCATACTAGTATTGTGTAGATGGAGGTGTCTAACTCAGTGAAGGAGGGGTCCATCCATCTAGACCTTAAGGTTGATATTATGATTAACTAAGAATCCATTATGGACCTATTTGGGTTGAATAACCTTTGTCAACCTTTGGGCATGGGATTGCTTACTGGAGATTTGTTGTGCAGTGATGGCAAACACATTTTTAGTGATGCCTTATTTGAGATCCCACAAATCCCTATATTTATTTTCATCATGATTGTTTGATTTATAAAAGTTGTAATATAAATTTGATGAACTCTTGACATATTGTTGTAAAATATGGCACTACATTGTGGCATGCTCTAATACTCAACAAATTTCTCATAATTTTGTCTTAATCTTAGGACAATCATTCTTATGATGTCCTTATTTTCCACACTTCATACACTAGAGATTTAATTTAGGTTTATCTACCTCATGTTATTGCTCCATTATTTTCATGAAATCTTGTAATTTATTTTTAATCTTATAGTTGGCAATATGAGCTTCTCCATAATCTTCAATCTACTTGACCTGTAGCAACTCTAGCATCTAATTTTGTAGAATATTGAATTTATGTAGTGGAAAACCTAATTCTATTGTGCAGTCCTTCAATGAACCACACAAATTTATCTTTATATTTTAAATAAAAGTCTACATTATTCATCACATCATATAATTTATGGTCATATTCATAGACTGATTCTCTAGAATTTTACCTTATCTCCTTCAAGTCCTATATTATCTAACTACTGTATTTATTTATCTTGAATTCTATGACAAGCTAGTCCTTAATGTATTTTAGACTTACCTACTGAATGTCTCTTTGGTATATGTAATTAGGTTCTCTTCTATATGGTTCCCCTACTAACTCACACTTTTGTATAGCTTCATCAATAATGCCCTTATCTTATCATCTCATATTACAAGTTAATAGGTACTATCCAAGATTCATAGACCCATCATAGGTGGCTAAGTTTAGGAATCCTCTTTAATAACCCATCATATTAATTTGTATGGAAGGAGTTTGTTATGAAAATACTATCAGAGGAGGTTTTATTTTGGGTGATCCTGTATGCATATTACTTTGTGTACTAAGAGAGTTATCATGCATACTTTAGTTATATATGCTTCCTTCTTTTCTTTGTTCAGTTTCAACTAATCCTATGGCCTTCAAAGCCTTTATAATTGATTTTTTTTTTAAATTTTGGTGCCCTAAAATTTCACATTCTCTAAAAATGGTCCTTCCCAATAACTATCCTCATATATTCTTAGCTAAAAGCATTTACTAGAATATAAAATATTAGGCTATGTGTATGTGTGCTCTTTCAATGAATGTTTCTTTCCTATGAATTATTTTTCTATGGTAATTAAACCTATGTTTAACCTATGCCCATTTTATAATTCTTTACATAATAATTATTCTTCTAGCAATACCCTTTCTCATAGCTACACACTACATCTATCATCTATCTATTTTACTTCTAAACTATTCTCACCTTTTTTGCACATCTCATCTTCATCTTGTTCTTCATCATCTAGCTCTATTTGATGGAATTAATAATCCTATTTATTCATAATTTATTAGTCCTATTAGTCATCATATTTTCACACTCATTCATCATATAGTCTACTACTACTCTTACCTCTATTCATAGCTACCTAGGTATTCTTTTATTTATTCTATCTATTATGTTGTCATAGTTCCTGTTCTAAATCTAGACTTTTTTTTACTCTTCTTCCCTCATGTCTACATTCTATATTCAAGTTAAATTATTACTTACTCATTTAACCATCATTCACCATCATGATGCACACACCCCCATATGCCCAAATTGACTACTCCATATTGGCTAGAGTATACACTATGGCCTTATCCATAACCAACATCTTTACCAAGAGAGGTAGACACTAAAAAAGTTTCCTCTATTCCCTAGACAAAATAATCCTAAATATATTTGAATTTTATATATCCTTATATTGTAAACTTAATGATGTATCCATCTATAGTGGTAACAACACAATAGTGTATTGCTCTCATCTAGTCAATTTCTAGTTTTAGTAGCTAGTTTATCTTCTCTTCAGTCCAAATGATTGTTTATTTTGTTCTTGGGTTAAATAAATAGTATTCCAATATTTTCAACCAATTGGATAGTATTTTAGGTAATTCACACCAAAAAATTTTGTATATCTACCCATAGATATGTTATTGAATAATTTCACTTGTTGCAAGATCAATCTGTTTAGATTCTTCTTATGTGAAATTCCATACTTTTTAGTCTAACCACATCTCAAATTCTCTCTACCCTAGTAACCATCCTAGCATATTTTCCTTCAGAATGAGTGTTTCCATGCTCACAACATTTTTAGTAGAGGTTCCTGATACATCAAAATATGCTAAGGATGAAGATAGTTAAGTTTTACTTAAGTGCATAGGATAACACAAAGAAGTCATATTTAATAAGGAAAATAGAAGCATAATAGAGATGAATAATTGTGTGTTTGATGACAATTATATTCAACTAATACTTCATTAATTTTTATAGATCATTTGGATTAACTTAGATATGATTAAACTAGATATTCAACATGATAATATGTGCAAGGTATAGAATAATAAAAACATTATGAAACCATATCTAAATAGTCTATATTGATCTCAACAAAAAGTATCTATCTCTTCTTCATACAAGAATACATATATATAGTCATTACAGTCTCTGTCTATTAACGTTCTTCTCATAATTTGGCACCAAAAGAGGAGATTGTTAATCTTCTATTTGTTACAAGTCATGGAGGATAAGACAAAATACATATAGATAAAAATTGAATACATAACACACAAATATTCAAATAATATTCTATGTAGCTTTAATATCTATTTTCTTTTCCCAAAAATTATCCAATTGTAAATCATTATTCAACTATTACCATACATTCCCCAGTTTATAAAACCTCTACCAATTATCCATCCCCAACTAAGCTAATTAGTACCTCTCCAACTAAGCCAATCATTCGAGGACCAAGTTGTATTCAAAATTGGTATTTTATAACTAATTGTAAGCCAATGCCAATAGAGCTAACCAATCCAAGATGGTTTTTTGAACCAACCATTTGTTATATGTCAACCTATGATGAATCACCTTCTATTCCTATAATTGTTATCATGGAGTCTCACTCTAATGAGCCAATCTTTGATGAGTCACTTCTTAATGATTATAACCACATTTAGGAAAATAATTACCTCAACCATATGCCTATTTATAAATAACCTCCCTCTAAAAACCAACCTCTTAGGAGTTGTATTTTGATCTTATTCCCACTATTGAGAAATCTCACTTTAATAAACTAGTCTCTGTGGAGCCCACTGTGCCATCACAAGCCATTACTTGTCCATAACCAAACATTGAATAAGAAATCATTGTATCCACATCCACACCATATAAAGAATCAAAATTAAAGTTATGTTATATTCTTAAACTAACATTAGATTTAGCATCATAAAAAGAATCAAAATTAGAATCAACATCAGATTCAGAGTCACTTGAGTTAGAATAAGATTCAAAATAAAAATATGTTCATGGCTATTAAAACATTGGATATGCATGCCTTGCATAATAATTTAAATATATTTCTGATCCTTACATATTTTTTGAGGATTATTAAATTAGATTGACATAAGTTATCCTAGTAGATTCTATGAGGATTTTGAGGCCACTCCCTATTCCATTATCATTTCACATGCCATTACCACCAACCAATATAGCCATTCCATCTCCCACAAGTGTCTATTCAGACTGATAGAATCATGCTTTGTTGAAATACATCCATGGAGACATATCAATTAAAGAACATTAGGGAAGCCAAGACCAAATTCATGTAGAAGAATAATAATCTCCTAGTGAAACCTTTTCGGAGGCACTAGATGACAATCAAAGTTCAAAATCAATATATTTTAGAGAAACCTTCTTGAAGGAATTAACATACAATCAAAGTCAAAATTCAACATTCCTTAGTGAAACCTTCTTGGAGGTGCTATGGGATAATCAAGATAATTTCATTGATGAAAACCTTATTGAGGTACCAATAACTAAGTAAAAAAATTCTTTATTACTTGATGAAGACATTATCAAATATGAAATCAAAATAGATTCAAATATATAACATAATCAGATGGTAGCTACTCTCAGGCCCCAACATAAAAAAAATCTAGTAGTCCTATTGAGATCATATTTAAAATTGTTTGGCCCCTCCACATCCAAAGTTATGTCAAATCTAAAATCACTAATATTGTGTGTGCCTAAAAACCCTAATCTTCATTTAATTCCCAACTATTATACATTTTTATTCATGTAAAATGTGAATTTTTTTTACTTTAGTATGGATAATGACACCCAATCCATAGGTCCTCCTATTTACTTGCACAACTCTTATAGGTTTTTCTTACACTAGTTCCTAGTCATCCATAGCCTTTGAAACTCAACCCTTATAGACCCAGGCAGCTCTTTTAGGCCCATATCCATCCCCCTATATCTCATTCCCTCTAGATAACAACATCCAACTTGGATATGAGCATTGCAACCCAAGGTGTCTTATTTTTGGCATTGTTGTCCAAGTGAAAATTTGGTTCAAATGATCATTTTGTCTCAAATCCTTATCTTAGTTCATATTATCCTAATGAGAATTAATTTAACCCATGATCATTAAATACCTTATAAAATTCCATTTAGAAGGGTTATCACTCATTTACAAGAGAGAAGTAAGAATACAAGCAAGTACACTCAAGCACTTTTCCCTATTCTTTGCATACATCCTTCCAATATTATTCCAAGCCTATTCAAATCCTTGTGATATTCTATAGCCATCTAAAGTACACCTATTTTTTCATCAAGTTGAATTTTTCATACACAATTACACCAAACACTTCAATGGGATAACTACATTAGCTTGATCCCTTTTCAAAGTATTGGTATGTAGGTAGTGTGTACACATACAGGGTGAAGTGCATCCAGTGTGTTGTTTACACACTAACCTTTTCTCTATATTTCCCAAGTTATCATTCAAGTTTAAGCACAAATATCTCCTAGGGATTTCAAAGATTAAAATAGATGCATAATGAGATCCATACACTTTCAAGCTTTGATATTTCACTGATAGGGTAACATAGGCCTATCGAGTAAAACCCAAAAAATATAGATCACCTAGATAGAAATAATGGAAAAGGACTATAGTGTTGAATAGTAGGGTGTCCCACTTTTAATGCACCAATCCTATACCTAGATTCTTAGACCATGTCCTAGTCCTATACCTAAATTCTCAAACCCTATCTCAGACTAGATAGCATAGAATAAGATAAGTTACATTTCTATTTGCTCTCTTACTATTTTTAGAAAGGTCAAATTGTAATAAAATTTCACAAATCAGTAGCCATAATTAGGAATATTATTTACTCATTTTACCTACTCAGACTTGTTTATTACATAGGAATAAAAATCCATTATTATGAAAAATAATAAAGCATTTGGTGAACTCGACTTACTTTCAATTTTGCACAAAAACCCTAGAAACCCTAGGGTAAATTATTTCTAGTTTTTTGCCATAATTTCATAATTTTTTTATATATTTAAAAACAAAAATCTAAAAATTAATTGAAAATTTCTCAATATATACATATATTTTTAAAAAACCCCTAGTTTGTACATATTAGGTTCTTTTTGCATACAAACAAATTCCAAACACTAGGAAAATATATTGCTAATTTTAGAAAAAAAATTTGATTTTTTCCTAAAATTTTCAAGCAAAATTCTATAAATTTTCTATAAATTCATATCAAATTTTAAAAATTCATTCAATAATCCCTAGTTGCATTAACTACCTCCCAATTATTTTCTAGTACTTTTCCAATCATTTTCTAAATTTTTAGTTGCATATCAAACTCAACAAATCACTTTTAAATTCAAAAATTCAAAGTATTTTGAATAAATATTTTTTAAAAATCCTTAGTTGTATATAATAACACCTATTTTCATCTTATTGTATCACCTTACATCTATAATTAAATTGAAATTTTTTTGTTCATTTATTTACAAAAAATTTCTTACATTTATTGCAAAAAATAAGGAAACCTTAGTGGTCCTTATCATGTGCATGAATAATGAAGTATATCATATGTTAGTACAAATCATCATTATTTACATTTCATGCTTATTTTTAATTATATGGGATGATGTTAAACAAGTTATTATTGAACATGTTAATACATCTTTTGCATCACCTCCCTTAAAGCCTCTACCCTATGTTGAGTCATGTTGCATGGCCCATTTTTCTCTTTCCTAGGTCACTACCTGTCACCAAATAACCCAACTAACACCCTTTGTCCCTCCACCACCTTGACCTATCGATTATCTTTACTCTCTTCCCATAACTACTACTTCTCCTATATGGATAGTATTTAATGTGGTTAGAGCTATTACTCGATGTATTGCCATGCCCCCTCCACCTACTTAAGAGCCTCGTCACCCCGCTATTCCAACCCATCCTAGGCCCAACCCACCTACATAGGTAGATTTTCACAAGGCATATGACATTGTTGATCAGATTTTAAACACTCTAACTAAAATTTTCATGTTATAATTACTTCATAAAGTTTATTTATTCAATGGCATTCTTTATCAGGTACTCAGTCAAAATTATATGCCTATTGATTCAAAAGTTTCTTATTTTACTTCCATGGTCAACACTTTAAAAACTATAGAAGATGAATTTTCTTTTGATAATGAGGACATGCCTTATCAGATAGTTATTGATAAAAAATTTCCACTATTTATACAAATACAAGTCAAAAATAATGAAGTTAACAGAGTTCTTCTTGATAGTGGTTCTAGACTAAATATATTTAATATCACATTTTCACAAACCATGGGTGTATATTTAGCATTAATTGAAAAATCATATAATAACATTCAAGGGTTTGATGATATACCATGACAAACAATGGGCACTATTACTTTATATATCATGGTGGGACCAAAAACCCTCCCTACATAATTTTAGGTCATGTCAGGTCCTCTCCACTATAATATTTTACTCGAATGACCTTGGATACATACTATGAGGACCATTATTTCCACTCTTCATTAATGTATTAAATTTTTCCATGAGGTATATCTATACACATGTCTAGCAAACAACTAGCCATTCATATATTATCAAACTACATATTCATCTTTGACTATTTCACCAGATGGGACACCATATCTCACTACTAAACATGGTTTTTTTAAAGTGTAGCAAAAAATAACATTTAGTCTTATTGACATAGGTTTTAAATATAAATTTTTATTTAGAAGTGCAAAGTTATGAAGAAAAAACCTTGTGAATTTGGTTATTTTATTAAATATTTTAGCTTTAATCACTCATTTTATTTATATTAATTTCCAAATTATAATCATAAATTTTCAAATCCAATTTATAGATAAAATTTATTATTTTATAGATCATATCTAAAAATTTATATTTGTATGATCATAAAACCACCACCCCATAGCATTTTTCTTGATCAGATACATACATATGAGGTTGGAGAGACTAACACTTCCCACACTACACTTTTAATTACACAATTATCACCAGCTATTCTTCCAGTCATAATAACATCAACCATTCTAGATGCTTCATCAATCATAGTTTTGACACCTGTTACACATTCACCATCACTGACAGTAGTACTAGTAGTTTTAGTTAATTCCATAGTTACTCGACTAGTTATAGATACCTTAATAGCAACACCATATTCTACTACTATGGATGAGAATAATCTTATATCATACCTACCCCTTGTGTTAAATTTTGAGTTATCATATATACATGATGTTGATACAAATTCACGGGTTTCTTCAGATGATAATACAGCACCCACACTCATAGATGACTATTTGTGTGGATTGATATTTACACCAATTGGCCAAAGAGAGTACTAAGATGACTCTAGATCTCTCATACCACATCTTATAGAATTTTTAGCATCTTACACTACACTTGTATGATATACTCCACACTCATGGCCACAGTCAGACCACTTGGCACATACAATTCACATGGTTACCTCTATGGATATAGACATAGTTAAGTATCACACAACATCATACATAGTTTATGTTATAGATATTAGTTGATCATGGATTGATCACATTACATATAGTACAACATAAATCTATTATTAGATTGTCACATCAGGATGGTCTCCTATTTTTTACTTTTCATAGGATTACAGGATATGATACAAACTCATACAAATTTACAGTAGATATTAAATAAACTACAAGATCGAGGCATTATTCATATTATATCACCACTAGAATCACCAAATCTACCACTTCCATTGAATTCATCTACTATCAAGACTAAATATCCTAAAGTAGAGTCAGCATCTCCACCACCAGAGAAACCTTCAGTTTGCCTTCCACATGATGCCACCATAAACATAACATCTATAACATATTATGATACTTATGATGATGATCTCCAGGCATTTGATGATAGTTATGACCATTTCCTCTATTTCCATCCCCAACAAGATCCATCTTTAGATCCCTTCCCCCCACCAACCTAGTCTTTTATATTAGCATGTACATATTGTT
This sequence comes from Torreya grandis, assembly GCA_037957365.1. Classification (NCBI taxonomy): domain Eukaryota; kingdom Viridiplantae; phylum Streptophyta; class Pinopsida; order Cupressales; family Taxaceae; genus Torreya; species Torreya grandis. The sequence continues at coordinate 1,668,784 of JARHVA010001631.1, read as the reverse complement.
TACCTACATGCTTGTACATAGTTTTTTTTAGCATTGCTTGTATATAATATATTCTACTTGATTGTACATATCTTATATAAAAATACTAAAATATTAAAAAATTTAAACATACAAAAACAATACAAAATTTAAACATACAAAAATAATACAAAATTTAAAATATAAAAAACATTTTGATTATATACATCATCCATGCTTTACATTACTACTATCATGCTATGACTTACATTTTTTGTTTCATGCTATTGTTTTTCAATTATAAATATTACCATGATTCATTATATCTTCTTTGAATGTGTAAAGTGACATCTAACTACTTGATTGCTTCACTCTACCCATTAAGGGGGCATTCCTACTTCTACATTCAAGACACACATCGATATACATACCCTTTGGGGGCATCTTCTACATGACAAACACCATCCACATTATGTCAATCCTAGACTACACACTCTAATTTATCATACACGTATACATTACTTACTAGATTATATAGAATATTATATCAACATTTCACTAGTATCTAGCATTTGTGTATCTTTTAGCATATACCTAGTCTTGTACTAAACATGTCTTGCATACTTTCACTCTTACTTTGAGAAGTTATATGTGATTTTACCTTTCTAGTTTTTCCATGCTTTAATTTTTTTTTACATAGCTAGATGAGATTGCATTTCCTATTCCATTTTTGTTTCTTATGTGTGCCTTAGGACATCTACCAATGTCCTTTATTCTATTCATGCATGTGTACCTTTGGACATTTTCCAATATCCCTTTATTATACTCTTATATGTTCCTATGAAACTCATGCTAATTGGTGTTTATTTCAAATTATATATGTATGTCGAATTCGAACATGCCTTGTTTGCTTGATTTCTAGTTTGAGTGACATGTGCCCATGTCCCTTGTTTACATGGCACCTTAGACAACCTTGTATGCTTATTTCTTATTACTCCATGTGCTTGTTTTTTTATTGATATTTTATTGTTATAATGCCATGATCCATATCATGCATTTTATTTTCTTTCCTAGATGCCATGATGGACATCATGTTCCATCCCTCCTTGACAACTAATAACTAAAAACTAACATCTAGTATTTCTAATTCTAGTTTAGTATAGTACACATGATTTGACATTATTATATTGATCTAGGCATACCACATTTGATCTAACAATATATCAATACAAACATTGTTATATCTAAAGATATCTTGTCAAATATCATTGATATATCATATATTTATGTAGCTTAACACACTTAAACGACTCTTTTATTTCAAGGGCAGTCATTACAGGTTCATCATTCCTACCATCAAAAGAGATGGAAAAAAAATAGGGGTTTTATCACAAATATAAAATCTCCTAATAATCAAAATAGTAACATTTAGATCACCCAGTTCAGAATATAGAGGTCAAACTAGTCAGAATAGAATAGAAAAATAATGATGATTCTAGATCAACAACTAGTTTTAGCATAGGACAATAACATCAAAAATGGATAACAACACCAAATATATGGGTGTCCTCATTTTATCACTCTCATCCAACAAAAAATCACCCAAGTTTTCTAGTAATAAATAAAAAAATTAGTTCAGCTATAGTTTTTGCACATTTAGATTAGTTAGAATTAACAGTCTCAGTACAATTTTCTCAAGAAATCAAGATATAGGGGGTATCATGCATGGCATGATGACTCTCTCACTTCTAATTTTAGATTAGGTAGTTAACATAACTTCTAGATCAAAATCCATGTTTTAGACACTAGTGATTGGGGTAAATGTGTGTAGCATATTGGTCTTCTTTTGTTTCTAAGTTTAATTTATTACCTAGGCATTCTCAACAGGTGTATGCCTTACTCAATCTGTAGGTGGTTGGCCTCTTTTTAAATTTTAACTTTCATATAATTTTAACTTCTTGATTACCAAATTTCTTGAGTTGGTTTTCACATAAGCATATTACATTAGTTTCAGAGTGGCTTTCAAATAATCTTAACCTCCATCTTTTGAAATGGCCAATAGTGGCCTAGTTTCTAGTATACATTCAGCTATCCATGTTAAATTTTCATATTTTTAGATCATCCATGGGATCCATGAGACATCTCATATGACATCTATTCTATACTGGTATCACTTCATAGCTTCACTTCATAGGGAAATAATGGAGCCAAAGGTCTAACTAGCCTTTGTATTCTTGAGCCACCTTTTTAGAGGGATTTTACACATAGTCTAGACATTGATTATCACATGAATTACCATCTAGCTTCACTCAGTAGGCAATGATGGAGAAAAAGGGCCTACTTTTAAATTCTTGAGCCACTTTCTAAGGAATTGAGCACTCAGCTCCATTCATGATATAACTTTTGGTACAACATCATCTAGCACAATCCAACATTACTTAGCCTTACTCAGGATCATAATAGGTTTTGTATTAGTTCATGTACTCAATGAGGTTTATTTTCTCCTTTATCTTCCTTTTTATTTTATTTAGCTTTTGTATGTTCTTGTTTTATATCACATATAATAAAAAGTGATCTAATTTTTTTTTTCATTTCATAGATTCACACTTGCATAATGTGCTCTCTATGCACTATCCAACATTACTCAGCATCACACAAGTTTCATGGGCTTCACCTTTGTAGCTAAGTTTAGGTATGATTTTTATTTTTTCCTTTATCTTATTATTTATCTTTAATACATCATTAGAATAAAAGGGGGGCAAACGTAGTCATGTAAAATATGAAATTTGGTTACTTTGGTATGGCTAATGACACCCAATGTGTGCAAGGTATAAAATAATAAATACAATAGGAAACCATAACTAAATAGTCTATATTGATCTCAAAAAAGGTATCTATCTCTTCTTCATACAAGCATACATATGTATAGTCATTGCAGTCTCTATTTGTTAACGTTTTTTCTCATAATTTGGCACCAAAAGAGGAGATTGTTAATCTTCTTTTTGTTACAAGTCATGGAGGATAAGATAAAATACATATAGATAAAAATTGAATACATAACACACAAATATTCAAGTAATATTCTATGCAGCTTTACTATCCATTTTCTTCTCCCAAAAATTATCCAATTGTAAATCATTATTCAACTATTGCCATGCATTCCCCACTTTATAAAACCTCTGCCAATTATCCATCCCCAACTAAGCTAAGTAGTACCTCTCCAACTGAGCCAATCATTTTAGGACCAAGTTGAATTCAAAATTGGCATTTTATAATTGATTGTAAGCCAAGGCCAAGAGAACCAACCAATCCAAGATGTTTTTATTGAACCAACCATTTGTTATATGTCAACCTATGATGAATCACCTTTCATTCCTATACTTGTTATCATGTAGTCTCACTCTAATGAGCCAGTATTTTTTGAGTCACTTCTTATTGATTATAACCACATTTGGGCAAATAATTACCTCAACCATATGCCTATTTATAAAGAGCCTCCCTCTAGCAAACCAACCTCTTAGGAGTTGTCTTTTGATTCATCGAATGTTTTAAATGAATGTATATATTTAATTATCGAGGATCCTTTCAGTATGAGATTGGTGCTTAGGTTGTTGATGGTTATTGTGCATAGTTAAATCAATTATTCTTGCCCTATAATGATTGAATTAGGTTTTTGGGTTAATATAAATATGTGGTTGTTCTTTTTTACTATTTTCATTGATTTTATAAGTATGGGTTCAAAGATAATAATGCATGAGAATTAGGAATAGGGTTTAGATAATGTCACTAACATGGAGTTAAAAATTAGTATAGAAATGATTATTGTAAAGTACATCACATCATGATTGATGTTATGTATGCTAATTTTTTGAGATTATCTTATTATGATTAATAAAACATATTTGTTATGATTCTAGAATCATTTATGTTGGCCAATAAATTTTCTAGTTAGATCATAATCTGCATTTTTTATAAGTTTTAAATTTTACCAAAAAATTGGGGTTATGATAGTTGGCATCAGATATTTTATTAGTATTTATAAAAAAATATTTATGAAAATATGATTTAATAATTAATATCTAATGTGTCAATATGGATAAAATTAGAATAATCTTAAACCCTTTGAATGTGGGTAGTAATCTAGTTGACAATGATGTATTAGATCAACATGACCATGCTAATATAAAAGTGGAATCCATACAACCAATTAGAATAATCCTAAAAAATAATTTCTTGAGGAATAGAATGTTTTAATGTATGACATTTTGGGTACATGTCATGCCATTTAGGGGAAAATGGAAGGCCTAGGCCAAATATTGACTCACCTAGAAAAATTTTAAGAGGAAGGGAAAAAAGATAGGATTCATAATGAGTATCCACCATGAAAAAAGGTTGTAGATGCCATTATTAATGAGCTAAAGGAATTTCCTCCTCCCACATATTTTGGTGAAATAAATGTTGCTGGCATTGAGGCATGGGTGATTAACTTGTAGAACTATTTCACCTTGCATAATATGAGTTCCAATGTCAAAGTATGCATGAGAGCTTACCAATTAGTAGGTGATTCATCTTTATGGTGGAACCACTTATGTGAAACAAAATGGTACAATTACATGACTCTTACCTAGGAAAATTTTGAGAAATAATTCATAAAAAGATATCTAAAAAATATCTACAAAGAGAAGGAAATTACAAAGTTTTAGCTACTAAAGTAGGGTACTGTGTCAGTATTTGAGTATGCAATTAGGTATTTGGGACTCCTATGTCATGTTCATTACATGTTATATGAAAAAACCAAGGTAAATAAATTAGAACTAGGGTTAAATGAGATTGATCTAGAGGTTAATTTGAAAAAGGTCCCAAATTAGACCGAATCATGCACTATTATTAACATCTCATCAAGACCTTTTTTATCGTATGTGGAACTTCAAAAATGAATCTTGTATGCTCCTTATGTAGTTGGTCAAAGTTCCAATCAAACATAGTCAATAGGTGGTCAAAACTGGTCAAAATAAAAAAATTGACCATCATGGATTATTTCAAAGCTAGGTCCATAATTTAGATCTCATCATAATATTTCCATCACAATTTATGGTTTGAAAAAAGGAGTTCATATGTGAAAGTTATGACCAATCAAAGTTATGGTCAAACCCAATGGTGTGGCAATAAAGTGACATGGTAATATGGTTTGACTCAGGTATTTAATATTTTTGGATAAATATATTCCATAATATATTAGGGAATAATTATCACCCCATATTTTTTAATGTGATGGATATTTTAAAATCCCATAAAAATTAGGTATGGGATAATTATGAAATTTATTAATATAGATTGTGGATAATCATCCCAATCAGAAAAAGTGGACCTATAACAAGTATATACAGGGGTTAGAGGTGAATTTTAATTCATTCAAAAGTTTCAAATCTCTCATTAGAGCTAGATCTAGAGCTAGAACTAGATCCAAAGAGCTGAGAGTTGAGAGCTAGAGCTGAGAGTAAGAGTTGAGAGCTGAGAGCCAAGAGCGAGAGCTGAAGAGCCAAAGCTAGAGCTGAAGATCCAAGAGCCAAGAGCTAGAGCTGAGATCCAAGATCTAGAGATAGATATTTCATCCGTATTCCAAGTCTATATTTGAGGTCATTTTATGCCTCAAAGTGAAGCTTTGTAGATTATGTAATGACCAATATAAAGACTAGTCTGCATATATCCCAAGTTTTGAATCACTTGGAAAGCTTTTCACTTCTCAGTGTAAACTAGGGAATTATCCTAGAATCTGAGATGATTTTAACAATATGTTGAAATCCCTATGATGATTTTTTTAAGACAATTTTATAAGTCTATTTTTGATGCCCTTGGTGGAAATCATAAGATTGTGAGATTATATTCATGTGATAGTAAGGTGGAAGGTCTGTTCATGGGTTTACCAAGACTTTCTAAAGCTCTATTATTTGAGTTGCGTGAAATCTTAGAGTATCTATTTGACAATTGTGATGGTTATTTGTGTACTCACTTTTCAAGGAAATGGATCGGTTCATACTATAAGTGAACTCAGAGATGTAGGCATTACCAAACTCCATTATCAAGTACTTATCATGAGTTGATTTTATTTATGCATTATTTTTCTTCATTTTGATTAATTTTATTTATTAATAACTATTTAATGCATAATTAGTCAAATATAACATATTAATGAAAATTTGATCACTTCAGGGTTTGAGACAAATATGTATTAAAAGGTCAAATTCAATTTCATTTCCTTAAGTGTTTTCAAGAAATTGTATAATTTGACAAAAGTATCCAAGGTAAACTTTATGTGCACTAAATCAGTGTAGAGTTTATGAATCAAGTATGGTATCAAAGTAGTTAGTGTGTTGGGTTAGATTTTAATGATGTAGATTTGATATCAATTTGGTTTTAGTATAATTGTAGACTATTTGGGCCTATTAATATTCCATTTGTATTGTGCAGTTTATGGAATAAGGTTGTTTGTAGGGAATAGGAAATAATGGGTAAAGCCTTGAAAAGAGAGATGATTAATGAGCTTGAATCAATTAATCAATAGATCCAAGAAGAGAATGCTTTCTTAAGAGCTCATTTTTACTCCTTATAAGAGGAAATTGCTTGTTTGAAATTAGAATTGCAAGCCAAGGATGATCTCTTGGCACAGATGCAGGATGAAGAGAAATATTGTCTTCATCAATTATCTTCCGCTTCAAATGCAAGCACTATGACTAATGAGTCCACTATAAGTTTTTCATTTGGTAATTCCTTCCCTTTATTTTTAGATGTTTTAGATGTTACTTTTGGTAGTTTTGAGAAACACACTAAGGACATTAGATCTAAACTATTAATGAAAATGGGATTTGATGGAAGGGGCCTTGGTAAGAATGGCCAAGGTATTACTAGCCCAATACAAATAGAGCATAGATCTCACCATGAAATATTGGTTTACGCTAGTGAGAAAGTGGATATTAGAAATAGTTCTTCCATTTCTTAAAGAGGACAAGCTTTTGATAGCTAAGATTTGAGGTCACTAGTAGAGCAGAATTCCTCCCTATGAAGGAATGATGAATGGTATAATAAATCAAGTAAAAGAAGTATTGAGATTCCACCTCCTCGATCTTACACTAGAAAAGGCACTAATAGGATTATGAATTCTAAGACTTCTTATACACTTTTTCCATTTAAGATTTTTTTTTTTAATATTCAAAAGTTATTATATGCTTTTCCTTGTACATTTTTTAGATTGAATAACCATTGTGCTACATATTGTTGGAAAAGACAAGCTTTACTGAAGCAACTTGTAGGTTTGAAAGACTAGTCTTGTACTAAAAAAGTGAGAAATGGAAAATAGGTGACCTCACCTAACAAGAGGTATGTTTGCACTAATCTTCATGTGAGTAGACATTGGGTTGAAAAGTGTTATAAAATTTAACTATCCCACCATCCTGGTAATGGTAAGAAGATGGTTTATAAACATGTTGATAAAGTAATTAATGAAGTTTTTGTTTAATCAACCCATGAATATGTCAGTAAATCCACTAAGGAAAATAAACACCCTAAATAGGAGAGTCTGATAAAGAGGTTTAGTAAACAATTTCTTAATTTCATGTTGTCATGATATGTGGATTGATATATGCATTTTTAGAGCTACTATGGTAGGAATAACTTGAGACAGGTTTATCATGCAAAGTTTTTAATTCTCACACTTGTGTTGTGATTAGCTTTATTTTTGGAATCTCTAGTATTAGCTTTATGAGTTTCCTATTAAATTATTAAGGAATTTAACTCATTGATCAGCTTGGGAGATTTGATAATAGTTATACAAGTTTTTGGATAGGATTTAGTTTCCCTATAGTACTTACATCAGAACAACTATTATTTTAGAATGCATCTATTTGTGGCATATTTTCGATTGGATGCATGATAAGACCCATTGGGGAAATGTATTGTGATATGATCACAACCAATATTGTATTTTATTTGCATTAATAAACTTGTTCTATAATTGCATTAGTGATTGTTGCAGTGTTTGGTAGTTCATCGCTTACAGGATGTGACAGTGGATAGATAGTTTTTGGATGTTGTGATATTTATTGGTAGTTATAAGATTTAATGTAACTCATGCCTTGTTTTATGTCTTTTAAATTTTTGAATTATGAATCATATTTTTCCACTATTATCTCTATGTTATGATTTAGGTTCTGTACTTGACATATTACAGAGGACCATTTAGCAGCAGCGTAAGAGATCACTAGGCTTATATGTGTAGAGGCTCTTATGAAGCCATGCAGTAGAAGAAGTCATTAAATTATAAAATTTAGTTATATGTAGAGGCTATTTGTGGCCATGAAAAAATAGAGTATTTGTGGAAGGTGTGATCAATCGATTGTTCCAAGTGTTTTGGGCATAGTTTTTAGGACCTGAGTAGACCGATAAAGCATGTCAAAATTGTTCAGAACTAATTATCATTTTAGAGGATCAAGTTGGGTACTAGCTTTTGGTGGACCAAAATCCCTCTTAGTAAGGAGGATTGATCCAAAGTTAAATTTTAAAAAGGTCCCATATCAGAAAAAATCATGCACCATTATGAATATCCCATTAAGAGCTTTTTGATGGTATGTAGAACTTCAAAAATAGAGCTTGTATACTCCTTGTGTATTTGGTCAAAGTTTCAATCAAAGCTATTCAATAGGTGATCAAAACTAGTTAAAATAAAAAATTTAAACATTATGTATTATTTCAAATCCATTTCCATGATGTATATCTCATTGTAATATTTCCATCACATTTTATGGTCTAAAAAGTAGAGTTTGTATGCAAAAGTTATGACTAATCAAAGTTATGGTCAAACTTGATGACATGGCAATAAAGTGACGTGGTAATATGGTTTGAATCAAGTCTTTAATATTTTTAGATAAATATATTCCATCATATATTGGGGAATAATTATCACCCCATATTTTTAAATGTGATGGATAATTTAAAATCCCATAAAAATTAGGTATGGGATAATTATGAAATTTATTAAAATAGATTATGGATAATCATCCCAATAAAAAAAAGTAGACCCATAACAAGTATATAAAGGGGTCAGAGGTACATTTTAATTCATTAAAAAGTTTCAAATCTCTCATTAGAGCCATAGATAGAGTCAGAGCTAGAGATAAGAGCCAGAGCCAAAGAGCTAAAAGTCGAGAGCTAGAGCCAAAGAGCCAGAGCTAGAGCCAAAGAGCTGTGAGCCAAGAACCAGGGCCAAGATATAATATATAGAGTTAAATGATTCAAAAAATATGTTGAGTGTCTATATTTGAGGTCATTTTATGACTCAAATTGAAGCTTTACAAATTGTGTAATGTCTAATATAGAGAATAATCTGCATATATCCCAAGTTTTGAATCACTTGGAGAGATTTTCACTTCTTGGTGTAAACTAGGGAATTGTCCTAGACTCTGAGATGATTTCAATGGTATGTTGAAATACCTATGATGATTTTTGTAAGACCATTTTATAAATCCATTTTTGAGACCTTTGGCAAAAATCCACAAGATTGCAAGATTGCATTCATATGACAATAATTTGGAAGGTCTGTTTATGGGTTTACTGAGACTTTTTGAAGCTTTGTTGTTTGAGTTGTGTGAAATCTTAGAGTATCTATTTGAAAATCATGAGGGTTGGATGTGTACTCATTTTTAAAGGAAATGGATTGGTTCATAATATAAGTGAACCCAAAGATGTAGGCATTACTGAACTCCATTATCAAGTACTTGTTGTGAGTTAATTTTATTTATGTATTTTGATTAATTTTGTTTATTAATCATTATTAAATGCATAATTAGTCAAATATGACATATTAACAAAAAAATTAGCACTTCAAGGTTTGAGATAGATATATATTAAAAGGTCAAATTCAATTTTATTTCTTTAAGTGTTTTTAGGAAATTTTGTAATTTGACAAAATTATCCAAGGTAAAATTTCTACACACTAAATCAATATAGAGTTTATAGATCAAAGATACTCATGTAGATGTAAATATGACTAACCTACAAACATTAGTTTTTTCCCTATAATTAGCACACCATGCTGAAGAAAAATAGAAGTGTTACCAAAGATTAAGATAAGAGTTTTAGAATAATAAGTAATAAAAAATGTCTAAGTCATCAATACCTCCAATAAGTAGTAATTTAAATAAAAATGACTCAAAAATGTTTGCTATAAAAAATTATGATTCTGGAAATAAATTTTGGAAAAAAAAGGTGTCCAATTAACACTATTTAAAAAAAAAGGATGTTGGAAATAGTGAACAATAAAACTTCCATGGGCTAGCCACAAAGCAAACACCATTCCACTCCATGTTAAGACTATTGTAGCTTAATTAGAATTTAGTGACATTCATTACCATAAGGATTGTCCTAAGATGAAGGATAATCAAAAGATATATGCATATGTAGATAATAGAAATGTAGAATTTTAGTCAACACCTATTAAGATAGGAGGTATAATTTCTATATTTTATTTCTCTATTTTATTTGACTTAGGAACCATAAATAGATTTATTTATCTTTATAATTCATTGAAATGCAATATCAAACCAACTAGACTTATATAAGGATGGAAAGTAGAGTTTACAACTAGAAGGAATATGGCTATTAATAAATGTTTGGAATAATTTAAGCTAAATCTAAGAAGTTTTTAGACTTGTGTAAACATACTCCTTACTCCCTTGGGATCCTATGACATCATCCTTAGCATGGATTAGTTTCAAGCACATCAAGCTAAGTTGGATTTATCTAGTAAAAACTTTCAATGCTTGGATGATGGGGGAATTCTTTTAGTGATTCAAGGAATCAATAACCCCTATAGATAATGAATTATTTTAGCCATTCATATTATAAAAGTGGTTAAGAAAGGGTGTAAATTGTATTGGTTCAAGCTAAATGAGATAGATGAGGAAAAAACCACCATATTCTATGAGTATCCCATTTTAGAAGAGTTCATGGATGTTTTTATAGAAGATTTGCCATGTTTACCTCCAAAATGATATTTGATTTTGTTATATATTTAATACTTGCTACAATACCCACATCTAAGGTACCTTACCAAATTAATGTGGCTAATTTAATAGAGCTTAAAGTACAACTACAAGATTTTTTAGATAAATGAATGATACATTGTAGTGTGTTACCTTAGGGAACTCCAATAATGTTTTTTAAGAAGAAAGATGGGAAACTTAGATTGTGTATCAATCACATAATTCTAAACAAGGTCACAATCAAGAATAAATTTTATATTCCTCTTATATATGAAATCTTTGATCAAATGAAAGGATATACTATATTTTTAAATATATATATCTTTGATCGAGGTATCATCAACTTGACATCAAAGATGAATATGTGTATAAGACTACATTTATAAATAGATATGGGCATTATGAATTTGTATTCATGCTAGTTTGACTAACAAATGCTCCATTAGCATTGATGAATTTAATGAATAGTGTGTTTCAATATTTTCTTGACAAATTTGTGCTAGTATTTTTAGATGGTATTTTAATATATTCCAAGAATGAATGAGAACATGAACAACACTTAAGGCTGGTTTTGAAATATTTGAGGTAGTATATGATATATTGAAATTTGTCAAAGTGATGTTTCTTTAAATCTAAAATTCATTATTTAGGTTATGTGATTTTTTTTAAATGACTTAAGGTAGATCCTGTAAAGATTATTCCATTGATGAGTTCCTAGATCCCAAAAATGTACATGAGGTAAGAATATTCATGGGGATTATTGGGTATTATTAATGATTTATGCAAGAATTTTATAGGATTGATCACCCCATAACTTCCTTGTAAAAGAAGGGGAATAAATTTGATTGGTATCTTAAGTATGAAGGAACATTTCAAGAGCTAAAACATCTATTGACTATAGCTCCTATTTTGAATATACTAGATCCAAATGGTAATATTGAAATATGGGTAGATGCCTGTAAGATGTGAATTAGATCCATATTGACTCAAGATGGTAAGGAAATTTCCTATGAGTCTAGGAAGCTCAAGAACTATGAGCAGAATTACCCCACTCATTATTTAGAGTTAGTTGTTGTTATTCATGAGTTAAAACAATGGAGGCATTTTTTGCTAGGTAATCACTTTAAGATTAAATCAGATGATCATAACCTTGTGCACTTATGTACTCAAGATGAGTTGAATGCAAGATAAATAATATGGATAGAATTTGTCAATAACTTTGATACTAACATTGATTATGTAAAAGGAAAGTAAAATAGAGTGGCTAATGCATTAATTAGGTGAACCTAAATTATTGACCTCTTAGTACTATTTTATAATTTAAAAAAAAAAATCTTACATAGTAGAAAATTAATTTTGAATGGCTTACCATCTATGCTAAATCAAAACAACTTATGAGTCTAAATTTTATGTCAATTCACATGGTTTAATAAGACACAAAGGTAGAATTTTTATGCCAAGTTTGGGAAATTTGAGAGATGAAGTGTTGAATAAAGTCCATGTATCACCTCATTATGCACATCTAGGTGTCAATAAAATGACAAAGAGATAAAAGAGATATATATTTATATTTAAGAATAAATAAATATGTAGTTTTTTGAGGTTTTTCAATGATGTCTCCAAGGTGACCAATGATGTTGATGAGGTGTCATGTGTGATAGAATTACAATGACAAAGTGTGATTTAATAAGCTTCAGTGTTCCTACATAGTTATTTAGTGTTTAACTTAGTAATTAAATTGATGGATGGTATTGATGGTATGGTCATGTTATAGAGATCCTATGGGATGTTGTGAGTACTTGGAATGCTTATAAATGTGAGTGGAATTCATTATAATAGTCATACAATTGTCTAAGCTCAAGTATTCATCTTGATAGATAAATATGAGTGAGAAAATTGATGATGTAATATTTCATATGTGTGAAAGTTTCATGAGTAGGTTCATACATGGATGGCTTCCCCTATGAGAGGTTATCATGCATATCAAATTCTAGGTATAGACATTGAGCATAGATAGTGTAAAGTAGGTCTCTCAGATAGAGTTCACTAAGTTCCCATACTTATCCAAATTTACATTATCAAAGATCTATGATTAGCATTTAATCAAATCACAGATCTAATAGTAAGAATTTAATCTAACCAAATAATGATCTAATAGATCACATGATATTTTTAGTAGTGATCCAATGATGTGTATTTAGTCAATATGTCAAAGGATGCTCAAAATGCATGTGGGGTTGCCAAGTGGTAGAAGTTCATTGGATTCAAATAGTCAATGTGCTTAGAAGACATGTGAGGGTGCCAAGTGTCTTAATTATGGAAGTGCATATCAATGATCAGTGGTGAGAAATGAGATTTAAAGCTAGGAATATTGCTAAGAGATTGATGGATCATGTTTGATCAAGATCTATGAGGACATGAGATGAATACATGTGTCTGTAATATTTGCATTATATAGTGACCATTGGCATTTGAGTTAGCAAAGGGAAAAATTAGTTTACAATATTTTACTAATATATTTTGATCTAAGATGAATTTATTGATAGAGTAATAATAAAAGATGAAGAGGAATTCAAGATGTATCTATATAATTTGATTAGAAGATTTGAATGTTCATAAATTAAAATATATTGAGCTCCAAAGTTGACTATGTGTTTGACCATGCTCTGTAAGTGATCCGAGAAGGATAATTGAGTTGTTCTTGATAGTGTATTGATGCTTAAAGATGAACTAACTATTGGAGAGTGTTATAGACTCTATGATGAATCTATGTGGATTTTTGAGGTTTGTTCAATCCATATTTTTTGTACCCAATAAATGTCATTTTTCCATAAGGAAATGGGGACCCATTTTTTTAAGACTATGATCTTGACTTTGATCCCCTTCATCTATATGTTTATGAAAAACCTTGGATAAGATTGATTATTGGCATTATTCATACTTTGGTAGAGTAGAATTGGTATTGTGTTTTCATGGACTAACCTTCTTTGGGAGTCTTTATCTAGCTTTATCTTTTTGGACTTATGTTTATGGGATTTTCTCTTCGAAACTTTTAGTCTACTTAAATTGGTCTTAATTTTTATTATATCAGACCTTTTGTCCAATGGAATTTTCTCTTCACATCATTTTATCCACAATAATACTGCTAAAATAATTTCCTTGAATAAGACTTATTATTGTGGATAATCCTTCTGATACACTTTCACTGATAGAATTGCTCTTCAAACTTTATGAAGTAGATCCTTTGGTAAATTTGTCATGGATGAATGCCCTATGAAGTAGACCCTTTAGATTATTTCTATATATAAAGTACCCTTCAAAAGTTTTGAAATGACCATTCAATATTTTAAAATTTCCCTTCAAGACTTTTTCAATTTCCCTTCATCCCCTTCATACCTACCCTTTAGGACTTTTACCCTATGCCTTTGCCTTTTTGAACCATTCCTTCAAAAAAATTATTCAATACATTTTCCCTAAGCTAATTGAATTCCTTCAGACATTTTTTCTAAGACATTTTCCCTAAGGAAATGAACATACCCTTTGGTCCTTTGCCTTATAAAACTACCCTTTAGGACTTTTTCCTTGGATTATTTTACCCTATAAAGTAGACCCTTTGGAAAAAAAATTCATGAAGTAGACCCTTCAGCCCTTTCACTTACCCTTTGAGACTCTTGTCTCTAATCCTTTATCCTCTGGGACTTATCCTTCAAGATTTTGTTCCAAGCCCCTCTTTTTTTTAAATGACCCTTTGGGATTTTTGAAGTGGCCACATACCCTTCAAAATTTTTGAACCAACCCTTCAAATATTTAAAAAATGACCCTTCCACCCTTTTTTAAAGTGGCCACTTACCCTTTGGGACTTTTTTCCTAAGCACTTTTTCCCTTCACACCAACCTTTCAGGACTTTTATCCTAGGACTTTATCCTTTAGTTAATTCTTTTAGAAATTTTGTCTAAGAGATTTTACCATTTTCCCCCTTCATTTAGACATTTTGTCTAAGAGACTTTGCCTTTCACACATACCCTTTGGGAATTTTGTCCTAGGCATTTTACCCTATGATCTTGCCTTTTAGGACTTTTGTCCTAGGCCCTTTTGCCTTTCGGCCAATTACTTCAAATATTTTGTCGAAATCATCATGCCCTTCGACCCTCTTAAGACCATCCCTTTAAACATTCCTTTAAACATTTTATGTAAGAGAATTGGGTCTTTGGGATAATTGTTGTAGACATTTTTTCCAAAAAAATCCCCTAATAGAATTCCTTTAGAATTTATGTCTCAAACATTTTGTCCAACAAAATTAGTAAGGTCTTAACAATAGAAATCCCATGATAATTCTTCTGTAAAAATTTCCCCAAAACAAATAACATACCACCAAGTGGCACCCTTGCTTAGAGAACATTTTAATTTTGTTTTTAGATTAATTTAAGATTATTTTAGCCTAGGTCCAAATCATATTTTACTGACCTTTGGCTAGAATATTCATGTAGGGTCCTTTATACATATTTACCAAAGTATTATTCTAAGTTATTTTGTGCTTATGTTTATCAAAGTAGGGAATCCCAAATAAATGACACATGTCAAGTTGATAAGATTAAAATTGATAGTTATACAGACATTGGTTGATGATCACAAGGAGGTCATTTGACGGTTGTGAGAATGTCATTTTATGATCATGTGAACATCAAATTTAACCTCAATAATATGTCAAACTTATGAGATTAAATTTGACATTCATGTAGATGTGAATTTATGTTCATGAGGACATCATATGATGGTCATGTAAATGTCAAATTTAACCTTGATAATGTGTCAAACTTATGAGATTAAATTTGACAATTGTTTGAATGTCATTTGATGGTCACGAGGACGTCATTTGATGATTGCATGAACATCAAATTTAAACTTGAAAATGGATAATTTATGGAATTAAATTTGACAATCATGTAAATGTCATTTTATGATCATGAGGATGTTAGTTGATAATAATGTGAACATCAATTTTAACCTCATAAATTACCTTTTTGGATTCAAAAGTGGACCTAGTAAATTGACAATTCACATTGAGCTATATAGTTTATTTAATAGTATGAGATAAATGGATAATATTTAAAGGTCTTAGATTAAATAGAGAGTTTCCAAGTGGCATACCCACGTGATCAAAGTAAAAATCAAAAGGTATAATCCAAGATCCTATGGCATATGTCTATTTGGGCCCATTTGATCAAGTGATATGAGAGTGAGTTGAAATGTCAAAGTTCTATGAGAGTGATAAGATTAAACATCATGGGATCCTAATACATAAATCCAATGACCCATAGGAATAAGTATGGAGCCTAATACATAAAGTTCAAAAGCCTCAAATAGCTACCAAGTGGCACACATGAAGCAAAGAAAAACAAGGAATGACAAGTGTCAATCACATAGGAGTAAATGAGCTAAAAGCACTAAAATCCAATAAACTACATTAAAATAGTACATAAGGATTAATGGTGTGAGTCCTAGGTGTACTTTTGACATATCTTAGATTTAATTAGGTGTTGACACATGTCATATTTTTAAAGATATTAGGGAATTATAGATAGAATACTTAGATCTTTAGACACTTGATCTATATTTATCAATAGGAATTGGGTCTCATAGTTAAAACTTGAGTGTGAACATACATGTCTTAATCTAAACAAAAAATATAAAAGTGAAGATTTATATTCTATAAAAGGCACTGATGAGCATGCAATGCATAGTTTAGATTAATCATAGCTAATTGTAGTTTCACTAGTTTTAAAATAGTGGTAAATTGATTTTGGTCTTTCATGTATATGTTAGAATTTAATTTTGAAGGCCATTAATTTGAGATATCAACAAGTTGTTCTCACAACCTATAAAAGGAAGCATGTACAATTTTGGTAAATGATGCATATTTTGAAGTTTAGAGAAAGCTATAATTTTAAAAAAATGTCTTTGTCTTTATACAAATGCACATGATGCATAGCTTCGAAAAATGATATTTTAAATTGATAAGTATAAGTAGACTCTTATACAATTTTAGACCATAGTTAGAACTCATGTTTTAACTATCACATATAATGACCTTGCATGAACTTGGATGATGAGGTGACCCCTTCCCCAAGTATATATAAATAATTGTAATCCAACTTGTATTTTTTAGTTAGAGAAATTTTAAATATAAGATCAATATCAATTTTGATTTTCAATGAATGTGTTTGTGAATTTTCTTTCCAAATTTTGTGTAATTAGTTATTACTTTCATTGGTTCTATGTTTCAATAATATTCATTGTGTAAAAGTTGTAAATGGATTCTTGATTATTTTGATTGATATATGAATATGTAGATGTGCAACAGTTATTGAAAGATTGATAAATTTATTGGTTAAGATAGTCAAGTTCAAATTGATTCATAATTATGATTGTGCATGAGTGATTTATTGGATGTAGTTTTATATGTATGTGCAAAAACTACCTAAGATACTTCACTAGCCTGAGCCATAATCTCCTGAATAAGGGTGTGTAATAGCTACCCTGAAAGGAAAAACCTTTGTTTGAGGCTTGTGAATTTCCTACATCATTATTTCCTTAGACTTCTTAGTCATGTCTGACTATGTGTGTGTAATTTTTGCTTGCAATAAGCATAGGTTCTAAGATCACTTGTATTTTTATAAACCATCTAGGGAATTAGTTCCTAAAAACCATAGAATCTTTCTTTTATGCCTTACCTCTCCCTCCCTTTTCTAAGTTTGTTTTAAGATCAACTAATTATAGATTAGCAACCATCCACCAATCCAACTGACATAGAGATTCACTACCCTTATTAGGTACCATGCCTCCATCCAAAAACTTTGTCAACAACTTGCTTTCCCTACCTGCTATTCCATCTATGGGTTATAATAGACCAAATACCTATAATTCATACCCTAAAATGGAGTTTACCTTTATTGAGATCTTAAAATGTTAGAGGCTACCTTATTAAAGCTATGGTGTGCATAAAACCAATATCAATATGTCCATATTGGCACTAGAAGGAGGGAAAACACCCTTAATAATAGTAGTTATCCTTTACAAAGAATTGCACTGGAGTCACCCAGGAGAGTGATTAGATCTAACTCCCATGTTGGTTTATTAGTCTCACCCTTATCAAATCATAGGAGACCTAGAATTATGTCAATAGCCCTAATTTAAAACAATCCCCCTCCAATAGGGAACCCCTTACTGATAAGGAACCCTTTAGCTATTAATTAACTAATGGATCAATAACATCCCTGGTTAGTTGGATCTACTATCATCATCCCAATAGACATGTGTGATTTGCTTCAGAATCCCAAAAAGTACTTGCCATTCTTTTCTCCTTCAAGAGCAAGGACAACAAAGAAATATATCAAATCAATTAAAGTTACTTTAAGACTAATGAATGTCATAGATGAGGATGTTGTATGTAGATTATTCCATTTTACTTTAATGTATGTTTCTTATGATTGGTATTTAAATCTAATGGAAAATTCCATCAATTCTTGAGATCAATGTCGAAAAACATTTCTTACATAGATAGGACAGGTCACTAATTATATTTTGGTAAACCAACACTTCACAAGTATGAAGAGGGAACTTAATGAGCCCATCTATGCTTTCAATACAAGATAGTAGAATATGTATAATTGGTTAACCCCAAGGTGTAAAATAGAGATTACATTAGCATTATCAATGTACAATAACACCTTGGACCCTATCACTATTATTTTTTTGAGAAGATCAATTATGGCTAACACTTTGGAATTATCATTTGAAGAAGCTATCACCATTGATAGGAATCTCAATCCTTAGATTCTTGGATTGACTAATTTCAATAATGGTTTCCCATCACTAAATCTAGTTTCGTATGCAAGGTAGAATGTCCTCACATTCAATCAAAACCAATTATACACACTACCTCCACTAATGTAGATAACATATCCAAATTTTGGCTAATTGAGCAATCATGTGATAGGTAATGGTTATTAATAGAAATAAAAAGTGGTTTCACTTCCCATTTCCATTTTACAAGGTATGAAATCTACAAAGGTAGAACTAGATTCTATTCAGAATATAGTTCAAAAGTTGAGCAATGGTTTCTTGAATATGCAAATAAAGATGTGCAATGTAAATGGCCCAATTAGAAATCAAAATACTAGATTTCAAAGATAAAATAGACCATTCAATAGGCCTAAATAGCCTACAAAGCTTTTATAGATCAACATAGTAGAGATGGATCTTCCTAATTGGTGCATAATTCATAATACTTCTAAGTATGGTGAGCTCAATTATGTTGAATTTTACATAGCATTTGAAATATTTCAAAGAGAGGTGGTTAGACAAGATCAGATGCATAATTCACTTGAGCATCATCTAGATCCTAGCTCTTCCAACACTACCATGTTCTTTGAAACTTATGAGTTTCCTTTTTCAAGTGAAGATGATAATGAGCATAAGGACAACATGGAAAAAAATCATGCTTTCCAATAGTTCTAGAGAGGTTCATATAATCTAAGGAATAAGCAACCACTCACAACATTGACTCCTCCAAATACCATGATTATTTCTCCTAATCCTAAAGTAGACAAAAATCCACCCCTCCAAAGGGGAATGATCAACAACCGAATAAGGAAGAACCAAATAAAGAAGTATATAACATTGTTGAGGATATGAAGAAGATCAAGGTGAATATAACTCTTCATAAGTCAGTTTAGATTACCAAATAATGAGAGATACTCTATAAGTCCATTATTTGGAACATGTCTATGAAAAAAGAGAAAGCATCCATAGATAAATTGAAAACATCTAACACCAACATCATCTACAAGAGCAAGCCAGAAGTTTTACCCTTTTTACTGACTATTCAAGAATTTGGTAAGAATATTCATAACTATTTAGTTGATTCTAGAGAATCTACAACTATCATGCCTAAATTCATATTTTATTATCCTTGTTTGATTCCAAGCCCTTCAAAGAGGAAAATTTCAAAATTAGATAAGACATTGGTCCTATTAGTAGGATAATTAAATAATGTGTTCATTCAAGTAACATCTGAGTAAAGAGTCTAAATGACCATTGATATTCTAGTGGTGGACATACCAAAAGGCTATGTAATTATAATAAGTAGGGATTGGTCCAAAACACTCAATAGATACCCCTCTAAAAATTGTTCTCATATATGGCTTCCATGGAGAGGAGTTGTAAATCTAATAAACATTGATAGAGAGATGAGAATGAAATATCTTGGTATAGATTATAATGTCAAGAATAAAGAGGTAAAGTATGAGTCTCCCAACATTTGTATTTATAATTTTACTACTTATAATCAAGTAGAAAATTCAAAATCTAAAGCTTACAATCAACTATGGACTCTACGCTTTGATGGTACTAGATCTAAGTAAGGATCAGGCATGAAGTTGATTGATCCACAAGGTAAAAAATTATAGGTAGCATATAAGTTACAATTTCCATACACTAATAATAGAGCTAAGTATGAGGCTTTAGTTCTAGGACTATAGTTTGCACTCAAGAATAATGTCAAGAAAATATTAGTATTTATAAATTTAGAGCTGGTGGTCAATCAAGTTAGAAATAAATACAAATGAAATCTATCTTATTTTAAGATATATAAGCACAAATCATGGGTCTTTATTGAAATATTTGAATATTTCAACATAATAACACTTCCTAGAGAGGAAAATTAGACCAATGATTCATTAGCTACTGCTACTACTAATCTAGAGCCACTACAAGAATCTAGGGTAAAAAAGTTCTTAATTGAATTGGTACCATTTCCTTCCATTCTAGATAATGTATAAAATTTCTAGGTATTTGATGATGACCAATAGATTATTTAGTTTTTAACTAATCTAGGGGATTCAAATCTCAAATCATTGATGATAAAGACAATAATAACCTTTGTCAAGAGGAATTAGATAAAAAGGGCATTCTTTAGCTCAAAAAGAATCAAATTATAAGTAGCTTGGTCTCTTTGGAAAGACCATTTGACATAGATACTTAAGCACAATATCTAAGACAGCTAAAATTCAATGAATCAGACTCTAAAAAGGAAAATCTAGGAGATGAGAATAGTCCACACTATGTTAATATTGGTCTTACTTGTTACCTATACATATGAAGATTTGAAATTATATGACCCATAGGTCATTACTCATATGATTCCTTTGAATCTAGATCATAAACCATTCAGATAGAGTTAAATACTAGTCAATCCTATTCTGGAGCCTCTCATTCAAACAGAAGTGGAGAAGCTTTTAAATGCAAAAATCATCTTCCCAATCTGATATTCTATCTAGATAGATAATTTCTTCCTAGTAAGAAATAAAAATGGTAAGATCAAATTATGTGTGGAATTCATAAATATGAACAAAGCTTATAAAAAAGATAATTATATCCCATCTTCTCTAGATGAGGTGATATAACTAGTAAGTGGTTCTAAAATGATGTCTTTTTTGGATGGATTTTTAGGCTACAATCAAGTATTAGTGCAATTTGAGAACATAATGAAGATGGATTTGAACAAAAAGTGGGGAAATTATGCATATAAGAGGATGCCATTCAACCTAATAAATGCAATATCTACCATTAAACATGGCATATATCATGCTTTTAAAGGAATGATAGGAAAATGCATAATCATCTACATGGATGATCTCATGGTATTTTCAAAGAATTATAAGTACCACATAAGTCACCTACAGTCCATATTAAAGAGATGCATAAGGTTTGGTATTTCATTAAACCTAAAGAAGAGCATATTCAGAGTGACTAAAGGTAATATTTTGGGGTACATCATCACCAAGAATAGGATCACCATTGATCCAAACAAAATTTAGGGGATTTTGAAAATTCAGCCACCAAATAGAAAGTAAGATCTTAAATCATTATTCAAAAATATTAAATTTTTAAGGAAGTCCATCTCAAGATTTGCAAAGATCATCAAACCTTTAGATTCCATGCTCAAGTAAGATTCCAAAATAGAATGGACAATTGAATCCCAAAATTCCTTCTAGGACATTAAATATGCAATATCATAGGCTCTAGTGTTGATAAATCTAGATTTTAATAAAGATTTATACCTATATTCATTTGATTTCAATCATAGGATTGATGTTGTCATCATGTAGAAGAAGGATGAGACTGAGCATCCAATCAAATTCAAGATTACAAACCTAAATGATGTAAAACTTAGGTACTCTATGAATGACAAATACATTTTTGACCTTATCAAAGAAGTGAGAAATTTTTAGCACTAAATATTGAGGAATAAATTTATTGCCATTGTGCTTGATCCTACTATTAAGCTCACCCTATCAAAAAATAGTCTAGGAGAATGGGGAGGCAAATGGATGGCCATGTTACAAGAATTTGACATAAATATCAGCCTAAATATATCATTTGAGGGCAAGGCATTATTCAGCTTATGATTGAACTGGATCTGTGCATCACAGTTGAAGAGGTATGTGAAGCTAAAATATGTAAAGGAGAATGGTATACTGCTATAATACAATATTTATTTATAGGAACTTATTCCCCTAAGATTAATAGAGAGAGAAGAAATTTGAGGCTCAAAGCTACTCATTACATGATTAATAAGGGAGTCCTCTATAGAAAAAATTATGAAGGTATATATCTTAGATGTTTATATATGGAAGAAGCTAAAGAAATATTAAAGAAATTACATCAAAAGATAGGTAGTGTTCATCATTTTAGGAATAACACAACCCATTAAATCTTAATAATGGGATACTATCAGCCAACATATTTCAAATATGCTCACGCTCATGTGAGAACATGCCATGAATGTCAAGATTTAGCCAAGAGAGAAGTACATGCAATAATGCCTTTATAACCAGTTGTTGAAGGAAGGCCATCTTACCAATGGGGTTTAGACTTCATTGGTGTCATCAGCCCAAATTCCTTAGTAAGCTATAATTTTTTTCTTATTGATACTTATTATTTTACGAGATCGACTGAAGCCATAACCACAAAGAATTTCAAAACATAAGATGTGATACGCTTCTTGGAGGAACACATAACAACCAGATTTGGAATGCCTATTTCTTTGGTTTGTGATAATGAAATGGATTTCATATCAGTATAATTTATTGAATGGGCACATGAAAACCAAATCAATATTTGGCTAACTTCTAACTATTACCCTCAGGGAAATGGATTAGCATAATCAACAAATAAGAATCTAATCGTTGTAATTAAGAAATCAGCTAGAGACAAGCCTAAGCACTAGCATAATTTATTGAAGTATGCTCTTTGGGAAGACTAGACTAGACATAATCAAGGCCTTAAAGCTTCACCTTACCTATTGGTATATGGATGTAATCCTATATTCCCAATTATGCTAAAGTTACCCACTTATTTATTTATGCAGGACTACATAGAATTGAGTGATAAAATAGAATCAAGGTTGTTGGACATAATAGAAAGGGAATATTTAAGGAGTAAGGCCTTAAAAACATTTATCAAATAATAGGATATGGTCAATATGTGGTTTTATAAGATATTTAAAGTTAAAATCATTCAATATTTTAGATCCAATGCTACTTTGGGATAAAGCCCATGAGAATAAAAGACAACATGACAAGTTTGCCCCACTATAGATTGGACCATAATAGAATTTATATATCAAGGGAAATAATGTGTTTCATCTGAAGGACCTCCAAGGAAATGATCTTATGTATCTAGTCAATGGATAGTTCTTAAAGCACTATGTAAGGGTTATACCATCTACTAATATTACTATGTAATGAGGGATAGATGAATGTAGCTATAGGATTAGATTATATTAGATTAGATTTCCTAATTTCTTAGAATATTTCCCTTATTTATGGATTATATTTATTACTTTCTTAGAATATTTTCCTTTTTTTTTAGATTAATCTTTCCTGCTTTCAGTATTTTTGCTTTCATAGATTAGATTTCATGTTTTCTAGATTGGATTTTAGGGTTTTCTTATATTAGTTGTTCTTTGCTTTCTATGAAGATTATAATTGGGTTTCTCTAACTATAAATAAGTTAAAATCCAAACCAACTTAACTTATGACTTGTAGAAAAGGAGAAAATTAAAATCTTGACACTTTGGGACTAGTCTATAGATTAGGTGTATTTTTATTTTCTTGAGTCTTTAGGATGAAGGTATGTAATCATGGATTGTTTTAAATGGTGTCACAATTGAAAAAAATTACTAGGCATGTGTAAGTTTCTCTCAGATTAATTCATACAAATTTATAAATTTTTCCTGTTTTATTGGATCAAATGCACTTATCACATTAAAATACATGCTAGAAGTGATAATTTTGGGTATAGGTGTAACTAACAGGGATTTTATAGTAATTATTTATTTTATAATTATACCATCTCACTAGGGTTCTAGATTCTCTCTTTTCTATTCAAAAATAAAAGAAGAGTGAAATAAAAACAAAAGAAGAAAGAACTAATGGATTTAAAGAGCAAAAGAAAATCAAAAGTCTCACATGATGAAATAACATCAATATACCATGCACATTGATAAAAAAAATAATGGAATGATAAGAGAAGGATCCCAAGGTATCTCTATCAAGGTTATGGATGCTTAGCTGATAGTAGATGAATGAATAAAATTCCCTTATTTTTGAGCTTTAATAGATACTGAAATGAAACCTACAACATCATCAAGCCTTTGAAAAACTCATCATAGTAGGGGTTAAATAAACTACATGTTTGAAACACATATATCCAAGGAATTAGAAGGCACACATATGAAGTAGAACAAAATAGGGAATGATAAATGTCAAGCACATAGGATTCAATGAGCTAAAAGAAATAAAATCCAAAGAACTGCATTAAACCAATACATAAGAATAGATGGTGTGAGTCCTAGGTCTTTTCAAAGATCTTGGACTCAATCAAGTGTTGACATGTGTCATATCTTGAAAGCTAGTAGGGCATTTTAGATAGAATACTTACATATTTCGACACTTTAGCTATATATGTGTGTGTGTGTGTGTGTGTGTGTGTGTGTAAATTACATATAAAAGTTAAAATTTGAGTATAAACATGCATGTATTAATCTAAATATCAAATATAAAATTGAAGATCCAAATTCTATAAATAATAAGGGTGAGAATGCAATGCACAATTTAGATTAGTCATAACTAATAACAGTGTCACTAGTTTTAAAACATTGGTAAAGTGATTTTAGTCCTTCATTCATATGTCATAGTTCTATTTTAAAGGCCACCAATATGAAAGATCAACAAGTTGTTCTCAAAACCTATAAAATGAGGCATGTACAATTTTCGTATATGGTGCATATTTTAAATTTTACATACAATTTGAGCTATAATTATAAAAAAATTCCTCTATTTTTATTCACATGCACATGTTTCATAGATTTGGAAAATTCCATTTTATATTGATAACTATAAGTAGACTCTTATACGGTTTTAGACTGCAGTTAGAACTCATATTTTAACTATCACATGTAATAAGCTTGCATGAACTTGGAGGATGAGGTGACCCCTTCCCCAAGTCTATATAAATAATTGTAATCTAACTTGGATTTTTTGGTAAAAGAATTTTTGAATATAGGAGAAGTATCAATTTTGATTATTAGTGAATATGTTTGTGTATTTTCTTTCTAACTTTTGTGTAATTAGTTGTTACTTTTATTGGTTTTATGTTTCAATAATATTTAGTGTGCAAAATCTATGAATGTATTCTTGATTATTTTGATTGATATACTAATCTATATATGTGAAAAAACTATTGAAAGATTGGTAAATATATTAGTTAAGATAATCAATTTCAAATTGATTCATAACTTTGATTGTGCATGAGTGCTTTTCTGGATGTAGTTTTCTATGTGTATGCAACAACTACCTCATTTACTTCATTATCCCAAGCCATAATATCCTAAATAAGGGTGAGAAACATCTACCATAAAAGGAGAAACCTTTGTTTGAGTCTTGTGAATTTATTGCATCATTATTTCCTTAGAATTCATAGTTGTGTCTAATTGTGTGTGTGCAATTACTTCTAACAATAAGCATAGGTTCTGAGAGCACTTGTTCTTATAAAAACTGGCTAGAGAATTAGTTCCCAAAAACCATAGAATCTTTATTTTTTGCATTACCTCTCCCTCTATTTTTTTATTTTATTTTGAGATCTACCCACTCTATATTATTAACCAACTACCCATCCAACTCACATAGATACTCACTACCCTTATTAAGAACCACACCTCCATCCAAAAACCTTGTCAACAACTTGCTTTCCCTACCCACTATTCCATCAATAGGTTGTAATAGATTTCATACCAACAACCCATGACTTGGAGTGGAGTTTGCCTCCATTGAGATATTAAAATTTTAGAGGCTACCTCATTAAGGATATGGTGTGCATAAAATCCATATCAGTAATATTCAGTATGAACAAATGCTTAGAAGTTGACTATGTTTGATGAATGCACTGGTAGATGGAGTGACCATGTTGTAGGAGAGATTTGAAGATGTTTTGAGTAGAGTTAAAGAATAAAATGAGTATGGATACATTCTATAATCCTTTACGGTTTATGAGAAAGTATTTTATGTCATGATATGCCCCTGATCAAATATGAAGAGTCAAAATAATATAATTGTATTTTGATTGAATGTGACCAGTCTAAGTGGTCATTCTAAGAGTGTTAAATTAAGTGATTATAACCTATTATGAAGTGTCTAAATCATATTAAGTTATATCAAAGGTCTTGAGGGTTCACCCATGTGATCTAATCATATGACTATATGAAAGGCTTGAGTGTTTGCTTCAGAAGTTTGAGAATATATTTTCTATATATGAAGACCTCAAGAGCAAGGAGACCTAATTGGTAGGTTCAATTATTGAGTTGGTGTTCCAAGTGGCATGGACCTATAAGGGAGTGAGAAATGGGCTATTGGAGATAGGTTTGATGTGTTTGAATCATTATTAAAGGATGAATTTGGTCCAATTAGTCTCACATGTAATGTGTGAATATAAAGGCCTAATTTTTTTAGGCCTCACCAAGACCTAATGGTGATTTTGGGATAATGAGGTATTGGTTGACCTAAGGAGTGTGTGTTTATTACATGTAACATGTATGAGAACCTATTTAAAAGGTAGAAAAAATATGTAAAGCATCTTAGCTGACCAACATGGGTTTAAGGAAAAGAGTGGTATAAGTATAAGGTCTAGTGGTTATGTAAGTGTGGATTCAAACAAAGAAGAGAACCTTTGAAAGAGAAGGTATAGGTTAGTTAAGACCATAAAAGTGTGAATAATAACATACATGTTTATTTTATCAAGTTGCTGTAAGAGGAAACATATGTCATTGGACCTAATGAGCCTAAAAAAGGTAGTTTGAGTAAGTTTGCCCTAGAGACAACTTGAGAGAGATTAGAGGTGAAGGGTATAGACAAAGGTGATCATCATTAGTTAAAGAGTAGAAACAAGTGTTAAAGGTGATATGTTCAAGTATCTTAGTGGGTGCTTGTTTTCCTAGGGGGTTTCTTCCTCCTTGTAAGGTAAATATTGCTAAAGGTCTACTTGTTATGGGTGCTCAACTAGACATGGGTAATATCTCCTTATGGGATTGGTGTCTCACTAAACTAAGGGATGGGTGTTCCTTGATCAATTAGTGTGGGTATAAATGTTGGATCTTGTTTTATAGGACTATAGTCCATCTTGAAGAGTTTAATGGGTTTTATTATTCCCCAAGAGGGTTTCCCACATATTTGATGTGTTCATGTAATGTATTCTCTTATGTATGCTTTGGATGCATATGCTTTCATGTTTATGATTCTTGATTAAGTTGATGTTTTCTAAATGTTTAAGAGTTTGGAATTGAATTGGATTATCTTGCATAATTGATTCACCCCTAGTGACTATACCTCTAACAATTGGTATCAGAGCAGGACCTTCTATGAAATTTTAACCACTTGAAGGTGATCCAAGGTAAAATATGGGTGAAAATATCATCATATCTAATTAATAAGTTTTATATGATAGTGAGTAAGAATAATCTAATCTAGAAGTTGAGCTCATGAGTGCACTTAGTGAACTGAAGGAGAAAAAGAAGAGGAATATTAAAATGAGTAAGACTAACCAACTAGACATGGATTTTCCTGACAAAATCCCCTCAAGAGATTTGACTTGCACTTGGTGAATCTTTGATGGATGGTTTAGTTGGTCAATATGGTGAAGTATGAAGCTATGTATGAAAGGTTTGTAAGCATGGAATGAAATTTTCTAGGTGTTTGATAAAGGATTATGAGTTTTTGACTTATTATATTGTAGAGAAAGGTATGTTGATCATATTATTTTGTGCTTAAGGTGTGTTTAGGGTTTTTGGTCCTGAAGATAAGAAATTATCAATTTCTATTACTTAAATTGATTGATCAAATGTTGAAAGACTAAAGACAAGGTTGATATGGAGGATGAAGATAATTTGTTGTCATATATTTGATATCATAAAGTTCTCTGAGTTATGTATATGATAATTTATTCATGCCACAAATTTAAGAAGGAGCTTTGTAAATGGTCAGGTCCTAGGATCACAGGACTATGTAGTAAAATTTGATTAAGAAGGTATGAAGGAAATTATACTATTTATTCATGGTTATAGATGGTCTGAAGGTTCTCAAAGGGTGCCTAACCTTAGGGGACTTAGGGGGAGCCCATCTTAATTTTTATAAGGTAAGTTTATGTAGTTTTTTATGTTCATATATGTTTTGTCTTCATAAAAGCTATGTATGATCAAATAAGAGTGTAATCATGGAGCATGTTTGGAAAAGTTAAGGTAAGAAGAGGTATGAAAATTTTTAGGATGATTTTGTATCATTTATAATAGGTGTTCCTTTCCTATTTTTTTTATTCAAGTCTTTTTGAAGTCCTTAATATCAAAAGATGAACCCACTTTATCATTGTGTCAAAGGGGAGAAAGTACTTAAAGAGAAAGACAGAGTCTGAGCATAAGCTTTGTATTAGTTTTTGACATCAATGATAAACTTGGATAATTTTTTATGTTTGTAAATTATGTATCCAAATTAACCTAGGATAATTATGAGTTTTCATGTGTTCTATAATAAAAATGGCAAAGTATGCTTCAATAAGCTTCAGTGTTCTTGCATAGTTCTTCAGTGTTTGACTTAGTAAGGCAATTAATGGTATGGTCATGTTGAAAAGACCCTATGAGGTGTTATGAGTGCATATATTTATTATGGAATTTGATGAAATTCATAAAAATAGGCATATTAATGTCTAATCTCAATGATTCATCTTAATAGATAAAGCTAAGTGAGCATATTGATGATGTCATATTTCAAATGTGTAAAATTTTTAGTAGTTTGATACATGGATGGATTCCCTTATGAGAGGTGATCATGTGGTTCAAATTTTAATTCTAGACAGTGAGTGTAGAATAATTTATAATAGTGCAAAGTTGGCCTCTCCGATAAAGTTCACTATGTTCCCATACTTAGCCAAATTTACATTATCAAAGATCTACGATGAGCATTTAATCAAATCATAGATCTAACAGTGAGCATTTAATCTAAACATATGATAATATAAAAAAGTGCATGATATTATTATTATTAATCAAATGGTAGGTATTTATTAAATATGTCAAAGGATGCTCAGAAGGCACACAAGGCTGCCAAGTGGCAAAAGTTCATTGGAGTCAAATTGTCAATGTGCTCAGAAGGCATACGAGGGTGTGAAGTGTCTTAATTATGGAAGTATGGATTAATGATTAATGATGACAAATGAGATTTAAATCTATGAATATGATAAGGATATTGATGGAGTGTGTTTGATCAAGTTGTATGAGGACATGAGATAAAGACACGTGTCTACAATATTTACATTATATAGTGACCAGTGGCATTTGAATTAACAAAAGAAAAAACCAATTTGTAGTATTTTACTAATAGAATTTTATTTAGGAAAAATTTATTGATGGAATAAAAATAAAATATTAAGAGGACTTCAAGGTTAATCTATATAAGTTTATTATAAGATTTGAATGTTCTTACAGTCAAAGATATTAAGCTCCAAAGTTGACTGTGTTTGACCATGCTCTATAAGTAATATGAGAAGGATAATTGAGTTGTTATTGATCGTGTATAGATGTTTCAAGATGAAATAACTATTGGAGAGTTTTATATACTCCATGAGTACCATATTTTTTTATTTTGTAGGTTTGACCAATCCATATTTAGTATGATGAATGCACTAGCATATTGAGTGAACATGTTTTAGGAGTGATTTGAAGGTGTTCTGAGTAGAATTGAAGAATAAAATGAGTATGAATATATTATATAATTATATAATTATTGTTATTATTATAAATTATTTTATATCATTATATTCCCCTTTTTAGATATGGAGAATCAGAATACTATAACTATATTTTGATTGAATGTGAGCAGTCTGAGTGGTCATTCTAAGAGAGTTTAATATAGTGCTTAGAGCCTATGTTGAAGTGTATAAATAACATGAATGTGTAACATATGTCCTAAATGTTTCACCCATGTGATTTAATCATATTATTATGTGAAATACTTGAGTGTTTACTTTATAAATTTGAGACTGTGTTTTTGTCTATGAAGACCTGAATAGCAAGGAAACCTAATTGGTATGTTAAAGTGTTGAATTGGTGTTATAGGTGACATCGACCCATTAGGTAATGATAAAGGATATATTAAAGATAGTTTTTATGTGTTATAATAATTATTAAAGGATGAAGGTGGTCCAAGTAGTCTCACATGTAACATGTGAGTATGAAGGCCTAATTATTTTAGGTCTCACCAAGACCTAATGATGGTTTGGGGATAATGAGGTATTGGTCGACCTAATGAGTGTGTGTTTATTACATGTAATTTGTATGAGAACATATTTTAAAGGTATAAAAATTATTTAAAGCATCTTGGCTGACTAATATGGGTTAAAGGAAGAGAGTGGTATAAGTACAAGGTCTAATTGGACTAATTGTGAGTGGTTATGTAAGTGTAGATTCAAGCAAAGAAGAGAACATTTGAAAGATAAAGTGCATGTTATTTAGGATCATAATAATGTGAAAAATATCAAAAAAAATTATCTAATCAAGTTGATGCAGGAGGACACATAAGTCATTAGACCTAATGAGACTAGAAGAGGTAGTTTGAGCAAGTTAGCCTTAGAGGCATCTTGAGATAGATTGGAGGTGAAGAGTGTAGACAAAGGTGATCATCATTAGTTAAAGAGTAGCAACATTTTTTCAAGGTGATCTATTTAGGTATCTAAGTGAGTGATTTTTTTCCTTGGGGTTTGATTCTTCCTTGCACGGTAAAGCTTGTTAAAGGTTTAGTTGTTGTGGGTGCTCAGCTAGATAGGGGCAGTAGCTCTTTATGGGATTAGTGTCTCACTAAAATAAGGGATGGGTGTTTCTTGATCAGTTGGTGTTGTTCTAAATATTAGATCTTATTTTATAAGACTTTAGTCCATCTTTTAGGGTTTAGTGTATGTTATTCCCCAAGAGGGTTTCCCACATATTTGATGTGTTCATGTGATTTATGCTCTTATGTATGCTTTGGATGTATATTATTTCATGTTTATGTTGATTGATCAAGTTGATGTATGCTAAATGTTTAAGAGTTGGGAATTTAATTGTATTATCTTTCATCATTAATTCACCCCCCCACGTTTAGTGATTATACCTCTAATAATGGTTGTGTATGTAGCCAAGTGCTTTGAATAATAACATGTGAAAGCTGAGCATGGTCATCTTAGGGGCTTACTTTATCCTCATTACCTTATATAAAATAAAAATTTTATTCTATCTATGGATTTGATCATGGGGTTACCTAAATCTCATAAAAAACATGATTTAGTCTTAGATGTGATTGATAAGTTTACTAAACTAGCTCAATTTATTGTTGGTAACATCACTAATGATGCTACCATTATTGAAAAAGGATTTGTAAAGGAACTAATGCAACTTTATGGTGTACCTAAAGTGATATCTCAGATATAGATAAGTTTTCCACTTCTTGGTTTTAAAAAACCATGATGGGTACTTTTGGTTTAGAGCTAAATTTCAATTCAACTTGTCATTTAGAAATAGATGGGCAGACTGAAAGGTTAAATATGATTGTTGAAGACATGGTGTGAATGTATATCATGGATCAACAATATAAGTGGGAATATTTCTTGTACCTAATATAATTTTCTTATAATATAACCTACTATTTGGTAATCAGGATGGAACCATTTGAGGCCTTATATGGGTGAAAAGGCAAAACTCCATTGGGTTGGAACAACTTGGAAAATCATGTGTTTTTCTAGTCTAGATGACTATTATTAAAGAAATTTTGAAGGTTGCCTCTGATTATCAATAAATTTATGTAGACTTGAAAAGATATCATAGAGAATTTGAAGTTTAAAATAAATTATTTTTAATAGTAAAACCTTGAAAAATCTCAATCAATTTTGTCAAAGCTACTAAATTAGCACCATGCTGTGTTGAACCTTTTGACATAGTGGAAAAGATAAACTCAATGGCTTATCATCTCACTCTTCCTCCTTATCTATCTGTAATCCATGATGTTTTTCATGTAGCATTGTTAGTAAATATTTTTCATATCCCTACATGTTTTAAATTGGGATAGTATTTAGGTGGAGGGTGAAGAAACAATTTAGTTTGAGCCTATCAAGATCTTGGCTCAGCATAGTAATGAGCTACAAAAAAGGAAATTACAAGAAGTTTTTGTCCAATTAGATTAAATGGGAGAAAAGAGTGCCACTTGGGAAGATTAAAATCTTTTTTAATAACATTATCCTTATTTATTTTAGGCTCTAAGGATGGTGCCATTCTTAAGGAAGGGTGGATGTCATGACCACACCTACCTAGCACATTAACTTTGAATGATTATTAGAACTATTTTAATATTCTTATGTTATGTGAACACTTATTACATATATTATTTTATTTTTAAAACATAACTTATTGATTTAAATTAAATTTCAATCATTGATGTATTATTTTAGATGAGCATATTATATTCTTCATTACTATTAAGTATGATCAGATATTGTTGATGTCTACATGGCTTAATTGTAGGTACATAACAAACAAAAATGGGTTAGAGATAGAATTTGGGTGATAGGTGGAAAATACATGATATTTAGGTAAACCAAAATGGTGATTTAGTAGTTTCCAAACCTGAGTCAAACCTTTTTCTTGGTCATTCAATTTTATACTTGTGTTCTTTAGTTTGGATTTGGTTGTTGGCTTGTTGGTTTTTATGTCATCATTTGTATTTTATTTCTTTAGGGTTAAATAAGTAATAGACCAAATAGTTTTATGTAAATTTAATTTATACCCACATCAATGATTCACTTAAAAATTGGATTCCCATTGAAGGTCTTGAGATCTTAGACGAGTTCTAGAATCCTTGTTAAAATATTGATTTAGGTCTATGCACTAAAACTACAATAAGATTTCATGAGTGGGAAGGGTCAAAAACATGGTTATAAATTTCATTATGGGATAAAGGAAATAATTTTATTAATTTAGTTTATGATATAAAATAGTGAATTTATGTGTTATTATAGTCCATAAAGGACTAAGACTTACACATGATAGGATCATGTTTAAATCTTAAACCATAAGTCATAAGACTAATGTTAGGAGTATGTTCATTATAAGTATTTAAGATTATATTGAACCCTAATTTATATGTAACTTATATCTAATGCATGGGTTTGTATTGATAACTCAAACCTTAAGCAAAGAGACTAGGTTAAGGGCATAGTAATCATGATGGTTTTGATTGATTAACCATGGTTATGATTTTGTCATTTGACTTGGGAAAAGGATGATTAGGGTTTTCATTTTATATTTTAGAAGCTACTAAATGGAATTATGCATGGAGATATATCAGATTGAAAGAGATAAGAGTAAGAATGTAAGGGGTGGAAATTTGTTTTTATTCACTTAGAAGAATGTAGGAAGAGATTATGTAGGCAATTTTTTCATGAAGGAATGAGTGGGAATTAAACTCAGTAGAAATCATATTTCTACCAAATGGAATGGTCACTGCCAATGGTGGATAAAGAGGTTGGTAAAGGAAAAAAATTGAGGTAAAAAAAATGAAAATAAACTAGTTTAGGCCAAGAACCCTTCCTAGTATCACTTTGCATCGAGGAAATAAGTTTGTTTAACTAAAATATTACAATAGTCCATGTATTCATTGATACAAACAATGTATCATGTTTGGAAATGTTCTCTTGAATAGACATGGCATTATTTATGAATGAAACTTAGTCCAATATACCTAGTTAAGTTAGATCATTTAGGATACCCACCCATATATGGAAATGAGTAAATTTAAAAGGTGAAATAGACTAGTTGGATTGTTTAGTTAAATATTTAACAAGGTTTTTGAGTTTTCATGTTTTGGGTGTAAACCTGAGTTGTGTGTATTTTGTTTATAATTATATTGAAGTGATTGGTATTGTCACAAAACCTTATTTGAATTTTATCTCAAGTTTTTAAAGTTGAATCTTGATACCCTATGTTATTGGTCATTATTGCATCACTACTTTGGTTCAGTTGAGTGATGTTTTTTTATGGTCAGGTTCCTACTTCCATCTCCAATTAATGGTTGGGGTGTATAGAGAAACCTATCTATGGTTTTGATTATCTTAAGCATGTGGATGGATTTATATGGAAAAATTATTTGAGGAATATTTTAAGTCCTATAAAGGTTGCTAGCATAAGTGTATAATTATCATTCTTTGCAACTTTTATTCGTTTGGAATAATTCTATAGAGAGGGTTACATTATTCATTGTTATGGTTTATGCTTATAAATCTTGTTTAATTTCATTAATATGTAAATAATATTATTTTTGATATGTTTCAGATGATGAAAAGTATACTTGTATTAATTAAAATGTATTTTAACATCTTTGTATTATAAGGATATAATAGAGATAAGGGTATACTTTGTATTTTACATAAATATTGTATTATTGTTGTATCATATAATGTACAATAAAGTTACAAGGTATGAATCATAGTGTTATTAACAATGTTATATTGACCTATAAAGGGTTTTAGGGTATAAATTATATTCCTTTAAATATGTTTGTATTGTTCTTGTGTTCAATTGTATAATAGTGTTGCAAGATATGTACTAGTATAATTTATATGAAAAGGTGTCGTTATTTTATTTTATTTGAAAATAGAGTTTAATTTAAGTCTATGTATTACCAAATATATTTTTTAATGTTATTTATTTTATGTTAAAAAATAATTTATAGGTTGTGCATTGTAGTTGTGAAATATAAGTCCAATGTTTTTGATCATTCGTAAATGCATAAGTTATAGTGATCTGGAGATGATCTGTAGGGATTTGGATCACTTCTATAGTTTTTGTGATTGAATATATTTATGCAAAGATTCATTTTATTTATATATTATTGCATTTATTATAGGATTTTCAAATAATGTTGTGTTTTTTAATAAAGGTCATGGTTTGGAAATTGGCACAACTAGTTATAGTTGATTCGTATATATGATTGCATGGTCCATCAATGAATAATGATTCCTTTATATTTATACAAAGATTTTAATCATGATTAAATGAAATGTATATATGAAATTAAACTTTTGTTGTGTTATAAATTATTGTGTCTAGGTGATTGCCCTTGTAGGAATATGCATTTAGTCAATTATCATGGGATGTTGTATGACTTGCCATTCATTTGTGATAATTGTTCATGACCATTATTTGATTTTGAAAATAATGGTGTATATATCTTATGGGTAATCGAGGTAGAGTCACTATAGTTTAAATTATGCATCATATTTATCCTGATAGAAATCCATGTAAACTAATTCCCAGGTATTAGTATAATGGAATGTGTTTATTTTATTCTTAGATTTATTATCTCATATTATATGGATTGGTAACACTCTAGTATAGAATTCATTCTCACCATATGGGTCATGAATGGGGTAAAATGGTTACACTTGACTCATCTAAATTAATTGTCAACAACTATGCATGGACCTTCTCTTAGTTTTATAATTTTTTATACATCGTAGAATGTGTTTGATGTTTGTTATTTATATTTTTATTATAATATTTTTGGTGTGGAAAAAATGTAAGGAAGAAATCTTACATGAACTAGATCTCAAAGCCATTATGGCAAGGGAATAAAATGATTTGAGTTTTCAAGTTTGGGTAGAGTCTTGACTATGTATGCCCATAATGATAAAGGTAAATAACACCAAAAGGTTAGTGCTAGTCCTAATAGTTAATTGGTTTAGAATAAAAATTTTAAGCTTCTATAAACACATATAGTTATGCACTTAGGCAATGATTATTTGGAAATATAAATATAATTCACACACACACACACACACACACACACACACACACACACACACACACACACACACACACACACACACACACATATATATATGTATATATATATATGTATGTGTATATATATATATATATATGTATGTATATATATATATATATATATATATGTATATATATGTATGTATGTATATATATATATATATATATATATATATGTATGTATATATATATATATATATATATGTATATATATATATATGTATATATATATGTATGTATATATGTATATATATCTATGTATATATATATATATATATATATATATATATATATATATCTATATATATATATATACATACATATATACATATATATATATATATATATATATATATACATATACATATGTGTGTGTGTGTGTGTGTGTGTGTGTGTGTGTGTGTGTGTGTGTGTGTGTGTGGGATCATATATATAAATAAATATGTATGTATGTTTAAATAAATAACATTTATATTAGTATGGGTTTGATTCACTTGGTGTTAACATGGGTGTAAATGTATTAAGTGGTAGTAATAGAAAATTGGTGCAAAATAATAAAGAGATTATCATGTTTATAATTATTATCTATTACATACAAAATATAAATGAAGATAATAAATAAAGTGAGGATATTATACAAGTGTGCTAATCATGAACTAATCTTAGAGGTATATTGTTAGTACAATAACATGGATTATAGAGCTTATTAGGATATTTTTTTGATATTTATGTGTTATTTACTCATTGTAAGAGTCTATTTTGTCCTATCTTCATGACTTGTAATAGGATAGAATATGAATAGACTCCACTTTTGGTGCCAAGTACAAGAAGAAGATGAATAGTCATACACTAGAAACTTCTATATATACTTTCATTTGTAAGAAGAATAAGGTTCCACTTTTTAGAGGATATCAATAGAAATTTTCTAGTTATGGTTACCTATGTGATTTCTTATTATGTTCCCTGCATACATTCTCATGTGTAATGTTTTGGTTACTTTTTTATATAACTATTTTGAAGGCATTATTTTAGTGTATGTAGTATTGGTTTTTCTTAATTCCCCAATAACATAGGATAATTAATGTTTCTTATGTTTCTATCATCTAAATTCTTGACTTTATATAATAAACTATTCTTTGCACATGAAGTATCTCATAGTTATCCTCATCCTTAACATGTTTTGATACTTTAGTGACCTTTGCTAAAAATGGTACAATGAGCATGGAACTCATTTTGTAGGAAATTATGCTAAGATGGTTACCAAGGTAGAGATATATTGAGATATGGTTAGACTAAAGGATATGTAATTTTTACATAAGAAGAATAAAAAGAGACTGGTATTAACATTTAGGAGATCATTCAAGAGCATATTTATGGGAAGTTTATGAAATTTTCTAGCAAAAGTTGCCTGAATTTCTAGGTAAGTGGTTATCATAGTTGGAATATTATTACTTTAGCCTAATGATAGAACAAAATATAATATTTATTGAAGAGAAGATAGACTAGTTATAGAGATTAGAAACTGATTGAACAAGAGCAATAGATCATTGGGTTGCTACTATAGTAGATGTATATATAACTAAGTTTACAGTACACGTATACATATCTTTTGAAGTTGTGAAGGACTTGTTCATTAAAGGAATTAAAGGG
This sequence comes from Torreya grandis, assembly GCA_037957365.1. Classification (NCBI taxonomy): domain Eukaryota; kingdom Viridiplantae; phylum Streptophyta; class Pinopsida; order Cupressales; family Taxaceae; genus Torreya; species Torreya grandis. Next base: position 1,630,672 of record JARHVA010001631.1, on the reverse strand, counting down.
ATTTTTTTGAAAAAACTACCTATCCTTGTGAAGATATTGGTTGTGGATAAGGCCATGGTGCCTACTCTAGCTAATATGGAGTAGTCACTTTGGGTGTATGAGGGTGTGTGTGAATTGACCATGAATGATGACTAGATCAGTAGATAAGGATTGAACCTAAATCCAAGATGGATAAATGAGGGAAGAAGACTAAAAAGAAGAATATGGATTCAAAACATGAGTTTTGACAATAGAATAAATGGAGTAAACATAAAATACCCAAGTAGTTATGAGTAGAGTTAAGAGTAGGAGTAAAATAGATGAATAATCAGTAGGAAGACATGATGAATGAAAAGAAAGAGATGAATAATGAAGGAAAAATAAAGATGAGATGAAATGATAATATGAATTCTAATAAAAATAAATAAGTTATAGATAACAAGAGGTAGAAGAGATGTTTGAAGATGAAGGCAAGAATAGTGTAAAGGTGGATCAGTTATATGATAGATGTAGTGAACATATAAAAGAGTGGGTATTATCAAAATAAGTACATAAAGTATTAAGTAAAGGAGCATAAAAAATTCATAGAGTAATCATAGGCTAAAGATTAGAAGGAGAATAAGTCATAGGAAGGAATCCTTCATTGGAAGAAAACACATCCCCATAGCCCAATTTGTTATATTCTAGTAGAAGTTTTCAACTAGAAGAATAGATAAATAGTTATTGGGAAGGTCCATTTTTAGAATAAGTGCATTATTGGGGTATTTAAATTGAAACATCCTTATTTTTTAATGATTTAAATGCCATAGGGTTTTTTGAAACCAAGCAAAGAAAAGTAGAAAAAATAGAAAAATAGAGTGCACATATGAACTCTCCTAGTGTGCATGTAAATCTTCATAGTGCACAAGTAGGATTGTATACAATGAAACCTCCCATTGTAATAGTTATGAAATATATCCCTTCGACATCAGTTTATAATATGGGTGTTATATAAGAATTTATCAACTTGGTGACATATGATGGGTTTGTAGACCCTGAACAGTATTTACTAACATGTGAGATGAGATGACATGCTAAGGGTATTATCAATGACGCTATAAAGATGTGCCAATTAATAGGGGCACTAAATGGAAGAGCACAAGTTTATATACCATAGATAAATCACTCAGGCAAGTCTACAGTAAGTTAAGGAGTGTCTCATCATAGAATTCAAAATAAAAAATGTACAAGTTATATTATTCAAGACCTAAAAGAGATTAGATAGAATTTGGGAGAATCAGTGTATGATTGTGATCATAGATTCTCAGATGTTATGAATAAGGTAGACTTTACCTTAGAATATAAAGATAAATTTACATGGTTTCCTGAAGGAATGCATTCTAAGATTAGGTTTGTTATAGTATAGACACATTATATTACTAAGGTATATGATAGATCTACTTCTCTTTGGGTGGATCAAATTAAATATTATGGGGAAGCTCCCATAATGGGTTCTAAGATTGAAAATAAATTACAAGATTTTATGAAGAGGATGAAACAATATCATTAAGTAGATAAACCTAAGTTAAATCTATGGTGCATAGAGTGTGGGAAAGAAGGACATCATAGGAATGATTATCCTAAGATAAAGATAGAGTTATGTGAAATATGTAGAGTAGTAGGGCATGCAACAATGCAATGCCATCTTATGCAATAATATTTTAAATTCCCATAAAGTTTATTTTATAATATTTTTAAGTTTCACAATCATGATGAAAATAATTATAGGGATTTGTATGATCTCAAAAAATATATCACAAATAATTTATTTATCATCCCTGCATAACAAGTGTCCTTAAAAAATAAGATGATTCCAAGACCAATGGTTGATAAGGGTTTTGTGAACTAAGAAAATCTACAATTGATTCCTAGTTCACCTCAGTACCAATCTCAAGGTCTATATGAATCAACCATTCCTTCATTGAGTTATATACCACCATCACCAAAATACTAGTATAAAACATATTGGAGTCCATCTATGATGTAGTAGAAACAAACTAATTAGACCCTGATAGTTTCACAACAATAATTTAGGATTGGAGATAATACCTAACAACATCAACATTGGAATATAGTGAAAAAATAGGGAGGTTATAGAGGAGGCTATCAATCAAATAGAGGAGGATATAGGGGTGGATACATAGGGGGTTACTAAAGTGGTAGAGGAAATAATTACTAATGCCCTCTTTTGCAATGTTACTTGTGTAGAGAGAATAATATAATCATGTGTAATGTAATTACCCTTTGAATTCCCAAATACAATCTTACTACACATATTTTAGGGTATATGAGCAACACGAGATAAAAGATTATCCTATGTTAGAAAAGTAAATAAAGGAAAAGGGCATCAAGAATGTTATCACGGTGAATGCAAAGTCTAAGGAGGATGTATTTTTGAACATTTTTATAAGACACCAGCATGTAGAGAGAGGATTTCCTCCTCTTAAAATGTCTCAAGACTAGGGAATCCATAAAGTGAAATAGGACAAATACTCAAAACTAGCTGTAGAAAAGGGCCTCATGCATGATGCTGCATAAATGTTAAAAAATATTCAATAATAAGACACTATTAAAGGAGATGTTACAATAATATATGCCCAAATTTATGGTTAAATTATGCACATTATTAATTGGGATGGATTTTTTACTAAGCTAATAGATTTACTGATACTACTAAGTACACTACATAATTAAGACATTTATTAGAATATCACAAAATTTCTACATAATTTATTGGAGGGTGCACAATGAGGGTAATAAAAGATAAAAAACTTGTTTTCTATGTAAAAACAAAGAAGCCATGGCATGTAGATGTGTGAATCAACATTGAAGTTACAGGATATGAAATTCTAAATTTTGTCTTTGATTTTGGAAGCACGGTCAACATGATCCCTAGGTCTATATGGGAGGCAATCAGATGCCTAGTTCTAAGTTAAATCCCATTGACTCTAAACATAGTATACTATGGAAGATTTGAACCCATTGGCTAATTATAATATGTTGAGATCAAAGTCACAAAATTGAGCCTACAAGGTGATTTTGAAATCATTGATATTAGCATAGAAGCAAATCATTGCCCTAAGTTGATTGGAAAGAAATGGGCATATGATGGTTAGATGACTATCAATATTATATAAAATTAGTTGCACATTAGGGAGATAATATTTTAGTCATTCCATTACCTAATTTACATAAACCCTTCATCATTTTGGCTAAAGTAGACTCTTCTTATGTTACACAAGAAACTAGTTGGATGAAGTTAAACTCTCAGGAGAACCTAAAATCTTTATGTGCATCCAAGTGTAATTTCTTGTATGAGCATACTAAACCTTAGGTACATTCTTTACTCACTCAATAGTTTAAGACATATGAATAATGGAATACCAAACTTATAGTTACTTATCTAGTAGTACCCCAATTTGTCATTGACTATTATGCATCCATGTCTACTAAATCCCCTATTCTCTTTAAAGTTGATTTTCTCTATCAAGTAGATGATCATATTTAAGACTATATAGATTTGACTAGAGAAGGTACCTTGCCTTGGTAAATAAATTTTTATATCAATAGAGACTCAAATACACATCTACTCAACTAGGATTGGGGTGATCATGAACTCTAGCCTATGAGAATGGTATTCACCATGAAAAGATAACTTCCTTCATATTATACAACCAAAGACATCAGGAAATTCATTATATGCCTACAAGCTCATGTTCCTATGATTAGTTAGTAGATCATTGCCTTAAATTATGCTTTGAAGGGAGTTTTAGTGACATGGTAGATGATTCACAAAGATGATCAACTCAATTGGGATGATGCATGTGAATTGATGATTATCAAGTTTTAACTATCGTAAGTCATCAAAAGTAATTTTCCTTACTTTCAAGAAGTTGAGTGCCCTAAAATCCATATCCATAAATGTGTTGAGGTCTAGATTGAAGAATGTGTGGAACTTAAGTATAGGGTTAATATCTTTCATTATACACTTACTCCTTTACCATCTGCCTGGTATATGCTTCAAGAATGTAATAGGGAGACAAAACATTGGGCACAAGTGTAGAAATACTTCATAAAGACTTTTGTGTTTGAATATGAGAATCCTCTTGTTCATAATGTGCTCTTAAAAATCAAACATTTCTTATGTTATGGGTGTATATAATATTGAAGCACCATGATCGAGTCTAGTACATAGATATGATCTAAATATAGAATTATAAATATATAAAGATAAAAAGATGGAAGAATAATCTCTTATGCAACCATGCCACTGTATATAGAATGAAGAGGAGGAAATTGAATATTTAGATACTAATGATGATATCGATCTGACTGATTTGTTTGAACCTAAATGATTATTAGAACCATTAAAGGATCTAGTCATAGAACTCACTAAAGAAGAAAAGTTGTGAAACATATATATTTAATAATAGAAAGGATAAATAATACTTCATAAATATATTGTTGAGGAAAAGTTTAATATTTATTAGCAACCTATAAAAAATCATGTGGAAAACATCAAAAGCAAGGATATTCCTAAACTAGCACATATAGGTGATTACTAGATTAAATCTAAAGTTTCAAAAGCTATAAAATTCCTAAAGGATTATCAAGATGTGTTTCTCACAAATTTTTCAAAACTAATAGGAGTGGATCCATACCTAATGGAAATGCATATTAAACTTAAGGATTTTTCATGACCCATAAATAAATGGCCATATAAGTTGAATCCAAATATGAAGTTGAAAGTGAAGGATGAACTGGATAGAATGTAAGATGCAAGTATAATATAGCTTATAGAGAAGGTAGATTAGGTTAGTCCCATGGTAGTGTATCCTAAAAAAATGTAAGATTAGAGTATGTGGTGACTATTGAATTTTGAATGATGCATATGTGAATGATCCATTTATGATTCCCTTCATGGATGAAGTTTTAGAATCTGTCATAGTCATGAAGTTTACTCTTTCATGGATGGATTCAATGGTTATCATCAGATACCCATCATAAAATAAGATATATCTAAAATAAATTTTGCCATAGAATGGGGATCCTTTACATACAAGGTAATGCAATTTGGCCTCAAAAAAGAACCTACATTTTTTTCTAGAGCAGTGGTGACTACATTTAAGGATTCCATTCATAACTTCTTAGAAGTATATCTAGATGATTAGGTAATCTTTTCTTTATTTAAATAACACTTTTCCAAGTTGTGCCTCATGTTAGAATATTTTCAAGCTCTGTGCATTACCCTAAATTTGAAAAATGCTTATTCTTTATACCTTTCGGTGTCCTTTTAGGTCATGTAGTGTGTAGTAAATATATTTTGGTAGACTAGGCCAAAATTGTAGACATTATTAATATGCATCCACCAGTCATCTATACAAAAGTGTGATATTTTATTGTCAATATAGGGTACTATCATAATTTTATTAAGGGATATGCAACCATTTTATCTACATTGGAATATTTTTTATGCAAATGTATGAAGTTTGTTTGGACTTCTAAGTGTCAAGAATCCTTCGTAGAACTAAATCAAAGATTAGTTATTGTGCCTATTATTTTATTTATATATTGGAGTCCTCCCTTTCATGTTAAAAATGATGCTTTTAGTATCTTAGTCAGTGTTGTACTTTCATATCTAGGTGAAGCTAGATTAGACCACCCCATTCATTTTTTAATCCAAAAGTTTTTTGATGTAGAGAAGAATTACATGACAACTGATACAAAAGCACTGTCTATAGTGTTCACACTATATAAACTCTAACATTATCTTCTTTCAACACCATTTGAAGTTTTCATATATCATCAAGCCCTATCTACCTAGTCAATAAGCCTATGCTAGGAAGACACATTTCTAGATAGTTGATGTTATTTCAAGAATTTCAATTTCACATCAACATCAAACCATGTAGAGAAAATGTTTGGTCAAATCATCTCATTTTCATCACAAATGGTGAAGAACCAAAAGAACTATAGGAATATTCTCCTAATGCCCATCTATTTGGAGTTTTTGTGATAACTAAGAATTTTGAGGCAATTGCTAATTTCCTAGAACACTGATTATTCCTTGTGCACTATGAAGAAAGGGAAAAGAAATAGTTTATCACTAGAGCATTTCCATATACTATTATAAATGATCTTTTGTATCATTTGGGGAAAGATTAATTACTACATAGGGTAGTTATATAACATGAATGACCATATTTTTATATGAAGCACACCAAAGAATAGTAGGAGGTCATTTTTCCAAAGAAGCTATTGTAAGAAAATTGTTACAGAGTTGGTTATGGTGGCTAAACATTTTTCAACATGCATATAGAGTATGAAAACATTGTGATGTGTGTCAATGAATGGGTAATCCACTATAGAAGGATGAAATTCCCTTGTGGTCTTTATTATCTGACAACCTTTTGAATAATGGAGCATTGATTTTGTAAGACCAAATAATCCTTTGAGTAAATGAAACAAAGCAAGATATACTATCACTATGATATATTACTTTAGAAAATGGGTTAAAGTTACTATGATACTTAGCTATAGGGTGAATGACATAACAAAGTTTATTTATGATAATATCATCATAAGGTTTAGATTACTCATCAAGCTCTTTAATGATTGATGGAGACACTTCTTAAACAATACTATCAAAGATCTTACTAAAGAATTCATGATTTCTCATCATAAAAGTATTACATACAATCAATAAGTTAATGGCCAAGATGACGCTTTTGATAAAGTGTTTGTCAAGATGTTGACAAAGATTTATGATTCCAAGAGGGATGATTAGGAAGATCACATTCCTATAATTCTTTGGGCCTATCAAAGGCACTATAAAAGGGAAACAAGTTTTACTCCATTTTAGTTGATCTATGGATTGAAGCAGTAATATCGATGTAATACTTGGTACCTATTCTAATGGTTATGAGATTAGGGGATCATGATTCTCTCATAAAAAAGGCTTTTCAAACTAAATAGGATGGATGAGTATTGATGTAGAGCATCTTGGTTGTAGGAAGTTTATAATTAGAGCTAGAAAGCATGGCATGATAGGAATATGTGCCATATGAATTTCATAAAGATCAACCAATTTTGTTATATGATAGTCATTTCAAAGCATTCTAGCATAAATTAAATATTAGATGGAAAGGGCCTTACATTATACATGAAATATCATATCAAAAAACCTTTATTTTGAGAGATATAAAGGGAACCATTTTTCTAGGATGGGTGAATGGTTGTAGGATTAAGCCTTACTGATAATAGTATTAATTGATCTCTTACTACCAAATGAGTAGGTGTTGAGTAACACTGAGTAGATTAGGATTTCCCATTTCTATATGTTTTTTTGTGTGTTTATTTTTATTTGTGTGTATGTGTGTGTTTCTAGATTATCTCTTCAATAGATTTTGAAACTAGGATAACAAGTATAACATGTGCCAACCATACACAAAATAATTTACATGCACTATTATTGACATCAATAGGAGTGAAATCAATCAATTAAGTCTAGGAAATGTATGGTCAAGGCACATAATCCAAAATCTTAGCCATATAATGGTCACCCCCAAGTAGTTAATGTCAAATCCAATATTTGATTGACCTAATCTTCACCAAATTGGTATCCAATAAACACCATCCATTCATACTCTAATATGGACAATAAATAATATAATGGCATATCTTGATGCATACAATAACTACCTTAATTGCTATATCATATAATATTTGCAACATCAATATTCAAATTGATATTGAAGGGATAGCTCAACATGGTATTTATGTAGAAATCAATAGGCATGAAATATATAAAGGCACATGATTGAAAACCAAGTCTACATTTCATTCTTGAAATTATTTTACAAGCTAAAGTTTTAGAGATAAGCTAACTTATACTATGTTGAAAGCCACAAGTTTTTCAATATCACTACTCAAAGATCATATATCATTCAAAAATCATCAAAAATTTGATAGATGATCAAAAGGAAGCAATTAAATTTGATATTATGTTTCAAAAAACAAAATACATTGATTTAGATCTATTTGATTACTTCCAAGCAGTAGAGTAAAAACTCTTTCGACTATATCCCGTCAATGTTGTATATCCACTTGATCTTATAGCCCTACATCAATCCTAGAATACAAATTTAAAGAACTTTTTATCATGCCCACCTTCAACAATTTGGTGGAGATTGTATAAATATTGTTTAGCCACTACATTGATGACAACATTTACATCGGCCTTGACACCATTATAGTCATCAACATCAAAGTAATGGCCCATGCTCTGGGAATGCCTACACAATTTGATTATCTTGCTCCATACAAGATAATAATTCCTCCTATCCTTCATGAGGTTAGATATTTATATGTTTATTAGTTTAGAGGAATCCTCATTAAAGAAATCTAGGATGAACTAGTGCATATCTTGGTTGAGTGCATCACATGAAGATTCTAGCAGACCACCAAGGATACAAAAAAATTTCTAAAAGAGTGGTATACATTACACATCACATGATCCATCATAATGAATTGGATGGAATATCTTATATAGGATCTTCTTACAAACATTAACAAGTGCCACATGACTTCTAAACAAACCTTTCATTACTAGTTTCTCATCTTTCTATTATTTTTCACCTAATGGAAGTCCCCTAAAGGAGAGTTTCACACTAACACCAACTAATGGCCAACATAGTAATTCCATAACCTAATATGGACACCTGAGCATAATACCCTAGTACATGAGGTAAAATTGAAAACATGGTGGAAGGAGTGTTTAGATCTAATTGATACACATCATCGAGTGTTGTCAGACATCATATAGTACCTAAGACAACTTGTTATTATCACCTTACTTCCAAAATTCATATTCATTCACATTAATGAACTATTTAGGTTACCATTTGGACCCATAACATTTTTTGTGACTATGGCCATGACATAAGCCAAAATCACCAAGCAAAAATCCAATGTAGCCAAGCATGTGACACTACTCCAAGCCATACCACCTAGCATAGTAGTCCCTTCAATGTAGAAATAACTAAAATACACAACATCATAGTAGCAGAAATGAAAGTGAAAGTTCTCCACCAAACAATAACCACCATAACCTCCATTAAAGTGCAAAATCAAGAGCACCATAATTTAGATATTTGACCCTAAGGTGCTCAGGATCATAAGATCTTATGACCTACCTCAGATGGGAATGGATGAGAAGGAGGTTTACTAGGTCATGGTCATAGATATGGTAGGTGAATTCTATGATAGGGAGGAGAAGGAGTTAGTATTCTAGAAGGTAGTGTAAATAGTCCAAGTATGTAAGATGGTCCAGCCAAGTCTTTGGGTGGACCTGCCACCATACCTTGCATCTATTATTGTCAACACTATGTAAGAAGAGTTTGAACAAATGCAGATAATGGTTGAAATATTTTAAAAATAACATTATACCACTTTTGTAACTGTCAACATCTTTACACCACTACTAGAAAGTCCACATAAGTCTCTAGTGCACAGACCTAGAACTTGATGAGAGGCTATAGTATTTCTCCTACCCTAGAATAATGTACATTTGGTAAAACAACCATGGTCTAGGAAGTTCAACCTTATCCTTCTTCAATTTAACCACCACAAAAATGTAAGATGGTCACTTTGAGGTATAAGAAAGCAACTATTTCTAACTCAATGGTCTAATTAAGTAATTTTCCACCTCTATAACAAACTCCGAAGGATGAAGATATCATGCTAGAACAACTTATAGCTGAAGAACAATAAGATTAATGAGAAGAAGTAGATCATGAAATAAAATAGAAAATTATAAAAGAAGAAAATAATTGCCATAAGGAGTAGGCCCAATAACAATAAGCTCAATATGTAAGTCATCAAGCTAAAGAATCTAAGGCCATGTAAAAGGCTCAAGATGTAGAGGCTAACCAATAAAAGGCTCTAAAATTTGCCAAAAAGGCACACTAAGATAGTAATTTAGCCAAGAAGACATAGAAGGCATGCTAGAAGAAGATGGGTAATGAATGAAAAAACAAAGAGGCTTTGCTTGCTACCAAGTCCAAGGTAGAAGAAGATAAGCAATAAAATGACCTAGTGGCATTGGAAAAGAAGGCTATGGAGGATTTCACTCTCATATAGAATCAAGATGAAGAATTTGTAAAGAATAATAAATAAGATGAATATTAAGCCCTATAGAAATAATAGTCTCAATTATAGGAATAATAAGTAAGTATTGCCAAGGCATAGCTTGACCTGTGGCATAGGCACAAGCTAAGGCCAAACAAGACAAGGTTACTACACTAGAGGAATATAAAAAGGAAGAAAAACATGTAAAAAATCTATATAAGGAGGAACAAGGGAAAAATAAAGTTGTGAAGGATGATATTAGTAGGAAATTAGTGGAGAAAGCCAAAATAAAACTTGATGAAGATGTTATGTAGCAACTGAAGCCTATAAAAGAGGATACAACATAATAACACCAAGTGCCTAAATAATAAAAAGACATGTCAGAGCATTTATAACAACAAGAATATTAATACATAGTTGTAATAGGTGCATAGTAATTGTATTTGCCTCTACAAGGAGTTTGACTATGACACATTTAAACTATGAGTACTCAATGCACCACCTTGTCACTCCTACTTACCACCACCAAAGCAACCATGGAAAGTCACATTAAAATTGGGAAAGATAAGGAAGGATCACTTTAGAAGTCAGTCAATGCTAGGGATAATGTTCATCACAATATTTTTAATTGGTAGATTCATATTTTATATAGTTCCTTCACTGACTTCTAAGATCAATGACACATAAAAGATGGTATAGCTGAGTGGAGAGATCTAGATAAGGGTTGTGAACACCAAGGTAGCCTTGAACAAAATGGATGATCTAGATCTCAAGTAGATCATTAGATTCTATGCTCCATTGTGCACCCTACTGTGATTGATCCAAGAAGTGATTCTAGATTGGAATACCTACAAAATGGATCTAACTTCTTTCACCAATGTTATTACCCAAATTGTTAATACACCTACATATAGGCAACCTTCATATCTCTATAAGATCATCACATGGCACAAGGATGTATAGTCTTAGTCCAAGGAATCTTTTTATCAATCATCATCTACATCCATGCCATCAATATTAAGTTAAGTAATACAAATATTATAAATTTTGAAATTTTTTTATAACATTTTGTATTTGGAGATGATTTAGTAAGACAACTAGGGCCAATTTGCTTGAAAACCCATAAAGGGAGGCCATCTAGTTACACCATCCTATTAAAAATCCTAAAGGGTGGTAGGTTGTTATGTTACTTATTTGAAAACTTTAAAGGGTGGCTAAGTATTACGTAAGAGGTGAAAACTAAAAATATCCCCTTTAGGGACTACTAAAAATCTTATTGGTCTAACTATTTCCTCAACCTTTGGTCACTTGTGCATTCTCAGAGATCATATGATGTTGTCTCGAGATGAGACAACATTTTTATTCTAAGAAAGTGTTTTTATAAAAACATAGACTATAAATCTATGCAAGATATTTTTCCAATATTTGTGCATTATGCACTCATTTTGTCATTGTATAAGTCTATTTTGTCTTATCTCCATGACTTGTAATAAGCTAAAATATGAATAGACTCCACTTTTGGTGCTAAGTAAGAGAATAATATGAATAGTCATAGATTGGAAATATCTATATATACTTTTATTTATAAGAAGAAGAAGGTTTCACTTTTTGGAAGATATCAATAGAGATTTTTTGGTTATGGTTACCTATGTGATTTCTTATTATGTTCCTTGCATGTGTTCTTGTGTGTAATGTTTTGGTTACTTTTTATCTAATTATTCTAAATTCATTATTTAGTCTCTACTTTTTGGTTGTTCTTAATTCCCCAATAATGTATGATAATTAATGTTTCTTATGTTTCTATCATTCGAATCCCTATCTTTATATAATAAACTATTCTACACACATAATGTATCTCATAGCTATCCTCATCCTTAGAATATTATGATGCTTTAGGAACCTCTGCTAATAGTTATTCTTATATTTGAAATGGCCATTAGTCAAGGCTATAGTTATGGGTATGCTAGATATTATTTAAATGTCATTTGATCTATGTGTTATATTAGATGAATATGTTAATCATTAGTGTGAATGTTAATGCTTAAATGGCATGGTAAGGGTATATTATATGAGAGATATGATTGGAAACCATCCTAGTGTGTTGAACACATATATAAATGTGTTACACTCATATTTTGTCTATAGTGGGCTCAAAACCTTAACACGAGTGTGAAAATTCATCAAATGTTTCAGATGAATATTTGTGTTTAAGTCTCAAGGATTCTTTTAGTACGAGACTGGTGACTAGGTTATTGATGGTTATTGGGGAGTTAAATAGATTAGACTTTCCCTATAATTATCTAATAAGGATATTAGGTTAATATAAAGACATGGTTATTCTTTTATACTATATGCATTGATTTTCTAAGTATGGGTTCAAAGCTAATAATGCATGAGAATTTGTAATAGGGTTTAGATCATGTCTTCAACATGGAGTTCAGGATTTAGATAGAACTAATTATTGTAAAGTAACTCACATTTTGATCAATGTTATACATTCTAATTTTGTGAGCTTATCTTATTATGGTTAATAAAATATACTTTTTATGATTTTGGAATCATTTTTGTTAGATAATAAAATTTCTAGTTAGAGCATAATCTCTATTTTTTCTAAGTTTTAAATTTTATGGAATTTTTTTGGTTATGAAAAGACTACAATGCATCCTCCTTAAATGAATTTATGCATGAGTATTCTCCTCATATCCCTTTAGGTTTTATCAAAATCCCAATACACTTTGGTATCTCCTTGTAGGATCATCTTGGGTGCTTGTGACATTGTGGATACTCCCAGGGTAGAAGGGGGTGTTGGTGGGGTGGTAGAGATGGAGATGACAGGTGGAAGCCTAGGAAAAAGGAGGAATGGATTAATTAGAAGGATTTAAGTATGATATAAATTAAGGAGGAGAAGGAGGCATGGGGGTGTAAGGAGGTAGGATGAAAGGGGAATCCCATGGGAACATTTGGTTGTGCCACTAGCTTTAGGTCAAATTGACTTACTAGTCAATGATGCCAATGAGAGAGGTATTCAATAAGAAGGAGTTAATTATATGATTAAATATAAATCCTTGATAACTTGGGATAATGAAAAAGGAAGGCATGTGATTAATATGATAAGTAATATGGGGTTGAAGAGTAGGAATTACGTTTAGCTTCTTATTGTACCTCTTGCCTAAATCAACTTCCACTACTATAATAGAAAGTGATATAGTGGAAGAGGCAATAGGGGCTAACTTAGGAGCTTATTTATCAACTATAATCACTACTAACATGATTGAGGCCAACTTAATTATGCACACAAGTACACTTATTTTTGGGGTTATAGTTATACCTACTAGATAAGGTGTACTTAAAGGTGGCTAAATCCATGGAAGAACTAGTGGAGGTACTATTGAGATCCCTATGGGTGGAATGGCTTAGGTGGAGGGAAATTAGGATGTTAGTATAATGTGCATATTCTAATCCATAGGCACTTGGATGAACTACATAGGTGGTGAAATAAGAAAGAGGGGAGGCACTACTTAAGTGGGTTATTATAGTAATAGGAAACCATGGGTCACTCCACTAGGTTGTTGAGGGACTATGGAAGTAAGGTAAGGGACACCCATGGCTTCCACCTACTAGTCACACTTTGATCTCACCTCTAGGCTACTACTGGTATCAAAACATAGTACTTTCATAGTCATTTGTTAAGAAACTAGAAGTAGGGGAGGTGGTAGAGGCTAAGTAGGTTTAGGGAGGAGAAGCTCATGTAAGAGAATATCATGGAGGATAAGGGGTTAGGACCCATTATTATATCCTCATTTAAATTTGAGGAGTTTTATAAATTTACTTTTGTGTTTGTGTTGATGTAAAAGAGGTAGGGCCACCTTGGGTAGATGGTACAAGATTAACTTCCTTTATTTTCTTCTTCTTCCTAACCTTGAGTCAAGAAATCACCTCCTTGTCATCTGTAAGGTAAAGGTGGAATTATTATTATTCATTGGGATCATGGCCATAATTCAAGATTGATACCTCCCCACATGGGATTTGATGAAGTTTTAGGGGTTTGATTCTCTATTTTATGCCCTACCAAGGGCATATAAATCCTTTCCTATAACCATCTTATATAAGTGGCGTAGACTCATGTATACATGATGATTGATGGTGATGGGGAAGCCTAGGTAAGCCTTTTTTTGTAAATTGATGTTGTGACCAAAGATGCCCTCAACTATTTGATAGGTAATCTCTTCCTCTACCAACTAATGTGGAACCTGATAAGCAAGGAAAGGGGATATTTAAGGGTATCATCCACTTAGATGATGGTGTCATCCAAATAGTACTATTAATAACCTATGGAGGTGAGGAAATACCTTATTTCATTAGTGATGTGATACATAAATACCTCTGTGATGTCCATATAGACCATTAGATAGAAGGACTCATAAATCTCCTAGATGTAATTTTGGTAATGGTGGCCATTTAGTTTATTAAAAAAATACATGGAACATTGTGCCTCTAGGAACCCATGCTGGAAAGGAAAAGGGATTAAATATAATGGTGTTACAAACTAGATCCACCAATTAGTTCATCATATAAAAATTACCTCCACCCTAAACATCTAATATGGCCTTAACAAGGTTGTAATTGATCACAAATCCAAGGTTAGGACCTGGTCACCTTTGATTATTATATGTAATAGGGGCACCCATAAGATATTGATATACACATAGTTAATCATGTTGAAAAATCAATCTAACATGATCATACCCACATTAATACCTTCCTTGAAGGTGTATAATGTGTAAGATTTAATATCTACCTTGTTAATCCATTTTGCATCTAGGTTTTATGCCTAGTCCTTTAGGATATCATAAATCTAATAGGAATTGGTCCATGCATCCATTATGGTTGTATCATAAGAGACTATGTATTTTGGTATTTTTAAATAGTCCTCTAATGTACTCCACAAAATATTTGTGATCCTATGTTGGGATCTTGCATAATACACAATATCATGAGCACTATCTTGTACTCACTTGGAAATGAGCAATAATTTATCAAAGAGGTATATACAGGGGAATACCTTTGGCTTGGTTATGTCTCTGTATAACCCAAACTTATATTTTACCCTAAGTACATATTATAACTCAACCTCCTCCTCATAATCACTATTTGTAGACTTTTTCATAGTTTTAATTACTTTAAATATGCTATTGTAATGTTTAAAGTAGATTAACCCTTTAGAGAAAGCAGTGTCCCTATATTTGGGTTCAAATTTGGGGTTAAAGGATGAATCATCCATGGTATAAAATAGATAGATATTTTTTGGTCATGAATTCTAAGTAAGGAGAGTTTGGGGGAGTAAGAATGAGTTAAAAGTGAGGAGGTAGATTATGGGAAGATGGGAGAAATAATAATAAAATAATTTGCCATTAAACACTTATAGCGATCCTTAAAGATATCCTACATTAACAACACTTGGTATTTCACTCATCATGAATTTGAATTTGATTTGGTGGCTTAATTTTTTCATTTATTTTTAGATTTAAAATTAAACATAGGGATTTTGAGTACATGCCTCTTTATAGATTTGGAGATTATGAAAGGACATTTTGAATTATCTAATTAGGTCCCAATTTCCCATTTAGTTAATTTAGAGAGTGTATTAGGCACATAAATATATTTATCCTATGTATAATTGGTATCTCTTACCTTATTCCATGCTTCCATCAACAATTATCGCTACATGTAACTGATACCACCTAGGCATGACTTAATACTTCACCTTTACACATTTGGGTGTAGGAATTGCTAGCTAAAAGAGAAAATTGATGTGTGAAATACCATGATTAGACTTTTACATCTAATTTTACCTCCATTATATCACCTTTGGGTCTCTTGGGCCTCTTGTACTAGTTTTTATAGAAGAGACATGTGGTATGATCTGTTAGGTTAGGATCTTAGACCCTAACATTTATGATAGGTCCTAGAAACTAACATGTCTAATAACCAAGTCATGTGTCATTCTCTTATTTTTTTGGGCTCTCCTAAGCTCTAACATATCTTATAGGTCTAGTAGACTATAAGTTTAAACAATAGGATCCACTTGGCATTTTATTATTTAGTTAGGCTCTCTTGCGATTTAACATCTCTGATAGGTTTGAGAGACTAACACTTCTAACAATGTGACACATGACACTTGTTAAGTTAGGTTATCTAAAGCTATAAAATAAATGATAGGTCCAAGAGACTAAAATCTTTGATAGTTGGATCCATGTGGTACTTCCTCATTCAGTCAGGCTCTCTTAGGCTCTAACATCTCTGATAGGTCTAGGAAATTGATAACTCTAATAGTAGGATCCACATGGTAATTCTCCATTTTATCATTATTTATATATAAATTCATGAAAAATAATAAGTAAAAAAGGAATCCAATTAATAAATTAAACCTCTAACCTTCCTACTAATGAAGCCTAATGATATTCCAAGTAAGACTCAAATATATTGAGACTCCAGGTGATTGAGACTCTGGGAAGCTAAGAGTCTGGAAACCCTAATACAAGTATAAACCCATGAAAAATAGTTATTAGATAAAAAATATTCTAAGCATGAAATCATTTTTTATACTTAAGACTCAACAAGGAATCAATTTTTCTTAAACCCAAAAGGCCATAGGGGCCCTTAAAAAGACAAAATTATCATTATAACCATGTTATACATTGGGAAAATCTGGGGTGAAACATATATTCTATTATTTTCATATAAATCTGAAGATCATAAGGGAATTGAAAATTTAAGGAATTTGAATTAAGCATTTTAACAAGGTTCCCCCACTTCCCCAAATAAAGAGGTGTGTTAGTCACAACACATTCCTTTTCTAGAATGGATCAAGGAAGCTAGAAACAAAAGTGAATCTAGTTTAGTCTAAGAATTGAATAAACTAAATATTGAAATAGAATTACTACAAGCCATAAGATAAATTCAATAACTAAATAAATTAATCAAAAGATTGTGTATAAAAAATCCATGGAGAAGAAGGTGATGTCCTAAAAATATATAGTTAGATGGTAAATTTGCCCATTTATTAGTAGGAATATTACTTCTACCTAAATATGGAGACCATGGAAGTCCAGTCATCACTATGACTATAGGAAGGAAATAGATACCCAATGTATTACTAGACCTTAGAATTTTCATCAATGTAATGAAAGTGGACATTTTAAAATCATTATCCCTTACATGGGTACAACCTAATTATACAGTATTATAGATGGCAAACTAGTCTATTTCCAAACTAGAAGGAACCATAGAGGATATCTTTGTAACATTAAAATCATGGGAATACCCTATATATTTCATGATACTCCACCCTAAGAGTAAAAAATAGGATATCCATTGATCTTAAGAATACAATGGATAGATACAGTAGCAACCATTATACATCATAGGTTAGGAGACATGACCATGTAAAATGGGGTAAAAGTATAATGAATTTTCTTTTACACACTTACAAAGTCATATCTAGACTCTTTAAAACACATATATGTAGATGAAGCAGATCAAAATAGTAATATCATATTCTCATTTTCCATGGTAGTAGTTATAAACCACATAAATGAGATAGAGGAAGAACTAACAAGAGGCATTAAATATCTAAATCTATCTATGGATTCCTCTACTCTAGCTCTTGATTCAACTAGTCTTACTCTAAAGCCCACCAATATAGCTCCAAAGTCCAATAGTTTAGATTTGAAGTTCACCAGTCTAGATCTAGAGTCTACTAGTCTAGCTCTAGAGTCTATCAATATAGCTTAAGATTATACCTCCCCACATGGGCTTTGATGATGCCTTAGGGTCTCATTTTTTATGTTTTACCTTTATTAGGGAACATAAATCCCTACCTACATCCATTTTATATAAATATGTTAAAATTGTGTATACATGATGCTTGATGGTAATGGGAAAGGCTAGGTAAGAATTTTGTTAGTGACTGATGTAGTGACCAAAGATGCCCTCAACTAGTTGATAGGCAATCTTTTACTTTGCCAACCAATCTAGAGCTTTGTAAGGCAAGGAAATGGTAGATTTAAAGGTATAATCCACTCAAATGATGGTGTCATCCCTATAGTATTAGTAATCACCTATGGAGGTGAGAGACTACCTTATTTTGTTATAGATATGAGACATGGATACCTCCTTGATGACCATATAGACCACTAGATAGAAGGACTCACAAAAATCCTAGATGTGATTTTGGTTTTAGTGGCCATATAGTTTATGAAAAACTACATCGACCATTATACATCTAGGTTCTCATGGTGGGAAGGTAGAGGTATTGAATAAAATTGTGGCACAAACTACATCCACCAAAGATCTCATCATATGAAAAATACCTCTGGCTTGAGCATCTGATACTACCTTGACAAGGTTGAAATCTATAACACATCTAAAGTCTAGACTTGATTGCCTTTGAGTATTATATGTAATATGGGCACCTATAAGATATTGATGTGTACATAGTTATTCAAGTTAAGTAGTCAATATAATAGGATCATACCCACATGAATCCCTTCCTTAAAGGTGTATAACATGTAATATTTGATGTCTTCCTTGTTAACTCATTTGGCATCTAGGTTTTATGCCTAGTCCTTCAAAACATCATAAATCTAATAGGCATTAGTCCATGCATCAATTTTGGTTTCATCATAAGAGACTCTATATTATGGGATGTTTTAATAGGCATTGAATATACTCCCCAAAATATATGTGATCATGTGTTGGGATATTACATAATACACAAGCTCATGAGTAATATCTTATACTCACTTGGAAATGAGCAATAATCTATCAAAGAGGTCTACATAGGGGAAGACATTTGGCTTGGTTTTGGCTCTATGTAAACCACACTTATCTTATACCCTAAGGGAATATTGGAACTCATCCTCATCCTCATCATCACTATATGTAGACTTTTGCACAATTTTAATTGATTTGAATATACCATTGTAATGTTTAAAGTGGGTTAACCCTTCAAGTAAAATGGTGTCCCTATATTCAGGATCACCTTTGGGGTTAAAGGATGAAGTGACCTGGTATAAAATGGATATATATTCTATGACCATGAATTAGGAGTAAGGAGGGTGTGGGGGCATAAGAATGGGTTGAAAGTGAGGAGGTAGATTCTGGGAAGATAGGAGAAATAAGAATAAAATAATTTTTCATTGGGTACTTATAAGGATCCTTAAAGATATCCTACATTTACAAAACTTGGTATTTCATCCAACATTAATTTTAATTTGAGTTGGTGGCTTGATCTTTTCATTTATTTTTAGATTTGGAATTAAACTCAATGATTTTGAATACATGCCTCTTTATAGATTTGGAGACTGTGAAAGGACATTTTAAATTGTCTAATTAGGGCATAGATTCCCAATTAGCTAATGTAAAGAGTATAGTAGGCACATAGCTATATTTATCCTATAGTTTCTTGGGTATGTCTTAGCTTATTTTATGTGTCCATCACCAACTATCCCTACTTATAACTGATACCACCTAAGCATGACTTGATACTTCACCTTTACACATTTGGGAGAAGGAGTAGGAGAAAAGTGATGTGTTTCATCTAATTATTAGCCTTGTGAATCTAGATTTACCTCCCTCTAATCATATTGAGGTCTCATTGGCCTCTTCTATGAGTTTTTATAGAAGGATCATGTGGTATGGTTTATTAGGTCTAGATCTCCTAGGCCCTAACATTTTTGATAGGTCTTAGAAACTGACATATCTAACAACCAAGTCACTTGTCATTCTCTTATTTGGTTTGTCTTACCTTGTATTTTATATCTCTAATAGGTTTGGAAGATTGGTATTTCTAATAATGAAATCCACTTGGCATTCTCTTATTCAATTGGTCTCTAACATCTCTTATAGGTGTATCAAACTAACAATTTTGATAGTGGGACACATGACACTTATTAAATCAAGCTCTCTTGAGCTCTAAAATATCTGATAGGTCTGAGAGATTGAAATATATGATAGTGGGATCCATGTGTCACTTCCTCATTTGGTCAGGCTCTCTTAAGCTCTGACATCTCTGATAGGTCTAGGAGATTGACAACTTTAACAATAGGATCCACATGGCACTTCTTCATTTGATCATTCCTTATAGATAAATTCATAAAAAATAATATGTAAAAAATAATCCATGTAATCAATTCAACCTCTCACCTTCCTAATAATGAATTCTAATGAGATCCCAAGTAGGACTCTAGGAGACTAAGACTCAAACTGATTGAGACTCTGAGAAACTTAGAGTCCAAAAACCCTAATACAAGTCTAAATCCATGAAAAATAGTTATCACAATAAAAATATTCTAAGTATGAAAACATATTTTTATACTTATGAATCAACAAGTACTCTAATGTGCTTAAACCCAAAAGGATATATGGGCCCTTAACAGAGACTAAATTGTCATTATAGGTATGTTATATGCTAGTCAAAATTAGGGTGAAACATATATTCAATGATTTTCATAGAAAATGAAGATCATAAAGGTATTGAAATTTTAATGACTTTGAATTGAGCATTTTAAGAGGGTTCCCCCACTTCTCCAAATAAGGAGGTGTGTTGGTCATAATGCATTTCTTTTCTAGAATGGCTCCAGTATGTTGTAAACAAAAGTGAATCTAATTTAGTCCAAGAATTGAGAAAATTAAATATTTAAATACCATTACTACAAGCCAAAATATACATTCAATAACTAAATAAATTCATCAAAGTATTGTGTATAAAAAATTCATGGAGAATAAGTCAATATCCTAAGACTATACATGTTGATGTTAAATTTTCAAATTTATTAGCAAGAATATTACTTCTACCTAAATATGGAGACCATGGAAGTATAGTCATCACTATGACTATATGAAGGAAATAAATACCCAATGTATTAGTGGACCTTGGAGTTTCCATTAATTTAATGAATGTAGACACTTTAAAATCATCATCCCTTATATGGGTATAGCGTAATTCTATAGTCTTATAGATGGTAGACCAGTGTATTGCTAAACTAGAAGGAACCATAAAGGATATCTTTGTAATATTGAAATCACAAGAATACCTTCTAGATTTCATGATACTCCACCATAAGAGTAAAAAACTAGGATATACATCTCAACCCAAGTAATACAAGTTGATCCCAAAAATATTGAAGTCATCTCTAACCTACCTATATCTAAAAATTAAATTGATATCAAAAAATTTCTAGGACATGGAGGGTAGTATAGACGTTTTATAGAGGACTTTAGTAAAAAAAATTCAGCTATGTTTTCTTTACTTACTAAGGACAATGAATTTTTATGGGATGACAAGTGTTAATAGGATTTCAAGTTAATAAAATATAAACTAATCTATATTCCAATTATGATATGTCCTAATTGGGATAATCCTTTCCGCATACATACAAATTCTTATAACAATGATATGGGGGTAGTAATTGGAAAAAAAATTATGAAGGAAAGATGCATGTCATTTTATATATTAAAAAAATAATAATTCCCACTAGAATATATTATAGCATTACTGAAAAATAATTCTTAGTTGTCATATATACCATGAACAAGTTTCATCACTACATCATTTGATATAAAAAAAAATTTACACTAACCATTCAGCCATAAGATACTTAATAAACCAATCAGTGGTAGGAGGTAGGGTCATAAAATGACTACTCATCTTTAAATAATTTGACATTATAATTATTAATAAATTAGGGAAATTTAATGTGGTTGTTAATATTTTATCAAGGTTGAATGTTTCAGGTGAAGATGAACCAGTTGAAGATAGCTTTCAAAATGAGTAGTTTTTCATAGTTTCAACATACTTAACATGGTTTATTGATATGGAGAACTACCTAGCCATAATCAATTTTCTATGTGATTTTAATAATAAATAGAAAAATGTTTGGTTAGGAATAGTTCTCACTTTAAATGTATTAACGGTGTTTTGTTTAAATGTGGACCTAATTCAGTACTTTGTAGCCATGTAAGACATGAGAGATATATGACATTATAATATCTTTCCATGATGAACTAGGAGGAGCCCACTATTTAACCAAAAGGAATGTTCATAAGATACTTGGAGATGGATACTACTAACCTTCACTTCATAGAAATGTGAAAATATATATATTATAATGTGATCCTTGACAAAGGATGGGGAAACCTACCTCATCTAATGAAATTCCTCTCCATCCTAAAGTGGTTTTAGGACCTTTTGAGAAATAGGGACTAGTTTTTTTGGTCTTGGTTATGCACCATCCTAGGGAAAGGAATACCTCCTTATATTGATATACTATGTCATTAAATGGTTAGAATTTCAAGCTTTACCCTTTTCAAGAGAAGAACTAGTTGCGAATCTATAGGATTATGCAATAGTTTGGAACACCAAGAATCATAGTATCTAATAAAGATCCTCAATTTAAATCTAGTATGATTAAAGACTTCATAAATCACTATTATATTACCCATGGTAAATCATCACCATACCATCCATAAGCTATTGGTCAAGTTGAGGTCACTAATAGGGAGTTACAGAACATCTTGAACAACATAGTCATCATTAGTAGAAAGGATTAGAAAACAAGGTTAACTAAATTAGTATGGGCTTATAATACTATATGTAAAACCATCACAACATTGACATCATATAAACTTGTGTTTAGAAAGAAACACTTGTTCCTAATTGAGTTTGAATTGTAGACCTTGAGGACTGCATTATAAGTGGGCATACATTTGGATGAATCACAAAGAAATAAGATTCATTATCTCAATGAACTTGATGCAATGAGATTGGAAACTTTACAACAACTTTCACTTTTGTAACATCAAAAGAAACAATGGCATGACACTCACATCAAATAGAGGAAACTCAAAGAAGAATATTGGGCTTTGTTATTTGATTCAAAATACAAACATTTTAAATGAAAGATTTGTACTAGATGTTTGGGACCCTATAAAGTGGAAAATTTATTTGACAATGGATCATTTCATCTTCTACCCATTGATGGGAACAAAATAAAAATCTTATTTAATGAACATATGCTAAGACTTTATCATAAACCTCCAAACAAAGAGGAATTATTTAAGTAAATTCAGTCTAAAGATGAATTTGGCTACATGAGATAACTTTATTCTTAACTTATAGTCAAAGGATGAGGTTTTAAATATTAATAAAGGAAGAGAATTGAAAACTAGTAATGGTAGTCCTCCTTCCAAAAAAATTAGAAAGGTTATATATATATATATATATATATATATATATATATATATATATATGGGATGAAAATTTGAAAACCATAAATTACAACTTTTCAAGGAACAAGGCAATAAAATTCATGTGTATGTACATTTTATATGCTCTTTTAAACTCACTAATGTGGTCTTTTTCATAAGACAAATGGTAGCCTAAGAAGATAGAGACAACATCACAACTGAGTTAAGGTATTTTTTATTTTATTTTTATATGTATATGATTAAAATTAAGTTATGAAAATGTCATATATATCTATTTTTTTAAATATATTTTTACAAAACAGAAAAATGCCATAAAAAGGGGTTCATTAAAAGGCCATTTCTAAAAGTAAAAATGTATTTTCCAAGGAAAGGTATGAATTATTATGTCTCACAAGAGATAAAAGTGATATAATTTCACCATGATGACATGACTCAAGTAATCATGTGGCAAAATCATTCTTTGGAAAGAGTAATGATGAGGATATTAGCTCAAGGCACTTGACAAAATTCATTAGGGTAAGATGATAACACAAGATGACATGAGGAAAAATGCATAGAAGGATTTGATTTACTTTTGAATATCTATATATAAATAAATTATTTCCTTTTCCTCCCCAAAATGATCATATCTAATGATTACTTAGATATTTAAGATATTATTGAAGCCAAAAGAAATTTAATGCATAGTTACCTTAAGTGTCCCATGCTTCTTTTAAAATATCTATTCACAAAAAGACACCTATTATTATATTTAAAAACCCATTCCACCTTTACAAATATATCTTAATAGTCCTATTCAAGTGTGACAAACATCTACAAATATGGAAGCATGGAATATGGGACAAAAGAAGAAATTTGAGCTAGAATATGCACATTTGTTAATTGAAGATGAAGCAGTGGATACCATATTTGAAGAGGTATGATATCTAGAGTTTTTTAATAAATTCTAAGAACATGACGAATGGATTGTTAAATAATTAATAATTAAACTCTAGAGTGATCACACCAAGGTGAGACACGTCAAAATTCACGTGATCAACTGGGTTATTAATGCGCTTTCATGGATTAAGTGAAGTAATTGTGATTAAAATTAGGTGCAAATTTAAGGACTTGATCTAAATATTTAATTAATAATGGGATCATGTTATTAAGATAATTTTTATCCTAAAATGAGTTGCTAAGGGAATCAAGAGAAAGAGTCTACCAGAGCCCTAGAGACAACTTTATTTTGGGTGATAAAACATTTTACCTATGATGGTAAATATATTTATCTTGGATATGATGAAATGATAATAATAATTAATCACCTTATACAAGGATTTCATAATTTACAATGGAGGATGGATTTTCCTAAATTTTCACATGGATCCATTCAAGTTATTAAAAATATGTGCAAGGGATTGCTTACATCTGTCATCATGGGATTATTCATATATTTTTCCAACATCATTTAATGAATACAAAAGATGGAAAATATTCCTAGGAAACATTCCTATGAAATAAAATAAAGAGGAAATTTTAAATAAAAATAAGACCTTTCTATTTTTCCCTTACACCTAGATTTAGTCTAAAACACGGAACTTCTGGTGAAGATCCAACTCCAAAGGTATGGAATGAAAATTATTTGAAGACATGGTCACCTAAACCTATAAATAAGGAGAAAAAAAAAACCAATAACTATCCAAGATCCTATCTTGAATATCCTTGATTAAGAGAGACCAACTCTAGGGGTATCACCAACCAGGATCCTGAGGAGAAGTTCAAGAAGAAAGACAATAAGGGAGGAGTCTAGGCCAGTATCCCCAATAAAAAAATAATAATTATATTGGAGGAATAGTATTATCAAGAGAGGGATGAGATGGATATAATTATTATTCTTAATCAATGACATTTTGTTGAGACTCTAGGAAATAAATAAAGATTTATAGAAGAAGAAATGAGAAATGAACCATCATTCAATATTAAATAATTGACAACCACGGTAAAATCATTTGAGGATGTTTTTGAGGAGATACCTCCAAATAATTCATCTCAACCAAAGGATAAATTAAATCCCCAATCATAGAGATAGAATAAACTCACTCCTCTAAGTATGATGAAGAGGAATAATTATAACAAGATCTGTTTCTATCTAAAGTTGAAGCTACTATAAGACAAAAAGAGGAAGTAATTAACTTATTTAGAATAAAGCTATAAGGTAAGTAATAAATTATATAATATTTATAAAATTAATTATAAGAAATTAATATTCAATATTTTCATAAAGATAATGATATTGTGTCCTTGAAATAAAAATTGGATAGACTAAAAACACAATAAGACCAAGCGGTTAAAAAAACTTGTCTTATCATGACATTATGACCACTTGGAATGAAACCTGCCAATAATTAAAGAGGATTAATATAGAAAATAGTAAATTATGGATAGATCTTTAATAAAAAAATAAAAGAAAAGAAAAAATTAGAATCTACTCTCTAAGTAGCTTGTGATCTAAGAAAGAAAATTTTAGCCTATAAGAGACCTACATCAACTTATAGTCTTGTACTCTATGAATGGTTACTTAGATGGAAACTAATAATAATTTATTATGGACTACCTGATGACTTGGAAGATGAAAACTAATTCATGTAATCTTATTAGACTATTACCCCAGATCAGTATAATTTATTGTGTGAATTTTATTTATGTGGCTTTATCTTAGGTCATATGTCTTCTTTCTTTATCAATCTATTTGTAGGAGAATATCAACTTAGATCATACACTTCTACTCTATAAAACCAAATTGTATGGGGCAAAAGAAATGATGAATATTTAGAGAAAAAAAAAACTATGGGCCATTATATGAGAGTTCAATTTCTTAATGTAAAGGATCAAATTATACTATTTAGAAACCTTATATATTACCCAACACTCAAGGAAAATTATCCATGTGTTATGTAGTAGAGTACCATAAATTTTGAAGAATTTTTACATCACCATTTTAATCAAGCATTGATTACCTATGAAAAATATGAGATACCTTAATTATCCCATTTAAATAAAGAGAGATGATTTCACCTACCAACCTTAGATGGAGTTTCAAAATAATTAGGATTGCTCTTGAGATAATTTAATAATTTAGTCAGTTTTAGGATTAAGAGTGGATAGGTATGAGATTCAAACCTCCACTCATTCCTAGCCTTATGTCTTAATGGAAAAATGTGGCACATCAGTATGTTGAGTAGTTTGAAAAATGGAGAGCATTAGTCTAGAGACAAAAGGTTTTTTAACCCCCTTGAGAACAATTAGGACACATACTATGATTTTATGGTCTTAATTGTAATTTGAAAAGGAAAGTGCTTGATCATGAGAAGGGAAGGAAATATATTACAAGAGGATTTTAAAAAAGTAAAGTGTGGGGGAATGATGAGTCCATAGAATGGATCATTATATTTAAGTACTGACCTTATTTATCCCCTATTAATCTCCCTCTTAATGGATTTGAATGTGCATTTTATTAAAAAAATTAATCTAAAGTAAAAAATTAATATGTTTACCTTGGTTAGTATGTGTGAGTTAAAGTTTCTTTTTTTACCACTATGTTCTAACCCTTTATATGGAAAATCCATCATTTTTGTATGAATTTGCATAAATACACTATGATGAAATACTATAGTTTTGGTAAACAAATAGAATATTTTAACAACCTTTAATAACACTATGAACAAACTCATACTAGCTCTAGAGTCTATTAGTCTAGCTATAGAGTATATTAATTTAGCTCTAGAGTTTGCCAATATGGCTTTGGATTGCACTATTCTAGCTCTAAAGTGTGTCAAACTAGATTTGAAATTACTTAGGATAGACACAAAACTCATTGAAGGACATTTTAACATTGGTCCACTGATGAATACATCATGCATTCTTAATCAAGAAACTTCTAAACCATTTTGGGTCAATTTTAAATTCATGAGGACACTTACCAAATATAGTATTCTTATTTATAGACATTATATTTATAGTAATGTTTTGTAAAATTATCACTATGAAAATAATAAAATTAAAAAATTCCACAGACACTTGCTTTCCTTACCTAAAAAGGTCCAATTCTACAAAAAAAAATCTTTCCTCATACAATATATATTATGCTTCTTGTTGGATTTTTAGTAAGACACAGATTAATTTATTACATAAAATTATAGTGAATTTATTTTAGTTTGATGGAAAAGGAGGGAGGAAAAGAGATGCTATCTCCTAGAAATTTTGTTCAAATCCCAAACATATTGGGGGACTTGGCCTAAAAGATCTAAGGATCTAGGGCATCACCCTCACAATTAAATGGATAATTAGAGAATTTAAAGGGGGTGAACCCTAGTAAATCTTAGTCAAAAATAATATCATGCATGGCTCTCCTAGAGGTAAACTAAAGTGTAAAGGGAAAAATATAGCGTATATTCTTATAGGTCCCTTTTTTGTTAAATTTTTTGGTTCACAAATTTTTTCTCGTATTTGGTCTACGTGGGATTTTGTTAAACCTTTTATCACTTTCAAACTTCTTTTTAACTAGTTTAGGACATGATTTCAAGGCTATAAATCTATTTGGTATAATCTTTGTGTCAACATAAGGTTGTTTTCACTCAGTAGGGGATGTTCTACTTTTGAATGGTTCACAAAAGGCTTGAGGGTTTTCAAAGATCTTTTCTCACAATCTGGTTGGGCCACCTGATTAGAAATTAGAGTTAGATTTCAAATCCCTATCACTTAGCATAGAAATTATACTATTCTTCAAAAAGCACTGTAGGTGAATAATAATGTCTCTTTTATGGATGAAGAGGATGAATTCTAGGAAAATGGTAAGTGGTTGAAGGGTCTTTCTTTGTTCGACTTCTCTACTTAGATATTATACAATAATTTCCCTATCTTACTCTTAATCATATTTAGAATGTGTGTGATCCTCTTCATTCCTGGTCCTTTAGGTTTGATGTTATCTAGTTTTCTTATCTTGAAACTAAAAAATCCTATTTTCATTGGCTCTTGATTTATAATAAACTTGTTATTAGTTCTATTTTGGTTAAAAGTGAATTTGGTCAACCTTTTTGTTCCTTTTTTAGTGATGATAAAACTATTGAACATCATTTTTTTCATGTCTTTATGCTTTTAATATTTGTAAATTTTATCTCAAGGGCTAGAGTATTATTTTTTAGTGTGAGATTGAGTGGATAAACATTGATTTTGGGTATATTTGTCCTAAAATCAAAGTCCTTCCTTTCTTTCATAAAATTTGGCTTATTTTCTCAACTAAAATTTTATGGTTTTTATGGAAGTAAAAGAACTTAAAGGTATTTCAATATAAGGCTAGGGTGCTTACTAATTTCATTGTTTAAGTCATCCTTTGTATTATTGCTATTCAAATATTTCTTCAATTGAAGGTGCCACATGCATAGCTGGAACAATTCTTGAGATCTAGAATGCTTAAGATCATGTAAGATTATATGGTTGATTTGGCCTAAGTTGATTCCACACCTAAATTGGGTAGTTTATCATGGATTGGACATAGAGTTAAAAATTATTGATCATGAATGAGAGTGCCTCAAGGATTCCTACTTTGATCAAGAAAATAACCTAGTTTAGGAATGAGTTAACTCTTTGGAATCTTACAAGAATGGTGTAAATAGTTGAATGATGGCCAACAATTATATGATAAGGGATGTGTAGAATGATGGTTTTGATAGCAGTGTGATTAAAGAAGCTAAGGAATATGTTTCTCTTCTTTACGTGGATCTTAATCTATTATCCAATGATAAGGATTCTCTACAAACATTCCCCCCTCTAAATATCACTTCCATGGTACATGATGCTGACAGGCAGAATGAAGTTTAGAAATTAATTGAAGATAATGTTAATGTCTTTGTTAGGAAATTGGAGAATATCATTTAAAGGGGTGGTTCTACTAAAGTGGATGAGGTGATTAAGTATGTTAGGTCTAATAACATGAAATCTTAGCTTAACAAAGTTTATAGATATAGTCTACCATTGAGAATAGGACATGATTAGCTGGGACCTAAATTGAAGATTAGAAATTAGAGTTAGATTTCAAATCCCTATCACTCAACATAGAAATTATCCTCTTCTTCAAAAAGCATTGTAGGTGAATAATAATGTCTCTTTTATGGATGAAGAGGATAAATTCTAGGAAAATGGTAAGTGGTTGAAGGGTCTTTCTTTGTTCGACTTCTCTACTTAGATATTATACAATAATTTCCCTATCTTACTCTTAATCATATTTAGAATGTGTGTGATCCTCTTCATTCCTGGTCCTTTAGGTTTGATGTTATCTAGTTTTCTTATATTGAACCTAAAAAATCCTATTTTCATTGGCTCTTGATTTATAATAAACTTGTTATTAGTTCTATTTTGGTTAAAAGTGAATTTGGTCAACCTTTTTGTTCCTTTTTTAGTGATGCTAAAACTATTGAACATCAATTTTTTCATGTCTTTATGCTTCTAATATTTGGAAATTTTATCTCAAGGGCTAGAGTATTATTTTTAAGTGTGAGATTGAGTGGATAAACATTGATTTTGGGTATATTTGTCCTAAAATCAAAGTCCTTCCTTTCTTTCATAAAATTTGGCTTATTTTCTCAACTAAAATTTTATGGTTTTTATGGAAGCAAAGGAACTTAAAGTTATTTCAATATAAGGCTAGGGTGCTTACTAATTTCATTGTTTAAGTCATCCTTTGTATTATTTCTATTCAAATATTTCTTCAATTGAAGGTGCCACAAGCATAGCTGGAATAATTCTTGATATCTAGAATGCGTAAGATCATGTAAGATTATATGGTTGATTTGGCCTAAGTTGGTTCCACACCTAAATTGGGTAGTTTATCATGGATTGGACATAGAGGTAAAAATTACTGATCATGAATGAGAGTGCATCAAGGATTCCTACTTTGATCAAGCAAATAACCTAGTTTAGGAATGAGTTAACTCTTTAGAATCTTACAAGAATGGTGTAAATAGTTGAATGGTGGCCAAAAATTATATGATAAGGGATGTGTAGAATGAAGGTTTTGATATCAGTTTGATTAAAGAAGCTAAGGAATATGTTTCTCTTCTTGACCTAGATCTTAATCTATTCTCTAATGATAAGGATTCTCTACAAACCTTCCCCCACCTAAATATCACTTCCATGGTACAGGATGATGACGAGCAAAATGAAGTTTAGAAATTAATTGAAGATAATGTTAATGTCTTTGTTAGGAAATTGGATAATATCATTTAAAGGGGTGGTTCTACTAAAGTGGATGAGGTGATTAAGTATGTTAGGTCTAATAACATGAAATCCTAGCTTAACAAAGTTTATAGATATAGTCTACCATTGAGAATAGGACATGATTAGCTGGGACCTGAATTGAAGATAAGCTATGTTAAGGGACTTGTGTGTTTGGTTTCAAATGAGGACATTTAAATGGAGTATGCTACTACTTGGAGGGGGACTAAAGATAAATTTATTTATTTGATGGCTATTAGGGCCACCTCTTTTTTAGGTGGAGGTATATGTGTGTTGGTTCTTTTTTTCTTGTTGGGCTTCCTACATGGGGCCAATTTTTATATTGATTTATCGATTTTTATATTTGGACTTATGGGGGAATGCCTCCTTGTTTGGTACTATATGATTTTTTGAGAATTTGATAACTATTTTTTCATCCTTGATACATATATTTTGTAGTAGAGAGTTCAATATAAAAGAAAGTATCACTATGAATATCATGTAAATTGTTACTAGATCATACATGAATACAATTAAAGATATTATAACTATAAATAATTAAATAGCTCTACATGTAAACCTATTGTTTCATCTTGAAACATGGAAGGAGATTGCAACTTCTTTTTTATTTTTAAAATATATTAGATGTAGTTAGAAATCTTGTTATGGATTATCTATTATAGTCAATTTTTGAAAATGCATTGAGAAATATAGCCAACTTATCCTATTGATTTGGTAGATATAATTCAATAAGTAAGAAAAAACATTAAGATTGAGTAAATTTATTGAATTATTTTCTAGATTTTAAACATTTTCTTGAGTAATGAAGATTTAATGTTCTTAAAAGACTACGTGTGATCTGCATCTTATTCTAATGGAGATCAAGTGCTCACTTAACTAATGAACTAGAATTATTAGATGGTATTTTATGTTTTATATTATTCTGAGTTAATATTTTACAATTTTATGTTAAAAATGTGAATTTATATAACCTACAAGTATTTATGTGTGTGTTTCTATTTTAGGATACTTTTTGTATTTTGAATTCTAGAATTTTATTTTTAAGAATTTACTTATAAATCACCCTATTAATTTTGTAAACAAATTAATGTGTTTTCCTTTAACAAGTGTGTTCATCTCCAAACAATTTCATTTATAATCAAGGTATGTTTATTTTCAAACAAGTGTGTTTACTTATCTTGTCAGCATTTTATTTTTGTATCAGAGTGTTTTCCTTATAAGTAATTAGATGGATTTAAATTCTATAAATTGGAATAGATCCTTAGGGATAAATTATCCATAACTCCCCCCAAAAAGTTAAGTGTTAGTTATTATCCTTAACACCTCACTATTGACTACCATTGGATATCGACCTTGGTTTGGTATAACATCAACTAAGTTGATTTGATCTAAATGAAGATATTGGAAACACTCATCATGTCCCTTGCTAGAAATATCATTATGTCCTTATATGTGAAACACTTTTATATTGTGACATTTAAACATGTACCTTGTGTACAACACTTGTCCTTATTTATATGACATTTGCATATTATGTTTGTGTGCTTGTTTATTTTATTAAGTTTGATATGGGTCTTAGATCACATGTAGTTATCCCTTAGGGAATGTTCATAATAAACTTACATGGTATGCTAGAATGAATTTTTCTTAGGTACTTCTTTAATTGAGCATGCAATGTCTAAATGTGATATCTAAGTAATATACAGAGTATTAAGCCATACTATTGACTAATTTTATGTAATTTTATGCTAAAATAGTAAGTACTAGATGTAAAATTCCTTTTGAGGATCTCTATATAGAAATAACTTTCATTTTAATATAAGATATTTTCATTGGCTAGCAAGTTGTAAAAGAGTGATAAAAAATATAAGAAAAGGCTTAAAGTAGGGTCAAGACCTAAACATGGGATAAAATGACCATCAAACACTAGATCCAATATTAGACACTAAATTTACATGGTGATATTGTCCTAAAAATGGTGATAGTGTCATGAGGCCTAAAAATAAAGATAAAACCAATCAGGATAGGCTACAGGGCCTTGTGACTAGGATTAGGTGACTTAGGACCATTGGGGTTGAAATAAGTAGGGAAAATAAGACATAAAAAAAAATCAAAAGACTTAAAATGACCATGCAAACAAAGACTATATTCATCACTAAGACCTTCATGTGAATTATCAACAAAAGACATAGTACTTGTGGTTGTTTGACCAAATAAGGGTGTTTACATTTCCCCCTTTTTATTCTAGTAATGCAATGAAATGAAAGTACTATATTAAAATAAAAATAGGAATTTGTACTTATACTTACCTATGTGGATGTGTTCAAGACTTATCCCACTTCTTGGCTAGAGAAGTGGATAAGATTTGAAGTGAAATATGTGAAGAGGAACTTCATGTGTGGATGCCTTCTATAATGAATCTAAATGGTGTACTAAATCATGAAAAAAAAACCTATTTTTCCCCCACCTTGATATATGTTCTACATATGAGTATGTAAATTGAATGTGTAAATACATAAAGCCTACTTTCCCCCACTCTAATATCTGAACTAAATTTGGGTATGTAAACTAAATGTGTGGAGAAATAAGGCTTGATTTACCCCACTTTGATATCTAAACTAAATTTGGGTACATAAACTAAATGTGTGGAGAAATAAGGCTTGTTCTCCCCCACTCTAATATTTGAACTAAATTTAGGTATGCATATTGGGTCTAGTGGAAGGCTATGGATCAACTGTTGTAAATGGTCCTGTGACCTAGACTGGTGAAAATCTAGTGACATCTTGGTGAAGATATTGAGTATAACTAAGAAATATAAAAATAGAGATCAAAGATGTGTGCTCTACATCATGCCCCTAATCTTGATATCTAAGTAATGTAGTTGTGTATCTAAACATCTTTATATCCGAGTAGACATTGGTGTTTTAATAGATGTATCTAATTGAATCTATATATTTAAGTAGACATATGTGTCTGAATAGTTGTATCTAAATGAACTTATGTATCTAAATGTTTGTGTATCTATGTAGACATACGTATCTAAATAATTATAGATGAGTAGACCTATATATCTATATATAATATCTACATAGACCTATGTGTCTAAATAACTATATATGAGTATACCTATGTTTCTAAATTTATATCTGAGTAGACTGTATATATATATATATGAACCTATATGTATGAATCTCTTCATATCTAAAGAAATATATGTGTATTCCCCATTTTGGTGAGAGAGATGAGACTAGGATGAGGATGTCAAACCAAAAGTGGTAATGATCAGATGTGTTGGTATTAATTAGCAGGTATGATATTATTTCAAGTTTGAATAGTTTGTTTATTATGATGGAGCTGATTGTTGAAATTGGTAATGGGATAAACATTTTGTCTATATAGATTTTATTATGTAAATATTGTTTTTATCATTTTTTATAGTTAGACATGATTAGGATATTTGTTTAACCAATATAAGGTGAGACATAATGATGTTAAGTCCCATGTGTAAGAGATGGTTTATAAATTGGAGTTACGGTTCTTGAGATATCATGTTAGAAAGAAGTGGGTATTAATTGGTAAAATTAGGATTGAAATTCAACCTTAATAAGGTATCATTGGATAAATATGACTTAGATAGGTTATTTAATTAGTTTGTAAATTTATCTGAAGCATTTAAGTTGAGAGTAATTGTTTTTTTTGTGCTAGAGAATATGTTAAAGAGATGAGGAGTAACTTTGACCTGATATGTGGAGGTGGAGGCACCGATCCAAGCTAAGGAGGCAATTACCTTGATAAAAATCCCATATTTTCTCCTATTTTTATCATTTGTAATGTATTTTTACTATTTTTATTTCAAAACTAGTAGTTTTAGAGCTGATTTTGTAAAAGTGTTGCTTAAGTCCTTATATTGGCACTCCTATCTAGGACCTAACACTAACGGCCAAGATATGGTGCTACTATCTGGTATATAGTGCTAGTATCTAGTAAACCTAATTTGTAATGATTATTATTGTTAACTAGTTTTTAAATGCCTATTATTATTTATCGATTTTATATTTGGCATTAATGATGCAAAATTTGGTTGTACTTTTGTAGGTTCATGTACATATGAGAGAGTTATAGACTATTTAAATAATGGAGACCTTATAGGGTCTACCCCTAAATAATGGAGACTATCTTAAGAGAGTGTGTCTAAGTCATGTGGTATTCCTAGCTATGATGCCCTAGGATAAACACATGATGACTACACTATGCAAGAGATGGGATAAAAATATCTACACTTTCTAGTTACCTACTTTGGAGACGACTGTTACCCTAGAGGATGTGTACATGATCTTACATCTACTTATTTCTAAGCAGAGATCCATATTATAGGAGGATATGGGTGATCATGTTATATAATAGGATTTTATATCTTTATTTGATATAGGTATATGATAATCATTATATAAGGAACCACAATGATATACTATTAACACTAATTGCCATTACCAATGTTCCATGGTTTTGGAAGTTCTTATCTATTTTATTAACTTCATTTATGGCTATAGATGGGAGTGGGGTATTTATCTCCTATAAGATGCATGAAATAGTGTAGGACATATAGATCATGATGTCATATATTTTTGGGGTCAGATGATGTTATCCAACCTATATAGGTATTTATATTATGTTATGTAGGAGATGTGTGATGGAGGTATTGGATCATCTACATTATTACATAATTGGGTGTATGAGCATAGAATGGTGATTATGTTGGCATTACCTTTATTAGATGATTGGACCCAACCATAGTAATTTTTAGATTTGTGGATTAGGACAACCTATATTCCCAAGAGGAGCATGATGGACTGTCAACATGTGTTAGATAGTTTGATAATTAGAGACATTATTTGGAGGCCCTACAAGGGTTATGAGGGATGGCTTAAGGATAATGCTCATCTTAGATGGATTTGAGTGAGTTTTTGGCTGTATGACCATTAGATAAATGTGTATGAGTGGTTCCATTATGATTGGGTTACATGATGTTTTGGTGTGACTCAATATGTGCCTCTAGTGCCAGTGGTGTGGTTGATGAGTTCTTGGACTCTTGTGAGGCTAGGTAGTAGACCTAGGCCACCTAATTATTTTGATAGAGAAAAATCCTATGATTGACATTCTATATGTAGATAACATAGGAATCACTAATTCCTATATATCCTAGTAGATATCATACATGGGTACCTGTATTTATGAGAGGTGGGATTGTCATATAGGATGTACCAGATGTGGAGCCCCTTAGGGATAACAATGGTAATTTTTATTGTATGCTTTTAGATTATTTGTATTTGGTTTATCATTTACTTGGTTAGGAATCTAATGTATTATGTGGGTATGTGTAGTTTCAGGTGGTGATGAGTATCATGAGAATACCATTAAGTATGTGCTCTACATATTGACATGGCATATCCCTGATGATTTCATGTAGGATGAATTAGTAAAGAGGGCCACTAATGTTGGTGATATTCATGCCCATTTTTTAAATTGAGTTGTAATAGCTAATGTAAAATATAGATGAGTGGTTGTGGATAGAGATGAGGCATGTGTGAAGTTACATAAACAGACCATACCCACATTTGATGCTCTAGGTGGGGCTAGTAATTAGATAGTGGATGACTACATATGTTTACAATGATAGAATGTAGAGTGTATGGATGATATGGATATGTATCATGAGAGAGATAGATTAGATGCATTATCGATCGAGGTCATGAAGGGAGAGTGGATCCTCTAGTTCTAGCATGGATATGTCTAAGAGTGAGAGTGAGGGGGCTGGTCTTAGTGGCTATGTCTACATCATCATCATCATCATCATCATCATCATCATCATCATCATCATCATCATCATCATCATTATCATTATTATTATTATTATTATTATTATTATTATTATTATTATTATTATTATTATTATTATTATTACTATTATTATTATTACTATTATTATTATTACTATTATTATTATTATTATTATTTTATGAAATATATCCATATATTAACTAAACATAACTATAAAAACAATTCACATAAAAATAAAGTGGTATGAGGACACACCATGACACTAGGCAGAACCTAAGAGAAAAGTATCATATCTAGGTAGTACCTAGAAGCTAGTCACTAAAAATAAGTCATTAGAGAAAACTATCAAGAATCAAGATCAAGGCCCAAAGGTGGAGGATCTATATCATCCATACCCCAACCCAAACTTGGCAAGTCATTACAATTTAGACTAGGCTCCCAACTAGTAGCCTGAGCTATGTCCATTTCATCATTTACTTAAGTCTGGGTGGGTGAGATAGATAGTGAGAGCCTATTAAACTTGTCCAATATGTCCTTCATGACCTCTAGGTGGTGTCCCTAAGAATCTAAGTGTGGAGGAGGAAGAGGAGTGCCCCAGCCTTCTTGCCTAATGGGGAAAGGAAGTGGTGGCTACCACCCTCATTACTACTTGTATCTAAAATATATTTTGAGTTATATATATGGATATTCATTATTATATTAGCACTATATATATATATATATATATATATTGGTTTCTATATTTGGTTATATTTATTATGTTTATATGTGTTTACTTATTTTGATTATTTTAAATGGTGATATTGGTCAATGATATTTATCTAAGTAGAAGTAATGAATATTTATCTGTTTACAAATGTTTAGGTATATATGTGTAGTGGACTAAGAATGTTATTTATTGGTATAGGTTTTACAATTGTTTTTTAATATATCTACATGTAGATCATGTGACTGTGGTATGCACTATCTAAACTTGAATGGCATGGCAAACCAAAAACTATACTATTCATGTTGTGTCAATATAGTAGACTCTAAAATTAAAAATGCATGTGATACACTACTAGTAGCTAGGTGTGCAGACTATGTAGCAAAGAGCTTGATTGGCTAGTGTGTTAAAACTATAATCTAATCTCTATGATATCTATAAAATATCTTGATTAGTTATTGTGTTATGTTTTGATGTTTATGATCTCTTGTCAATATCTTGATCGATGGTTAAAGTGAGGCTATACTTTGATCCTTATAATTTTTTCCAAATATCTTGGTTGGTGTTTGAACTAATGTTGTGCTTTGATCTCTATAGTTATTTCCTAATATCTTGATTAGTGTTAAAAATAATATTTTGCTCTGATTTCTATATTTATTTCCAAATATCTTGATTAGTATTTTAACTGATGTTGTGCTCTAATCTCTATAATTATTTCCAAATATCTTGATAGGTATTCAAACTAATGTTGTGCTCTAATATCTATAGTTGTTTCTTAATATATTGATAGGTATTTGAACTAATTTTGTGCTCTAATCTCTATGAACAAGATGCCATCTTTATTGAATTTGTGTTTCAAGAGATCACATATAAATATGTGTCTTAGAAACCACATGGCTCATACAATGAGTAACCAATGGCTTCTAAAAAGGAACATCTTGGGATAACTCTATCATAGAGAAGTGTAATCTATGAGAGTGTGGTTACTAAGGTCTTAGTGCCCACTATGTGAATGATATAATTCCTTAATTGACATATTGGTTAATGTAGGCTCAAAGTGCATAATAATGATCATCTTAAAGATCATTTATCTTATTAAAATTACAATATGGATTATTTTTTAGCCTATGAAAATTGTGTCCTAGATGATGATTATTAGGAGGAAGTGTGATCATATCCTTATCTAATAATGTAAGCAAGATTTCATGAGGCCTATCCCTATATAAAAATTGTATAACCCCTCTGTGTGTGTCTTATGTTATGCTCACTATAGAAGGTGATATGTGAAGTGGCTCTTTTCCCTTATTGAGTATATTTATTAGATTTTGTACTCCACTAGTTAATAATTGGAAGTGAATTAAGTTATTTTACCATGTTAGATGATTGGGGCTATAAGAATCCTACATCTAAATCTATCTCTAAATGTGTAACCACTAGTCTCAACTTTTTTCTAATCCCAGAGCTGTGTAACATAGATGTTTGAATGATTGTGATGTCTCATATAGTAATTTATCTCAAATCTATTAGCTAGTAAATCAACTGATGCATACATGTTTTGAATCTTAGAATGTATTTGTTTATTATTTCAAACTAACCCTAGTGTAGTGAAGGAAACCTCTCATATGTAACTTGAGGTCCCTTGTTCTAAATGTAACACATAATAAATACCTCTTCTAACTCATTGTATGTGTGTATTGAACCACTTGGGAGTGAATGATGAAAACACTATATTTCTTGACCATCTAGGGTCCTAGGAAATAGTTTTAAAAGAGTCAAACTACCAGTAACATGTGCCATAGCTTTCATGTAAGATTTTAGATGCTAGTATGGATCTCTATATCCATTGAACTTTGGTAAATATAGTATCTATAGTTTTGATGGTAATGTTGAATTGAAAATCCTACAAGGGCTATCATCATTATGTATGGAATTGGAATCCACCCATGAGTGGTGTGATTTACTTTCCCATGTTTTACGGTGTACTTATTGTTGTAAATCACCCATAACATGCATCAAGGATATTACCTCTTGTGAAGGTATATTATCATCATCAATGGGTTCATTTAACTATTAAATTTTGTTATTTATCTTATCCATTTGTATATTTCATTGGGAACCTTTTTTAGGGAGGGTTGGTTTGCTCTCCATAACCTTTAGAGGTGTGATATATGGGACCCAATTAGAGGAAAATGAGATTTCACCAATACTTAGGTTATTTTAAGAAATAGGTTGGACTTTAGTAAGGGGGGTTGAGAGAGATTCATTGGTATCTCTTAGTTCGTTAATTTTTAAATAATTATCACATGTAAATCGATTAAAATTTACTATATTATCAAGTAAATGTAAGTTATGAACATAATAATAAGTGTGTGTGTTTTTTTACATATGACCTATTATTATTTTGAACAAGAGAAATAGGTGAAGTAGGAGGAGAACTATAAGGTGTAGAATCCATGTCTTCTTCATCATAATCACAAAAATAATCATTCTCCCAAGGTTCATAAACATTAGACTTAAATTCACATGTATAAGTAAGAGTAGAAGAAGTATCATCTTCATGCTCACTAAGAGATAGATTAGAAGAAGATCTTAACTTTTTACTATTATGTAATGTGTCATCATGTGTAGGTGTAATGAAATGCATTTGTTCACTAATTATGTTTGGAATGCATGAATGATTATTAATTTAAATCTTGGAGGCAAGGGTAGAAGAAGTAAAAATAATTTTTCTTTTTTGCATATTATGACATGTAGGAGAAGAGTTAAAGACATTTGAATTTTCAGCTTGTTATAAATAATCATTGAATTGAGCTTGGAATGTGAAATAAGGTGATAAAATAATTTTGTCTACCTTAGTTTGTACATTGGTAAAATGTGTAATATCATTGGTACATGCTTTTTAAAATTTAATTGAGAAGGGTAAAAAAGATGTATTGTTTTTATCTACTTTACTTGAATCATGCAAAAGTGGATTTTGTGTATTGAACTTATATTGATTTAATTTGAATAAGGATGTAGCAAAAGTAGTTGAAAAGCTAGGATCACATAATAACAAATCACTAGAAATAAGAGGCTCTTTTGTAATTATATTTTTAGTTTGATTTTGAGGTGTAAGAGAAGAGGGAGTGGAAAGAGAATAATATGCATTTGATATATCCTCATCTCCATTTTCATTGTCATGCTCATAGGAATCCTCAAATATATCATTAAAAAACAATCATCATCATTATAAATGAATTAATTACCATTTTCTAATGTACAATCCTAAAAATTTGTCCATTTATTATTATAATTAAGAGAAAAAATAAAAAAAATCATCAATTGGGTAAGGGGTAGAAGACTTTTTATATGTCATTTTAAAGTTACAAAAGAATATAATGTAAAAAATGAATATTAAACATAAAAGAGGTAGAATGTAATATAACATAAGCATATGTGAAACTATGAAATTTTTTGAACCAAGTGTGTAAAAGAAATTAGGATTGTAAGTGAAACCCTAATTGCTAGTATTTGGGTGTATAGGGACATAATATGTAGATCTAGGGTTTGACTGAGGGTTGTGTAAAAATTTAAATTACATTAAAATAATGAAACCCTAATGTAGGATTAATTTTAATTAGCTAGGATATGCCAAAAATTAAGAAAAAATAAAAGTTTGTAACCTTAATTTAATGTACAAAAATTGGAAGAAGGTAAACCCTAGGCAAACTAGGGTTTTAGATAATATTCGAAGTAATTCAAGTTCACCAAATATTTTAACCTTTTAGGAATTATATGGTGTAAGTCTTATGTTTTTAAATGGTTGAGTAAGATAATAATTTGGAATGAAAACTAGAAATAATTTATTTGACAAACCTTTCCCAAAGTTGAAAGTATAAATAGAAAGGGTACTTATCTAGAATAGAATAGGATCTTTCTATGGATCAGGGAGCTAGAACAAGATAGAGAAATAGGTAGACACCTTATGTTCTATAACTATGGTTGAAATCTAGTCTCAGATAGTAGCACCATTATCAGGATAGTATCAACATATGGTGTTTGTGTCCAATTATGGTGTTAATGTCCCTCCTTTAAGAACTATCTAAAACTTTTAGGGAAGCTATGAGAGGTTTTTAGAGACCTATAAGTTGTTATGTGTCATATGATATCTCACCTTTCACTACTTTAGTTGAATCTCTTCTAAAAATTTAATGAATACCTTCACACATGAAAAAATAACTAGATCAAAAGGCAATAGAACCCTTATTATCCTGGACACTACCTACATTAAACTTAATGCTAGGGGTCTTAGATCACATATAGTTATCCCTTAGGGAATGTGCAACATCAAATTACATGGTATGCTAGAATGAATTTCACTTAGTCCATTATTTAATTGAGCAGTCAATGTCTAGATGTGATAATTGAGTAGTATACAGAGTATTGAGGTGTATTATTGATTGATTTTATGTAATTATGTGAAAAAATAGTAGTTTGTAGATGTAAAATGCCTTTGAGGCTCTTTATATATAAATAACTTTGATTTTAATATAATATCTTGTTCATTGTCTAAAAAGTTACAAAAGAGGGATTAAAACCATAAGAAAAGTCTTAAAATAGGGTTAGGTCCCAAACACAAGGGGAAATGACCATCAGACACTAGATCCATAATTGAAAATGAACACCATATGGCACTACTATCCTAAAAATGGTGCTAGTTTCTTGAGGACTAAAAATATATCTAAGATGAAACATGATAGGCCAGGGGCCTCTATGATTGGGAAGAGGTGACTTAGGACCACCAAGGTGTAAAAAGTAGGGAAAATAAGACATAAGAAAGACCAAAAGACTAAAAATTATCATGTGAAAAAGGACTTTATTCATCATTAAGACCTTCATGTGAAACAATAATGAAAAATATAGTACTTATGTTTGCTTGACCAAATTAGGTTGTTTACACATGTATTATTAATTTTACACACATGGGTTCCACTTTATTTCTTGATATCTGCATTTTCTTATCTTCCCATTCATGAAGGGTAGGGCCATTCCTAGTGGGGAGGTGTGCTAGAGATTGACAGTTTGTGTTTAGAGGTAAAGAACTTGGATGATGTTCTCCCTATGTTCAGTTGTTTCAGCCATTGGGGATCATATTCATGGCTACATTCATCGATCATTGAGCTAGTTTTGAGGTTCATTTGTATAGTTGTACATATTATATTATATGTTTGAATTTATTTTGAAATGTAACATGTTTTACATTACTATTTGATGGATATTTAACACAAAAATGGCTATGATATTTTTAATTAATTATAAATATTATTATTGTTAATAATTAGCTTTTACATTTGGTAGGTTATTTATTGAGAGATAAATAATACTTACATATTTTTTAATAACCATATGGTTAATAAGGTAAGATTGTATTAGATAGTTGAAATTATATTGTTAGGAATAATAATATAATTTTGCATATAGTTTGGATATTATTTTTGAGAGATATTGTAGGGATCTTAGAAACCCTAGTTATAGGAAATATTCTCCTATATATATGTAATGGTGTTTGAAGGAGAAATATAATAGACTAATATATTGACTAATATATTGTGTGTTTAAATTATTTATCTATATTCTAGTTTGGCTCTTATACATGTATTAAATATGTGTATAGGCTCCTCAAATACCTATCATTTATATCAAATTAGGATATGTGAAAGGTTATTTGTAATGATTACGATGGTCAAGCTATCATAAATAGATCTGATGTAAAGTGGAAGCATGGTGTATAGTACGTATCCAACCTATAAATCTACCACATTCTACTAGATGATAACCATAGTATATATCTAAGATTATGCTCATCATGTGGTTCTCATTGGCTCAATATTCACTTGCATGGAATTATTGAGTGGCTATCCTCATGCACTATATAGAATATGACTATTCATGCAGTTATTTATGCAATGTATTTTCTATCATAGCTCAACCTGCATTGATGTAAAATTATTCTCGATTCTATGTGGAAAATTTGCCACCAAATCTAACATCATATAGTCCTACACCATCTACATACTTGTATAAGTCTCATCTCAAAGGAATTGGTATATATGTGTTC
This sequence comes from Torreya grandis, assembly GCA_037957365.1. Classification (NCBI taxonomy): domain Eukaryota; kingdom Viridiplantae; phylum Streptophyta; class Pinopsida; order Cupressales; family Taxaceae; genus Torreya; species Torreya grandis. Next base: position 1,587,344 of record JARHVA010001631.1, on the reverse strand, counting down.
CTTGGTCTTCTTGATTTTGGATCAATAGTAAAAATTAGTATTGAAGGTGTGATATACAATTTTTGGTTTCCTTATGACTTGGAATTCCATATACCACTAATTTTATTAACTATGAGATAAATTCATGTTAGACTATGTGATATCACTGTACATTGGCTCGCCTTCTAGCTATAGTTTTGAACATAATTTGTGCATTGACCATATGGATTTTGGTGTTATGATATCATCCATAAAATCACTATTTCAAGATCATGATTGTTGCTTGTGGATTTCCTTCACTATCTCAGTCTCTAGGTTTGGTTATTATTTTAATTAAGTTATTTTTTAATTTAGTTTATATCATGTTATAATTAATTTGAATTGTATTTTTTTAAAATTATGTTCATAGAGTAATATAGTTTATACTAAAAGTCCTTTATCTTATAGTGTGGTTAATACCACAATTTTATTTGTTGTTTATAAATGAGTTATTTTTAGAGTCTTTTAGGTGTTTTTTATTTTAAAGTTGTCAAAGCTTACAGGTAGTCTATTAGTTGTGAGTCAATTGAATTAATAGGGATTTTACATTGAAATTTATGTTTTGTATTAAACTCATATTAAGTCTTGGTAATTAGGTAGTCAAATTTTTTTTTGTAGGTAATTAGTTGATATCTTGAGTGTCATTTATATACAAAAATCTGAAGTGTTGGTTTTTTCATTTGGTCCATGACAATAGTCTATTGTATGTTAATATTTAAAGTCAATATTTGGTTATTAAAAGTTTTAAAAATGTCAAAAGAGTCATTTTTTAAAAGGTGTCATTTCTTGTCAAAAAGTCAGAGTATTTTTAGGGAGTTGTTAATGTCAAAAGGTCTCAAAAATAAAAATTTAAAAATAAAAACAATTTGCCTTACAGATGCATTTTCAGGCGACCCCAACATCCTGAGCCAAAACTTATGGGGGGACTCTATTCCCTTCAAAATCATGTACTTGAGCTTCAAAAACACTTCATCAACTAAGTAAGTAAAAATCTACTGGATGATGGAGAGTAGATGGAGGTTGGAGGTCTTTTGATGACCTCTCGTTAGTCACCAACAATGGGGCTGCACTAATGTTTTGGTGACATATATAATATAGTGTATTTCTCATTTTTGTTGTGTGTTTTTCAAAATAAGAGTAGAAGAATATGTCTATTCAAGATTTTTACTTTGTGTGAAATTCCAAACATAATTACCTAATGTGAGAACATAGTGAAAAGATAGAAAGCACCAATGTAGGTCAATTCATGGATCTTGAAAGGTTTTGTGGTAGAGATCTAAAAAACCATATGTGGTGAACAATGTTTTGGAAATAGTTAAGAGAGAAGCTACTAAAAAGATCCCATGACTACCATAATTCTTTATGGAGATGACCTTTAGTGACACATCCATTATAGTCACATAAATTAAATTTGAGATTCATTTCCTCGCATAAAGTGGTCATGTACAACAAGATTACATCAGTAGTATGCAGACCTATGAGTATTTAGTGGCATACAATTTTGTTCATGACAATTATTGGAGGTAGATGGTGTTCTTGTTCATGTCAAAGTTTTTGGTAAACATGTAAAACCATGGAAGGAGTGAGGCTCTCTTTCTATCAAGGTCATGAGCCAAATAGGGCATACTACAATGGGTGAGCATAATACAGGTGAGAGTGTGAATGTTTTGCCACTATGTAAAAACTATGGGGTGGATATTAGGAACTAGCTTTTAAATTTGGTAGGTTATTTACCTGAGAGGTAAATAATACTTACATATTTGTTAATAACCATATGGTTAATATGGTAATATTGTATTAGATGGTTGATATTATATTATTAGGAATAAAAATATAATGTTGCATATAGTTTGGAGATTATTTGGGAGAGATATTAAAGGGATCTCAAAATCCCCAATTATAGTAAATGTTTTCCTATATATATGTAATGGTGTTCGAAGGATAAATGCAATAGAATAATATATTGTGTGTTTAAATTATTTATCTATATTATAGTTTAGCTCTTCTACATGTATTAAATCTATGTATAGGCTCCTCAAATACCTATCAATGATAGTAGTTTATGTATGCTTATTTAATGCTAAAATTTGAATTATATTAGTGTAATGTTATCTTGATTCATTCTATTGTTCATTCTATGATAAATACTCATCTTAAAATATGTTATAAAGTGTTTGGAAACTAAATCAATCACTTAGTTAACCATTGGGTTTATATATTATTACATCTATTGCTTTAGATGCATTTATTAGGTAAATAGTAATTCTATAGATATTTTTTATATAAGTGTATCATTGGTATTTTTAAAAAAAAGTATGTATCGGTTGTGTAACCTAGTGGGGTTATAACATTGTGGTATTAGAGCAAAAGTTTAAAACTCAGAGCTAATGAGTTCTCTAATGTAAATAAATTCTCCTAATTTTCAAAGAGGATAATGGCACAATGTAAATCTAGTGGTGAGGGGAATTCAATTTTGAACCTTCAAGTTGATCTCAATTATCTAGCATCAAATTAAGATACAAAACTCGATCAAATAATTGTTGTCACGAATGAGACTAGAGAAAGGATAACAACCTTAGAGAGAAAATTTCAAGGACCTAAGGAGGAACATGAATAAGAATTTGTAGAATAATAACCTAATGAATAGGAAGTGCCTCAAGATTAGGGGCACAAAGAAGGTCAATAAGTGACTAGAATTCAATTAACTTCAAATCTTTCACATGATATGAATAAATTGAACCCACCCATGTTTTATGGTACATTATTGGGTGATGGAGATGAAGCTTAGACCATTGAAATGGAAAATTGTTTCAATATTCAAAATAATATTAAGGTGACTAAGGTTATGTGGGGATTTTACCAATTGTCTAGTGAATCAACAACTTGGTGGGCTAATAAAAAACTTGAGATGAACCTTGATTCCATTACCATCAGATGGGAGCCATTTGTGACTCTTTTTAGAGAATGATGACTACCTCAAAATATTTTGATAATAAATTAATAGATTTATAGAATCTCAAGTAAGATAATTTGTTAGTGAATAAATACTAGGATAAATTCACAAATCTCTTGAATTATGTTCCTAAATATTATAATCATGAACATTTCTTGATCAAGAAGTTCATTATGAACTTAAAACCCTAAATTGGGTGTGAAGTGGATGTGTATAGACCATCCACCATGGACCATGTATTTGAGAAGGTAGTTAAGAAACATAAAAATTTGAAATCACTTGTAGAGGTCAAAGAAAAATTTATAAGTATGTTTGGAAGTTCTAAGACACTGTTCAAGAAAAATAACTAGAATTGAAATGGGAATTCCAAGAACTGGTTGAATAGATAAAATGTAAGATTCGATAATGTTTTAGGGAATACAAAACTAGGAGCTAGTTTTAAATGAGGATTAAAGAGTGATAATTATGCTAAGAGAAAGGGATCACATAGAATATTTTTAACATGTGGAGGAAACCATTATGCCAATGATTTTCCTTGATGGAAGATAGATGGAAGAAATAAGAATTTGCCCACCTCTACATTACAACAGGGAATTTTTTAGTAATGTGTTCACATAAAAATGAATAATCATAAATAAAAATTTTAGGCCTCTCCCATAAAAGTGTAAGGTACTTTGTTTGGGAATCCTATTTCTATTTTTATAGATACAAGAGCCACTAAATGTTTTATCTCTCCTAGAATGCTAAGTAAATTATCTAGGAAAGTTGGTTTTATGGAAAATGATTGGTCAATTCAGTATGGGAATGAATCCAAGGTCTAAGTTTATATATGTCTTGTTGAGGCTATAATTAAGTTCCCATAATTCATAACATTTATTTATGTTTATACATCATCACTAGGGTCATATGTGATCCTAGGAATGAATTGGATCTTTAGACACAAAGCCAAATATGAATATTTCCTTAAGAAGTTTGAGTGTTTAGATGATTTGTAAAATCAAACTCAAATCCAAGGAGAATAAAAAGAGTTGAAATTAAGGTAAATTTAATCCATTCATTTGAAAAAGGCTTAAAAAAATGGATGTCAAGCATTCTTACTCAAGATAGATGAAATTGGTGAAGTTAAGGAGCCCACTTTGGAAGACTATCCTTTTCTGTAAGAGTTTAAAGATGTTTTTACAAAGGAATTATGGGTTCTACCTACAAAAGGGAATTTTATTTCACCATTGATATCAGTTTAGGTTCAAAACCATAGTCTATGGGTCCCTATAGAATGGAAACAACTGAGTTAATCAAGTTAAAGGCATAAATAGTCTTCATATGTTATCCAAAGGATTGATTCATCCAAGTGTTTTACCATGAGGTGTACCTAATATATTTTTAAAAAATAAGGATGGAACCCTTTGTCTGTGCATTGACTACCAAATTCTTAATAATTCAATAATCAATAATAAGTATCTAATTAACTTGCATTGATTATATATTTATCAAATGCATGGTGTAATAGTATTTTCAAATATTGATCTTCATGGCAAGTACCATTAATTGAGCATTCAAGAGGAAGATATTCTAAAAATTTTTTATAAAACTCGTTATGGTCATTATGAGTTCATATTAATTATATTTTTACTGACTAATGCACTTGTATCATTCATGAATCTCATGAACATTGTGTTTAGAGATTACCTTGATTAGTTTGTGCTAGTATTTGTGGATTATATTATCATCTATTCCAAAAGTTAACAAGAGCATGTTGAGCACTTAAATTTAGTTTTGTATTAGTTACAAAAGCACAAACTCTTTGTAAATTTTTCAAAGTATGATTTATTTCAAATAAATTACAATAATCTAGACAAATTATCTCTATAAAAATAATTTCAATGGATCCATCTAAGATTATAGCCAGTATGGAGTGGTCTAGCACCCAAAAATGTACATGAGGTACATATTTTTATGGGTTTAATAGGGTACTATAGGAATTTTGTATCAAATATATAAAATATAAATAATATAATCACCTCTCTTCAGTGGAAAAAGTAGTGTTTTGTTTGGTTTGATAAGTGTGAATAAGCCTTTCAAGCTCTAAAAAAGAGGCTTACTTTGGCACCAGTGTTATAGATTTTGAATTAAATGGTCATTTTTCAGTTATAAAATATGCATCAAAAGATGGTTTAAGAGGATTTATTATGCATGATAGCTAAATTTTAGCCAATGAATCAAGGAAACTAAGGCCTTATGAGGAAAATTATGCTCCTCATGACCTATAACTAGCTACCATAGTTCATGATTTACAATTTTAGAGGCATTATTTGTTGGGAAAGCCTTTTGAGCTTAAAATTAACGACTTGGGACTCAAGTGTATATTTACCCAACCTAACCTTAATTCTCACCAAAGACAATGGTTATAATATTTTTTGATATTATGATTTCAATATTAATTACATTAATGGTAAATATAATAGAGTTATAGATGCCCTTAGTCATAGAAGGTACATTGTAGCTTTAGACACAATAAGACTTATTTTTTGAGATCAAGTAGTAAAATTACCACCTAGAGATGAATCATATGAATAAGTTAAAAAATCTTTAGATGAGAATTCTTAGGACCATAGATACCAAGGTTTTCAACTTGATAATGATTGACATTTGAGGTATAAGGGTAAAATATATGTGCCAAATAGGGAAACTTTGAAGAATATTATATTAAAGAAATTTCATAAAGCTCCATATTTAGGACATCCTAGATTGAATAATATATTAATATAATTAATTCCATCATATTCATAGAAGGGAATAAAAAAGGATGAAATAGAATTTATGTCTAAATGCTTGAAGCATGAACGCGTTAAGTCTAAATGTGTGCATCTTGTCAAGTTATTTTACCCATATTACATAGTAGAATGGAAGTGGAAAGTTATTATAATAGAATTTATATAAGGATTGCCTATGTCTATAAGCCTTCATGACATGATTTTGGTAGATGTGGATAAATTTACCAAGGTACCACACTTCATTTTAGGTAATATAACAAATGATGCATCAATGCCTACCAAAAGGTTTTTAAAATAAGTTTATAGATGACATGGGTTTTAATAAAATATCATTTCATATAGGGACCCTAGGATAACCTCAATGTTTTAAAAAAATCTCAATTCAGCTTTGGGTACACAGTTGAACTTTAGTATAACTAACTGTCTTGAAATGAATGGGCAAATAGAAAGAATAAATCATATTTTGAGGATATATTGCATGTACCATAAATAAACATGGGAGGAATACCTACCATTGGTTGAGTTTACTTATAACAACTCATACCAATCAACTTTGAAAGTGGATCCTTTTGAGGCATTATATGATAAAAGGTGTAGAACACCAATCAGCTAGGATAAATTAGAAGATAGAGTTTGTTTTCAGTCTGTTATGCTTGTATAAATGGAATAAAAAGTAAATTTAATAAGGCAAATATTAGTTAAAGCTAATGATAGATAGAAAAAATATACTGGTCTAAAAAGAACAAGGTAGTTCTTAGTTAGAGATAAAGTTTTTATGTGAGTCAAACCCAAAAAGAGTGTTATTATGTTTGGAAAATCATCAAAGTTGTCACCAAGATATGTGTGACCCTTTGAGGTTATATAAGTGATTAATCTTTTAGCATATAGACTTACATTACCACTAGCATTATCTCAAATTCAAAATGTTTTTCATATATCTTATTTTAAGAAATATATTATTGATCTTACACATGTTTTGGATGGAATGAATTATAGGTTCAGGATCGAGGGCTGATCATATTAGAACCAATTAAAATAAGTGATACTCACAAGCTTAGCTTGCATAACATACATGTATCATAATACAAGGTCCAGTAGGACTAATATAATGAGGATAGTGCTACATGAGAAAATTATGAGAAATTACTAAAGTTGTTTTCTCATTTATTTAAATGATATTTTATGTACAACATTGTTTTTATTTCTTGAACTATTTTTTAAATAAATGTCATTGGGATGATAACATATTTTAGGGGGAAGGATGTCACATCTAGTTCCACTCTAAAAATTTATTTAAGCATTAATAGTAGATTATAAAATTAATGACTTGTAGTTCTAATGTTTATGTCTGAGTTGTGTGTGTGTGTGTTGTATGGTTGATGGTTATATTATTTGTTTTATGATTAGTATTATGATTAGATAGAATTTACATATGTTATACTATGATTTATGATCATGATAACTGATTTCATTTGTAGATGATTTACTTTACAATGATTTATTGATGCTTATATATTAACTATTGTGATAATATAAAAATAACTACCTATTTATTTGATTGAAGTGATTTCAGGATTGTCCCACACTCATAGACAATACAAAGGGAGAGTATCATTGAAGAGGGGGTACAAATACCAACATTGAGGATTGAGAGAATTCTACAAAACCTACAAATACCACATTTTAAATTGATTAAGTGAAATGAATGTTACTCTAAATTATACTTAGGTGATAAATGTTACTTGTAATATTTTTAAAATGGTTACTTGATTAGATGATTTAATTAGCATAGACCTTGTGTTAGTTGTAATGAGTCCATTTAAACCTTGTCATGAGATATATTATGTTGTATTGAGTGTAAGACAATCAATTATGTGTTTTAACATTCGAAAACTATTATTTTTTTAATAGTCTTGTTGATTGTTTTTCTTGATTGATCCTTTTTAGTGGAATAGAGGGGGGTTTAAATTAGGGTAAAGACACCCCAAATTAATTTAATTAAAAAATTGAATTTAAAAAATTTGGATGTTGTTTATTTATTTTTTATATCCATTGGCATATATTATAAAGTAAAAATGAATTAGGTTTTGTTATTTCAATGATTTAGGGAGTTGAATTTGCATTTTGAGGAGCTCTAGGGTTACTTATAGATGTAATTCTAAATGCAGAGATCTTGAATATAAGTTAATGGCCAAATAAAATAAATTATGCATTGTTTAATGAAAATGATATGATGGTAAACTCATAGAATAGTAGGAGAGTTGGATGGTCATGCAAAAACATGAAAAAGATTCTAGAAAAAGAATAAGAAGAGGAAAAAGGGGAGTAGAATGGAAAAACATCAAGAAGAGAATAGATTAGAGATTAGTAGGAGGAAGAAAAAAGCTACCATTTCACATTTTTAAATGGAAACCACTATGTTATTAGGTCGGTTCATTTTTTAATTTATTGTAAACTTAGATGGTAAGAAAAATATGATTCTTGAATGGGTTTTTATTATTCTAAATTTAAATGTGTGAAATGGAAGTATTTGATAGCAAAAAATAAAACCCATGGGTTAAATCTATCCAATAAATAAAGTAAAAATATAGGGTTAAATCTATCCAATAAATACTATCAAAATGACAAGACTCAATATCAAAATTATAATCCTAGTCTTCATCTAATATGGCTTATATAGGCTTAACATTATGTGTATAGCCCTGGGGATGGAACTCAGTTCCATCTATATGCCTATACACATAATGTTAAGCCTATATAAGCCATATTAGATGAAGACTAGGATTATAATTTTGATATTGAGTCTTGTCATTTTGATAGTATTTATTGGATAGATTTAACCCTATATTTTTACTTTATTTAAACTAAGTATTGGGTTTGAATGACATCAAAATACTCCTTCAAAATCCACTGAACTACTATAGGCTTAAGTGACTTATTTCTAATTGTTAATCTTTACATACTTTTATACAATTAATTATTATATATTTTGGAGGGTTTTAGTTACATAGTCCTATGTATTTTCAACATGAACCAAATAGGATAAAAATATGAGTATGTTTAGTCATAATTTGGAACCTATTTAGACCAAATGAATAAGTCAAAATTTAAAGTAAATTGGGTAACCAATATATCTAAGGTTATTAAATGATTGAGAAACTCAAACAAGTATACCTTAAGTAAGAAAGGCAACAAACTAAATCAAACTTAGGATACATGAAAAATGAAATTCTAACATCAATGTGAAGTTAGTAATAATCCTCACTTAAAAAAATGTGGGAAGGAAATGGTAAAATAAATTTAATGAGTGATCAGTAAAAATCCTTAATCATCAATGGAAAAAATACATGAAATGGAAAACAACATTGGTGGGTGAAAATTAACAATCCAAACTCACTCAACAATGGAAAAAGTATTGAAATGTATAAATGGATCTAGTTTTCTAAAAAAAGGAGTGATAACAAAAAAAATCAAATGAAACCAAGAAAATTATAAAAATGTAAAGTAATGGTGTAAAGAAAATAATCATTAGTCACTCAAGCATATTGGTTTGTTCAAAGGATAGATAAAACCAAAAAAAATTAGTGTTAGCATGTTTTAATATGTGAATAAGAGGAGATATAGAAGTGGGGAAATATATTTAGGATCAAACTTTCCTATCAAAGGGGAAAATAAAATGGGTGGTGGGGTAAATGAAAGAAAAATCAAGATAGAGAAACTCTTTATCAAATTTAAAGAATTGAAATTAATTTTTTCAAAATGAGATAACTTTCAACAATAAGGACTCTAAAGAACTTATCCTAACCAAAAAAATATTGTGTTATCAAATGAAGTATGAATATCATCCCATGAAGGCTATATGCATGAAAAATGAAATGGACATACCTTCCCACAACATTTTCCTTGTTCCTCAAGACCCCTTACAGAGTTATTGGTCTAATATGAATATTGGGTACTTACATGAGAAACTAGGTAGCACTATAGATTATTTTGAATTTTCTTATCCCAATATACTATACTACCAAACCCTAATGGACCTCGGCTCTAGTATGAGTCCAAATGTGGAGTTTGAGATCAATTGGAGATATGAGATGAGATATAAATCACATATTTTGGTGTTATGTTGAATTTTGGATTTTATATTTGCCTTTTTAATCATTACCTTTTGTTAATGATTTGGATTTTTAACTTTTGACAAATTTTTCTATTCCTCCTCTATATGGATCTGGATAACTAAGCATGGGTGCTAAAAATGACTATCATTTGAAAACTTTGGACTTGGTTGATAAGAAAGAAGACTTAGATATCATGGTGTCTAAGAGATTTATTTATTAATGTTAAATAAAAGTGATATCTTGACTTTGACCTTGTTTTATCCAAAGTGTAATGAAAGGAAAGGAAATCAATGGAAATGAACATGAAACAATTTGAATTTATTCAAATCACATAAAATTTGATAGTGTGAAAAGGGGTATAGTTACATGTAAGTATGATTCCTTATCATAAGAATGTATGTAAGTGTAGGGAAACATGCTAACATATATGTTTGTGTAAGTTTTATTTAAAAAAATTAGGGCTAATAATATGGGATCACAAACTTGTAATCCTGTTTTAACATTCTAAGAAGAATGATTGGTTTGGTAAAAATGTTGGAAAGAATATGTAGATATTATGAGGAGACCCTGATCTTATACATGGTCTTACACTTTAACTAATAAAAGAGAAATCCAAATGTATGTAAGAAAGGTAAACATGGTATTTATGAGGAGAACCTAGTCCTATCCATGGTCTTACACTATAATTAATAAAAATAAAAACTCAAGTGGGTGTTAAATGGTGAAAATGGTATTTATGAGGAGATATTCATCCTATCCATGGTCTTACACTACAACTCATAAAATAAAAACAACCCAAGTGGGTGTAAAAAGTGTTATTTGTGAGGAAATCCATGTCCTATCCATGGTATGACACTACAACTCACAAAATAAAGACCCAAGTGGGTGAAAAAAATCTTTATAAAATTAGCAAACTTGTGAAAAGAAAGAGAAAGTATGAAAAATTGATGTATTAAAGAGAAAGGTATTCATGAGGAAAACTAGATCTTATCCATGGTATTTTAGTACAACTCATGAATTTAAAGAAACCAAAGGACTAAAGGAAGGAAATAAGGTTTGTTTATAATATAAACTTCTTCAAATGGTGAGATCATTGGAGGAATCCTACAAGAATTATTAGTAGGAAATTGTATATAAGTAGGAAAATAAGGGAAATATTTAAGCAAAATATTTCTTCAAAAATTTCACATTAGTGGGTTCGTTGAAAACATAGCCTTCATTAGTTTGTATATGATAAGTGATAGGACCAATAATTTATTTCACAAAATAAGGACCCCACCATTTTTGGGCATATTTTCCATATTTATCATGGGTGTAACCTAATTTTAGGACTACATCACCAACATTAAAAGTATGAACTTTGACCTTTTTATTATATTGTTTGTCGATGTGAACCTTGTATTGATGGTTATGTTGAAGAGCAGCTAAATAGTGTTCATAAAGAAGGTCTAGAGCATGAATGCAAGCTTCATGTAATTATTCATCAAGAATGATATAATGAAGAGATATACGTAAAGATGGGAGTTTGAATTATAATGGTAAGATATATTTAGATTCGTACACTAGTGAAAATAGTGTTGCCCTAATGGTAGCACATATACTAGTATGATATGTCCAAAGTATGGGATATAAGTGAATATTATAATTAGTGTGAGTATTTTAGATGGTATTTTGTAGGATATTATTGAGAAATTTATTCAGCTTGGCCATTACATTGTGGATGGTAAGGTATGAAAAATTTGTGGTAAATTTTAAATTTAGCACATAATTGCCTCATGTCCTTATTTTTAAAATTACCACCATTATCAAAAAGATAGAATGGGTAAATCTACAACATAAATGATTTGGTTGAGGATAAATCTAGATATATTGGTTCCCATGACATTAAAAAAAGGCATGGCTTTTATCCATTTAGTAAAATATTCAGTAGCAGTCATGATAAAAACATGTCCATCTTGTAACCAAGGTAATTTACTAGGAGCATGGCCAAAGAGACTCCATGGTTTTGATCTCATCTAGAGGTTAATGGATTAAATCTTCATGAATTTGGAAATTACACTTTTAAAAAAAAATCAATAGCATCATTCTTTAATGTAGGACTAAAGTATCCCATAAGCATTTATGTGTTGTAGTATGTCTACTATAATGACCACTAAAAATGCCTCCATATACTTGTTCAAGAAGAGGAAGAACCTCATCTTGTATAACATAATGGATCAGGGTACCTTCTACATTACAAAATAGATGGTGTTGTATTGAAAGACATATTTAAAGTCTTCTTTATGTATTATGGTCTTTTCATGAGAATTTATGTTAGGAGGATATGTTTGATGTTCAAGGAATTGAATGATGTTTTTTATACCATGGAATTTATCAAATACTGATAGCCTCAATATAAAAAATGAGTGAATAATTTGGTTGTATAGAATAAGGTGATTTTATTATTTATATAATAAATTAGGAATCAATAAGTACTTTATGAGAATGAAAGAGAGATGCTTAAGAATCAAGAGAATAAACTATGGAATTTTGATCTCTTAGAATTGGTTCAATGGTAAAAGAAGTAAACTCTTTCACAAGTGGGGTTTCCATTTAATGGTAAGAAACTATATTTTAAATTTTAAACTAAATCACCATATACCTAGTGGAAAATAAGTTGGAAGTCACCTAAAGTGTGTAGATATGGGATATCCAAATCAAATGTTGATTTCATACCAAAAATGAGAGATTCATATTCATCCATGTTATTAGTAACATCAAAATTTACCTTAAATACAAGATGAATGATCTTACCATATGGGTTTGTTAGAATACAACCTATCCCCTCTCCTTGGAGGCATTTGATGTCATCAAAGTCGAGAGTCTAGGTGTGTTCATGCAAATCTATGGTAAATTTAAGAAGTTATTTCATAACTAGTTTGGATTTAGTAGTATTGAGAATGATATTGGTATCTTCTTGATTATTTACCTCTAAATTAATAGTGAAATTAGGGAAATAATATTTAAGGGAGATAGGCTAGTTAAGACCTTTAATATAAAGAATGTTGTCATCAAGGAGATTATCTTGAAGGTGATTCATAGCTAATATGGGTTTTGTTTCAAGTTGGTAGCTGATGACTTACCCTTTGATATATTTTTGGGTGATAATTCGAAGGTTAAATTCCATCAAGAGGACCATCTATTTGCCAATTCTATCTCTAGGTAAGAATGATTTGGATAATAAATGACAAAGTGGATTAGAGTTGATAATGACATATGTGGTTTGATAAATCATATAGTGATAGGGATTTTTATCTATGAAGTAGACAGTAAGGCAATCACATTTTAATTTAGTATAACATTTATCATAGTTAATGAGGCCTTGACTAATGTAATAAATGGTGTATTCTCTACTAGTATCATATTTTTGGAATAACATTTCCCCAAATAATATGGGGATATAATATGTGTATAATATTAAAGGACAGTCAATGAAAGGTGGTTGAAGGGTGTGAGGATGTTATTCCAAAGACAAACTTATATGGGTTAAGTCTAACTTTCTATTTGATTAATTGATCAAAAATAATAGTTAGATCAATGAGGTGTGTTTTAAAACTCTTAGATTTTGTAGTGAGGTTGTCAAAATAAATTTCCACAATATTGTGTATAAGGTCTTAAAATATGTGAGTCATGGCATGTTGATAAGTGGCTCTAACATTTTTAAGTCTGAAAGGCATTTTGATGTAACAATAGGTGCCCCATTCCATAGTAAATTTTATTTTGTGTTATTATTTAGGGGCTATGTGAATTTTATTGTAGCCAAAAAACCATCCATAAGTGATAACATTTCATATCCAATATTTAAATCTACAATGGCATCTATTAAAGGCAATGGGAAATTATCTTTTGGATATGTGAGGTTAATATTATGGAAATTAATTCGTATATAAATGACCATGGTTAATTTTTTACAAATGAGAACAATGTTTGATACCCATTAGAAATAGTCAATAGGGTTAATAAAAATGGCATCCAAAAGTCTAATAATTTCTTTATGGCATAAGGTGAAAATTTTGGGTGAAAATTTCTGCTATTTTTGTTGGATGGGTTTTAAATCTAGGTAAGTGATGATGTTATGTGCAATGATGCTAAGTTTGATACCTAAAATATCCTTATGTGACCAAGTAAAGGTTTCATGATACTTGTCCAATAATATGCTAAATCTATCATGCTCTATTGGCATGAGTTCTTTAGATAGTGATGGGTCTAGGACATGATGGTGTATCATATTCTATTCTTGTTGTTTTTAAAATAAACATAGTACTTTCATCTTGGAAATGATGTGGAACATTAGGAAGGTAAGAAATAGGATTAGTTTAGGGTCCACACTAGTAATGTATTTATTAAAACAATGAAATTTTCATTTGAATTTTTCAAGTTTATTATGTTATCATGGAAGTTGAGGTTTTATAGCATGGAGTAACTCAACTATGGCTTCATCACTAGGGAGCATGGGTAAGGGTCCATAGTATTCCATGTATATTTCAATATAAATTATTTTATCACCATGATGATAATATTTATAATGTATTTATTATACATTTTTTTTTTTAGAATCAAGGGTAATTTTAGATATAGGTGGAATTATTGGTTGAGGTTGATTAGAGTCAACTAGATTGGTAATAAGTGTATTAGGTTGTTTTTTAGATGGTGATTTGATTGAAGTGAGATGTATTACCTTAGTTGTATATATAGGATATTTGAAAGGAATGATAATTGGTAGATTGGTTTTCCAAAAATTTTGAATTTGGTAGAGATAAGATTTATTTAACTACCTAAGGGGTATTGAGAAGTGGAGGATTAATAGGAGATACATGATCTTCAATTTTTGACTCACTATCAGTTGATATATGAATTAAATGAACATTGTGGTTGAATTCATGTATTTTGGATAATGTTTTTTATAGTGTTGTACATCGAAGTCTTATTATTGAGCTTGATTCATGATATAGTTGGCATCATAGGTGTGGCAAATAGTGCATGCATTTGTGTTTAGAGGAGCATCAAAAGGAGATACACCTAGATCACTAAATTTTTGAGGTGACATTATTAAAGGATCTTTAAATAACCTAACCACTCCATACTCATTATATGTGAATTCATATTTTATGTAAGAATCTTCATGTGCATAACATTGAGGAAGAATTTTGATGATCTCATTGACTAGAGGGATGTTAAAATCATGTGGTAACAAAGAAGGATAAAACCACTTTAAAATGTAAGGAGGTAACTTATTATTATTTAAAGTGTTTTTAAAGTCATTTGGTTCATCATCATTGGAATCTATAAGAGTGACCTATAAATAGGGATTCATGTTAACAAATTTACATGGAGTTGCATTTTTAATTCATAGAATGGTTGGAATATGATATTGAGATTTGGGGTTGGGTAGTTGAATAATCCATGGATTAAGATCAACCTCATGTTTATATTGTTTTCTATTATGGATTAATTTGATACACTGACTACCTAAAGAGGTAATAACCCTCATGTAATGTGTCCATGAATGACCTAGGATTATATTGTAGGATAGAGGTAATTTGATGACAATGAGTTTGATATGTATGGCCTTGGTTCTAATATTAAGGGGGATAAAAATACAACCAAGTGTTTTAATTGGTCTTATCAAATATTTAACATGTGAGATGAGTTTACTTAAGGTGATATTTGGTACATCTAAGTTATTAAATTAACCAAAGAGAGGTAATATTAATTCCTGACCCTTTTGTTAGCCAAATTTTGGCTACCATAGGATAGGGTAATACAAAACTTCATTTTTAAATGCATGTTAGCATAGTTTAAGGTAAATTTGATAATTTTAAGGCAATGTTCATTTCGATCCTATATTTTTCTAGTCATTTTGTGTCATGATTCAACATGGTTCAATTTATGATAAGGGTTTAGGGTATCTTTTTAATTCATATGACATGAATAAATGTCATTTTATACTACATTTAGTCCATACAAGTGCCCAAATAGGTTTCAAATACTCTTTACTAATATTATAATCCATTTGAGATGCTTTCTTGATCATTTTGTAATGTTCCAAAGATAGTATTGTAAGAAATTATAGGTTCACATGGGAGGGAAGTTGAAAAATAGTCACCCCATATTTTTATATGTATCTAAAAGCTCCATGAATACTTGTTCCATCTGTTTAATCAAGTTTCAAGGTAGAGTATGATAATTCTCTTAAAAAGAGGGGTTTTCAAAGGATGGTTATAGGTTTTAAACATGTATTTTCACTCCAAATCACTCCAATGTATCCATACACCTTCATAGGCATAAATTCATGCATTAGAGGGAGTTTTAGGTCCAAAATAAGGCATAAAATACTTCCTTCCAATGACTACTTGGCAAGATTGTGAAGTCTAGCTGCAGATCCTTAGTCCATATAGAGTAGAAAGATTTGTAAATTTATAAATTTACCATATTATAGGGTATTCATATAATTTAAATCCATTACATAGTTATTATATTGGTGGCCCCTCCTTTATGAACAATCATTAACAAGACAGGGTGGTCTAAAACCCTATAAAAACACCATATGCTCAGTTTTCTCCTTAAAATGGTAGTTTAAAGTTGGTTGAAATCATGAATGAAAATTTATATGATATATAGGTTCTATAAATCAATTAAAAACTCTATTATAATCCCCACTTGGCATATATGACCTCAATATGGTAGAATTTTTAATGTTTTGAGCATATTGTAAGTTGAAAGCATGGAGTTTTTGATGTTTTAGGGTTTTCAAAAGTTGATAGTATGATTATGAAGATAAAAATAATATTGTAACTATATAAAAAACTATATAGGTCCATTAAATAGTTTTAAATGCCTATTCCACATGAAAACTTCTGAACAAGATGGTAACTAGTAGTCTTCCATAAGTATTCATCATGAATTTTGAGAAAAGTGAAGACCACCATTGCATGAATGAGTGATACGTAGTTTATATTAATGTTTTTTTATCTCATAAAAACAAATTTTTATCTCATAAAATCATTTTTAATTCTAAAAATATCAAAAAAATCATTTTCTCATGTTTATCAGTTGATTGTGCATAACTTACAGACTAATGAAGGACAACATGACTATTGGTTCAAGTCTCAAATAAAACCAATATGGGAATAAGTTTTAAATGGGTTGAAATGGTATATAAAACCTCTATAATAACTCTCTCAATTTTTTCCATCTCATCACCAACTCATCAAGGCAAGTCTATTGTCATCCTAGGTTTGAGATTATGTTAAAAGCATGCCTTCACAAAACTAAACTAAAAGGTGATAAATATTGCATTGATAGTGTAGTATGAGGGTCATAAAATAATGATGTAGGTTATGATACAATATAATACTATTTTTAGTGTTGGGGTGGCCCAAAATGCAAGTAAAGAGGCTTAAAATGATAAAAAGTAGACCTACATGTATGCAGATTTGTAGGTCTCTTTTTAATATGAAATGTAATGAATATATGTAATAAAGATGAGTTTAAAGGGTTAAATTAAATATGGAAACTATGGAAATTAGTATGGTTATGTGTGTATGTTGAATAAAGGGATAATAGTGAGTTAGAGACTCACTCATGAACTCAGATCTATCCATCTTAATGCCTACAATCATGCAATCTCAAGTGTATGCAATGGAAAATACAACATATCTACAAATCAATCCTAGATCAGAGAATATAAATACTACTTACACTTTCGATTGGGGATACATTAGATAATCAATGTCATGACCAATATGGATCCACTAGAACTAGTCAAGGGATCTCTTACCATAAATAATATCACTAGGGATGGTTTTAAATCCCCTAGTCAAACAAAACTATGTAGTAACCTTAACTAGGTCCTATGTTTTCATATTCACTAAAATAATAAGTAAATCAAAGTCTAATATATTTCTCACCAAATCTTGTGGAAAAATTTAGGGGTAATAAACATTAAAATTAAAAATGAATAGAAGACATATACTCACATAAATTTATATGAAATCCTTATCCATGGAAAAGTACAAATACATATCTATCTACTCTTACAAAGGAGGAACAAATATAAGAATACTTACCTTTGAAGATAAAACCACCAAGCCTCAATCTCCCCCTTGGATAAGGTTATTCACAATAGGTTGTTGTGATATGTAAGGATTACAATTAAAAATCAACTTTAAGCTACACAACCTATCAATAAATCTAAAATGAATATCCACAAGACAAGATACATATCTCTAAAGAAAATATGAAACCTTAAACTTGCTCCTCAAGTAGAATGGTGGATAAGTAGATGCATAATATATCTTACTTTTTTTCTCTTCTCTTATAAATTGTGAATGAATGTGTTTATATAGGCAGATCTAACCCTCAACCCTTCTAAAATTTTAGGCCAACAAGGTCTCCCTGGTTGACCTAGTATTGTAATTTAAAAAAATAAACTAGGTGATGGACTAGGTCATCCAAGGGCTGACCTAAACCCTAATAAGTTTTCTCAATAAGAATACAAGGTTGATGTGGCTAACTATGTAATTTAAACTATTAAAAAAGGGTTTTAGGTTAGGTAAGGACTAATCAAGGTGGAAAAAGACTAGAGTAGGGTGAAAAATAGGAGGCCAATAATAGGGGAATTATTTTAGGAGACAATTGTGTAGATAGCAAGTGGAAAAAAGGGATAAAAATCCTACAAAGCACCAATGGTCTACACACCCCTTTCTTGATACACCCCTTAGGGCGTGCACTCAGAGATCTTGAGACCTGATGAGTTCCTACAAAATAAAGAGTATTAGTAATTGATTAAGTTTGAAAATATTATGTGTATATATATGCCCCACTTTAAGCTCATCATGTGTCATGTAGGTGAAAAATGGGATGGTGTTTTTGGAAAATAACATAGTAACACATAACATTTAACTTGAATAAAGTGAAGTAAGGAGGAAATAAGATAGATAAAAGGACATAATTGAAAAAAACATGCATGAACCTACCTTAGTGTTATATATGAATAAGTAGTTACAATAAATGTGAAGATGTATAATGTGATGAACATTAGGTAAACCCATAGATATTTATGAAAAAGAGATTTTTTTTTTTTTAAAAAATTGCAACATAAACATAAAATAGTTGAAAATATTTTCTACGATGTCAAGATTATAGAATATTTTATGGTTTAGAGAAAGAGTTAGTAGAGATAAATATATGAGAAAAATAAGAAATATAATTATAAATATTTGAAAGGTAGTTAATTTTGAAATAGTAAATATAAATAGGTTGAAAAAGAATTCATTTTGTATTATTTACTATTTTGAGAAAAATAGAGCTCTAATAGACCTGGTAAGAGCCCAGAGATCTAAGATGGTGAGGAGATGATAGCTAAAATGGGGAGGACATATAATAGCCATAGTGAGTTCAAAATAGGTGAACAACTAAAAAATTCAATTTTTTGAGTATTTTTATTTGAAATTAAGTGATTTATAGAAATTTGATGATTAAGAAAAATATAGAAATTAGAATGAACCCTAGGAAATTTTTAAGGACACTAGAGGTCAAATGAGGTACTAGGTAAGAAGCAGTTAGACTAATAAATACCCAAGGAATTTATGGTAATTAGTAAAAAATTCATCATAATGGATGAACAAGGTCAACTAGGTTAGCTTAGATTGTAGAAGATAAGAAAAACTAGTGGGTCAACTTAGTAGTAAGTGGTCGACTTGGTTAGGTGAAAGGGGTGACTTAGTATTAATGGGCTGACTTATTTTATTAGTAATTGGTTGAATTAGTACTATTAAGATATATAAGGGATGAATTAGTTCCAAAAAAATTGATTTGGTTGAAACTGTGATAGGGCTGATCTAATATCCTTGAGAAATGATAGGTCTGATTTAGTTTGTAATAGGTTCATTTGGTAGAAAATCAATAAACTAGATCAAACTAGTGCATTTTTGTGAAATTTTTATGTATTTTGATTATGAATGACATGGAGGTATAATACATCCTTTGTCATTTGATATTTTATAAAGGTGCAGGAGGTTTTGGTGACTAATTGATGCCTCATTGTTACCTAATTTACTAGAGCACTTAATAAATATGGATAGAGTGAGATTGGTTACATTGGGTGTGGGAGGTATCATGGAGATGAGATGCATCACATTCAACATTGATTTCATTTTCATGTTCCTTAGAGTATGGGAATGGTTGACCCACACTTTTCAATACGTGGTGGATGGGGATACCATAGAGGTAGGTATCACACTTACAGGACATCCATGCATTTCGTAGACTACCTATATGAGGTACATCAATGATCATAGGGACATTAGATGATCTGAAGGAGAGATGAGCACTAGTAATGTAGGTGATGTACTCAGATAAAATTTACTCAGGGCCAAGGGTGAGCTTATTTTATGTATATATTTCATAAATTTTGGATATCTTAAAGGCTATGATTGGACTTGTGATAGCATGAGTATTGTGTCATAAGTCAAATGGCAAGGTACCAATGTATGTGATATCCTTGTGTCAATCCATTTTTGATTAGGGGGTACTCTATGATATTGTATTTTTCATCTAGGTCTAACTCATACATGATATGTATGGGATGTTGTTCATTTGGTAGAACGCCATGGGACCAATGGTGTTGCTAATCACATGGATATATGAAAGCTTCCCAATATATTAGTTAGCTAGGTTACCCCATTTGGTTGATGATAATTACCTCAAGTTGCTAGATAGAGATAGGACTAGGTGGTATATTCCATTCCCCATGTGCTAATGATATAGATAGTCACATAAGGAGAGATCATGTGGCATCCCTACACACATATTACTACTATTTAGCCTATTTTAGTGACTATGGTGCTAGGGTTGGCTTGAGTACAAATCATGGGCCACTATACTTGGTGGGTAGAGCCATAACCAGTAGCATGCTTATCAGGATAGTTTAGAATCTGAAACCCAAAAAATATTATATTATTTCCCACATTTTGGCACAACATATGAGAGAAATAAGGGGGAGAGGAGGATGAGGAGCACTAATCGAGAGACTAGAGATCATGCTATAATGTGTGAAACCATGGATTGGTTGTGCATGATAGTCAGTAGTTAGAGGAGGAGAGGGCATGGATATGGATGTAGGGGTGAAGTATATACCACAACAAGCACCTTAATAGGAGGAATAGTGACCACCTTAGGCACACTATCAATAGATATGCCATCAGGGGGATTGAGCATAGAGAGTGGTGACATAAGATGACCTGATAGTTAGCCCAAGATAGAGCTAGTCAATAAAGGCACATTGAGGAGAATTCTACATTGTACATGGGTGTTGACTTTGAGATTTGATTTTATAAGGAGTCATCCCATGGATGAGGTGCTTGGGGGATAGGACAATGGAGATATCATGCTTAGATAATGAGGAGATAGGGAGATGGTGGTTGGTGACACCATGATATGTAATAAATGTTATAATTTTTAGTCTTTAAGATAAAATATTAGCTGCATATGATGGTAGATATATAGATAGATTTTGAGATTTATATGTGATATGATATCTATTTGAGTTTTGGTTTTGTAGACCCTATGATAGAGTAGGTCATATGGGGAGCCATAATCATGATAGCACACCATGACATTTTAGATGGGGTAACGACACTATACAACCCCACCACACTAGATGATCCTATGGTACCATCTACCCTAACTCAATTAGGCTAGTTTATAATCATGGGTGAGGTTGTAAGGCATTTATAGACATGAAAGGGATTTTATGTAATGACATGGGTGGGAGCAAGAGAGGTATAGGCTTGGCATGCCTTAGCTTAGGAGAGAGCCACACACATGGCTACCATGATTGAGTTAGGATAGGTACATGCCTAGGTAGCCAACCTATATGGATAGGTAGTAAGGTTGATCTTAGATAGCCTCATTATAGCATACTATGTAGAGGGGATGGTCTGAGGCATCTATGGGTAGTGTGTCTAGGACATAAGATAGGCATGATAGAGCCTAACAATAGAGCTAGAGTGATGTATTTTTTTATTTTGTATAAAAACACATGATATATGGATATATTTAGTTTTGATAGATAGATGTTGATCTCATGAGTTATATTTTGGTTTTGGTTGTTAATGTATGGGTATATTTCATTCTATCACATGTATTTTACTTTTGTTATATATGTTATGGAAAATATATGTGGAGTGTTTTCTTTTATATAATTATGTATTATGCATGCATGGTTAAAAATAAACAAGAAAAAAGGACTTGGAAAAGTATAATTAATCATAAACAAATGCACTACACACTATTTCATGATGGTAAATGTGTAATAACAAAATATGACTAAGTATAATAAACCAAAAAGTGGTAAAAAAGATGACAAAAATATTTTTAAACCATAAAAAAGATTGGAACCAAATTAAAACAAGTAAAATCAAATTAAATAATGTTGAGAAGTATGAAAATAATGTAATAAAATGGAAAACACATGAAAGACAAATGGTAAAAAAAAGCAATTAAGTCAATCAATCATACTAAATCATGTTGCAAAGTATAAAGGAGAAATGAAATTGGTAAAATGTTCTTAAGTCAATTACATCAATTCAAGTTGGGAAGTATGAAAAACTTAAGAAAAATGTTTGGATTCTTACATGTAATCAAAAAATAAGATGATAAAAATGAAATATTAAATAAGTAAGCATAAAACATACTAAATATATATGGGAAGCATGTCAATGATTTGTAATTCATAATCAATCATGACTTATCTCATATTTGATACATGTAATTTCATTATGACTTGGGCATTGGAAAATTTTGTGAGGAAGCCTAGGTAATATACATGGTATTACACTAAAACTCATAAATGTAACACCAATCAGTTGGAAACAAATGCTAAAATAAGGTAAAATGGGATGTTTGGAATGGTAGTGTGAAAATTTGGTAATTTGTGAGGAAGACCTGGTCCTATCCAAGGTCTTACACTAAAAATCACAAATGGGATCCCTAGGGGAGTGATCATTGAACAAAACAATATTTTCTCAAGGGAAAATATTAGAATTTTAGGGAATGTAATAATCTTAATTTAGGCATCTTATGAGAAGACCATAGGAAACATGAGGAACATTAAGGACATAGAAAGACACTAAGTGACTAGTGACCATCAATATACAAAGGATACCTATTCATTATAGGCCCAAAACTATGTAAAAAAATAAGTGTAGTACTAAGATCAACTCATGTTGGTTGGTTTGGACAAGAAAATTAAAATTAAACTACCTTCCCACCATGTGTTCTCCATTTCTCAAGACCCCTTATAGAGTTGTCAGTCTACTATGAAGATTGGGTACTTATGTGAGAAAGTAGGTAGAACTAAAAGATTTTTTATTCTCCTTTTCCAATATACTATCCTACCACACCCCAATGGACCTCGAATCCATCATGAGGCTAATTATGGATTCTTAATTTTGATTATAAAAAGGATATGTGCTTAGAATAATGTCTTTTAGTATGATTTGAATTTTTAAAATTTTTAATGTTGCCTTTTTGATCATTGCATTTTGTTAAATTATTTGGATTTTAAATGTTTCTAGATTTTAGGATTCCTCCTCTATATGGACTTGGAATGAAAAATCATGAGATATAAAGTGATGGACATGAATGAGCTTTAGGCTTAGGCTAAAGGAAGATAAGTATTCAAAGACATGATTCACTTGAACACTTAGGATAAACTATGAACCAACATGTTATCTCAAATCTCAACCATGTGTATGCTTAGCTTGTGAAGGAAAGAAGTGGAATAAATGGAGATCTAAATGGACTAGTAAAAGGAGATTACAATGATATGAATTGTTTTATAACTAATCATAGGGTAAATAAGTAATGAATAAAGTGATCACAATTTGTATAACCAAGTCATACTAATAATTATCCATGTTTATAGAGATAAGATAGCAAAAAATCATGAAAGAGAAAAATATAACCATAGAAAAGGAATGAATGAATAATAAGTATGTAATCATTAAAAATGATTCATAATAGAACATGAGAAGAATAATTACATCATAAGCAACATGTATTGTGAAACAAAAGTCATCATGTAAGATAGATAGGATTTTGACACAATGTCAAGTGATATAAGATAGATAAATGTAAAGTTGGAGCACACATCCAATCCAAATGAAGAAATAAATGAAAGAACACCATGTTTGTGTTCATAAATACTGATATATTTTTCCACACACATTATCCATAACATCTGATAAATCTCTATGAAGCTGAACTCAAGATTGTAGCCAAAGTCTCTTTGATCTTTAAGGAAAGTTGAGAAAATAGTTTGCATCGACTATCTTTGATAGAAAATGTAGGAACACATAAAGGATCATGTTAATGAGGGATATTTTTTAGGAGATTCTCAGGAGAAGGAATGGGAATGAACTTTATGAGAGATGAAGGGGTCACCAGTGGGGAATGGATCATAGGTGAAGGAGTCACCAACAAAGAAGGGGACACTAGTGAAGGAAGATCCATGAGTGAGGGAATCACAAGTGGAGAAATGGTAGGTGGAGAAGGGAACCTAGGTGGAAGAGAAATAGGGGAAGAAGTAGAATCCTTATTGTGAGGGTGACCTATGGGAATAAGGGTAGTAGGTGTAGGAATGGTCATGAGGTGATCCTTGAGATTTTGTTGAATGATGTAGAAATAATTAGTATGATGATTAGTACATTAGTGAAAAAGATAATATACCTCTCCATATTTGGGAATATATGTAGGTAATACTTTTTTAAGAGATATAGCCTTGTCTATATTTTGAGGATTAGTGATATGTAAGGTGTCTATATATTATTTTAGTTTACAAAAATGTGTGGATGAATGATTATATCTATTGTGAAATCAATAGATACACTTTTTTAGTAGACTTTGTAGGTGTACTAACATAAGGAGTATAAATGAAAGCCGAGGAAGGCTAGTGTAATAAACTATCTCTATTTCAATGACCAAAAATTTATGAATATCAAAATATAGCTAATCGACCCATTTATTGGACAAAGCAAAAAAATATAGTAAAGGGATCGAACCATCACCAAGGGAAGGTGAGGCTAATGGAGAGACTGGGTAAGGCTTGATTCAAGGAGAAATAAGATCTAAAATAGGAAGAGACTCATCTAGAGAGAGAGTGGTAATAGGATATTAACTAGGCTCATCTAAGGAAAGGGTGGGATATACGAAAGGCTAAAGGATAATCATAAATATCTCAAGGATAAATTGGATAGAGGGGTCCTAATATCTATCAAAGTGATAGGGACCATTCATATAACCATACATAAGCCTACTCCTATGAGGATATTTAAAACTTGGAGGTGTGTGTAACATATCTACCCTATGAATAAGAGGAAAAATTCTAAAATTAGGAATTATATAGGATGGAATGCTAGAAGATATATATAAAGACTGAAGTAAAGAGGAATGATAATGAATAATTTTATCATCTTGGGCCTAAACAAGACCACCTAAGAATGTATTATCTAAGGCATATCCATTGTCATAGTCATGTGGATGAAGATCGATGTCATAGGTGGGGGTGACCTTATCATTCGATCTGGTGTAATGAATGGAGTATCAAGTCTTAGTTAAGATGATAGGTATATGGTTGATGTAAATACATCTTTAGAGAAGGTAAAATATGGGAAATGAAATGAAGTGAGAGATCCAAGGTTTTAATATTTAGATGATCTTGTTAGGCTCATCACCATCTAAATTTATGAGGTTAGGTGGTATATTCTCAATGAGTTTGGGGTGACCATTGTAACCTCGGGTGGTGTTGATAGGAAAGTTAAACCATTAAGATTCATGAAAGGGAATTATTTGTAGGGTTTAAATGATTGGGATCTTGAATACACCATAGTCTTGGAATTTTTCAAAATTCCAAGGGTTAGTGTCACCATGAATCCTATAGATTGCTGCTCCATTATGAGGAAATCTGACACATTATCAAGAAAAAGAGGAAATTGATCTCATGTAATGAGTCCATGTCCTACCAATCAAAATGTTATAAGATAAAATAAAGTTGAATATCTTTGCCTTCACTTGAATAGTGACAGGTAGGATGGTGATATGAAGACACACATAACCTATGGGAGGCATTTGCCTTCAATCATAACCTTGGCACATGTTGCATGTGGACTTAATATTACATTCAAAATATACAAGGGTTTTATTATAATCAAGAGAGGCAAAAAAAGGTCATGAACTCTCATCAATCAAGGTATGCTTGACATGGATATTATTGATCTAGACATTAATTAAAAAAGGAGGATCATCCACATGAATAAAAATCTCATCGAGAATCATAAAATAAATGGTGAGTTTGAGGGAAGGATAAGTGTCCATTGTTTCATCAACATGTATTGACATCTCTTTACACTATTTTAAAATTCTATATTTTGATCTAGATAAGGTGGTTTTTCATACTACTAGGGGAGGATGAGGGATGTTTATTTTGAATAAGAGATTCATAAGATGATTATGATGACATGGAGAGGTCTACATAATTTTAATAAATGGGATTTGAGATGGGAGATTAGTAAGTTCCATGATAAGATCCCATTCATCATAACCCATAATGGGATTATTGGAAAGAGATGCATAGTGTTGAAGGAGGCCCTTGGAAGGAGGAGCCAAAGTGAATGTGAATTTATGCTGATAGAATGTGGGAGGTTTAATTAGAGTATAAGTTTTTTTATTTTCTTGAGAAGATGGGGTAGTTGATGGAGGCTTGGATTTAGATAAATTATAAGAAGTTTTAATATAATTTTGAGTATCATTGGTGATGGGTAAAGAGGTTGGAGGAGTGGTAGAAATGGTATAAGAAGTGTTATCTAAGGGAGGGGTTAGAATTGGTTCATCAAGAGATATACGGTCTTCTTCCCCTAACTTTGTTAAGTGATATGGGGAAGAATCTTGGATAACATAAAAACTGCAATATAATTGAGGAGTGTGGATGGGATGAGGATCAATGAAGGCAACCATCCTTCACATATTAGTCATATTTACCACATTATCCTTTATATTTGGGTCAATAAGACTATCAACATTATTGATAAAAGGAGTCAGCTTATCTTGGTTGCCTTGGTGATTCAAAAGAGAATCTTTGTAGATGGCCAAATCAACATTAGTTTAGTTCAAATTTTTATATTTATTTTGGGTTTCATAGGCTTTGAATTCAATGTCATAGGCTTTTTGACATTTACAAATGATAGAATCATGGTAAAAATTAGGACTAAGAAGGAAATCCATAGCCAAATTATGAATTTTCCTACAATTCTCATGAGAATGACCCCAAGTAGCATGAAACCACTAAACTTTATTGGGATTGTATCAGTATTTCATGGGATGAGTTGGATCAAGTTCTTGTGGAAGAAGCATTGGTAGATGATTTTGTAATTCCACTAAATATAAAGGTTTATAAACATTGATGTTATTTTTTGAAGATAATTGAGGATTAGTGATGTGTTTGGGAGGGGAAGGTTGTTTCAGAACTAGGTTGGGAACAATAACTTGAATTATTGAATGGTATCATGAGAATTAGTGACACCATCATTGGTAGTGTGATGATTCTTATTTTTTATTAACATGTGAGAACCTAGAGAAGGTTTGAATGGCTTGAATTGATGCATGAGGAAATCTTGGCACTTAGCTTAGTTGATGGCCTCTTCCAAAGTTCATCGAGAGAGAGTCTAGACCCAATATTTCAACTTGGGATAAATAAAATTGGTAAATAATGAAAGAGGTTATCATCTTACATATTGTTTTCACATTTTTTAGACAAGGTATTCTATTGTTTTATGAAATTTTTTATAATTTCTATCTCAATTTGTTTACAATTGATAAAATAGGCCAAGGTATTTTTAGGGAGATCTCTAGTTTGAAACTCTTGGATTAGAGCACTGACTAAATCTTCTAAAGTAGTGATAGAATGAGATTTGAATTGGTTATACCAATATAAATCATCACGCATGATAATTTTTTCTAATAGCTTGCTAGTGGCAAAAGTATTTAACTTGACTGAATATTTATATAGATTTCCAAATATTTTAAAGTAGAGAGTAGGATCGGTTAACCCATTATAACTAATGGTAGGGCTGATACCTCCTATCTCAATGTTATAAATTTGAGGTGTAAGAAGCTCATTTTGAAGGTGCTATTTTTTTTATTAATGAGAGGAGGTTGAGGGATAAGATTACCATGGGAATATCAAAGAGGAGGTGGGGGAGCATTTTGGTTATGTGCTCCCCATAGAACCTATTGAGGATGATTTTGAAGATGGATAAGATGATTTTGTATTTGAATCATTTGGTTATAATTGTTAGCTTGGAAAGCATTCATTTGATTAATATTTTTTAATATAAGTTTATGGGTTTGAGTGGTGTTATTTTCATTGTGTAAAGCATTAGAATTGGTAATAGTGGCTTGGGTACCACTATGGGTGTTATTAGTAGCTTGATAGGAATTTTTGGTAAGGGATACACTAGTAGCATGAATTTCTTGTGTGGAAAAAGATGTACTAGTAAGGGATGAGAAGAGGAGACACTAGAGGCATGTTTACCATGGGTAATAAATGATGCACTAGTAGAAGAATTGATAAGAGTGGGTCTCAAAACAGGCCCACTAGATTTAGAACCTACCATGCTAGTAGGTTACTAGGCATGGAGGTGGAGGAAATCAAAGTGGAAGATGTCATAGTATGAAAAGGGGTCAAAAAAGAGGGAAGATGTTGAGAATAAAATAATCTAGTGTCCCCAAATCTATGTGAGAATATGGGAGAAGGTGAATGGGGATCCTTAGTTTGACCACTTATAATGAGATGTTAAATATTAGAAGGATCTTTTCCTTGATGTTGAGGAAACTCATTGATGAAGAAGAGCATTTCCAAAGTATACTCTAATTTAGGTTGATATTCTAATGAGAAGAGAGGGTTACAAATTAAAGAGGAATGAGGAGGGTTCCATTTTTATTGTAAGTGGTTACATGAACATTACTTTCATATTAGGTAAGGGACATGAGCTACTTATGGGAAAACCTATTAGGGTTGGTAAATCTCATCATATCTATTGAATTCAACTCATTTTTATCTTCAAATAGGAATTTCATGATGAGGGAGTAATATTAAGGGAGATGAATTTGATGCAAAGGCAAAGAGGTAGAAAGGATATAGAGTCAACCAAGTCAATTGTGTTTTATAATCAAAGAGGTAGATAATAGTACAGAGTCATATAGGTCAATTTTATACTATAGACAGGGTATAAAATTGAGATGATAAGGATATAGGGTCAACTAAGTCAGCTTAATGATGTAATATAAGAGGAAGACAAGGGTACAAACTCATATAGGCTAACTATATACTACCGATAGGGAGATAAAGTAGGAAGAAAGGGAGACATAGTCATACAGGTTGACTATGTATTCCTGACAAGGGAAACCTAGTCTATAAGAGACTATACTAAATAAAATGGTAGTGTGTTAAGATAAGGGGAATTTTTTCAATATAATTAGAGAAATAAATGGATTAAAACACACAAATAAATGGATCGATGTGAGTGATCCAATTGGGGCACATAACACAAAACCTTGTACCAATGATAGCCAATGCAAGTTTTTGCATTATGACACATAATGATAAGAGAGAAAAAAATAAGCTAAAAATTAAGTGATAAATAAGTGGTTATCTTGAGTGTTATTTTATTATTATAAAGTTTTGTTTTAAGTGTGATAGGGAAGTTAACAAAAAATAGAGAACTAGAAAGCAAGTTATGGATGGTTTCAGGATGTTTAGGCTAAAAGGCATCTATGTTGGCAATGGTACTAGCTTGGTATTGGGGCCTATCCCCTCACTTCTAAATCCCATGGTGATAAGGGTTTCTGGTGATTTTCAAATATATACCATTAAGTACATATTTATACTCATTTATAAAACCAAGTTAGCTTCCCCCTTGGTGATGAAATCCAAATAGATAGGCCTTGGGAAGACAAATGTTAAATGCATTTTGAATATTGTGTGATTTGGTAGTGTGTACAAAAAGAGAAAAATAGTGAAAATAAATAGTAATTTTAAAAACCACCTAATTTGAATATGTGATCTTCTCTAAGCATGAAAATAGTTAAAAATGAAAGTGTGAAATAATTACTAGCAAATAGTTGTTAATTACCAAGTTAAGAATGGTATAAAGTTGGTTTAGATGATAATGTATACAAATAGTAAATAATAGAGTCTATTGGGCCACTACTATTTTGTGAAAGAAAAATTCTTTAATAATAGAGTTAAATAGTTTGACTCGGTCTTTTAGATAGAAGATAGGCTATAAAACTATGTTGGTTAGGTCAAAATAGTTTATTATCGAGTTGCAGTTTTAAAAAAGTGCTAACTTATACAAAATAGAAATAAAATGATAGAGAGAGAAAGAGATGAACCTTGGTGGGTTAAAATATTATTATAACTACAAATTTTATGCTAAAGTGACTTGAATGATACTTGCAAATTTTATAAACTAAGTTAACTGATTTGACCTAGTTTGTGCATGACCCTATGTGTTGAAGAACTATAAGATGACTAGATCAACCTATTTGACCTAGTTTGTTGATTTAGATGCTGATTTAAAGACTAAGTTGACTTATTCAACCTAATTTTTTGATCTAGATGCTAACTAAAAGACTAAGTTGACTTGTTCAACCTAGTTTGATTATCTAAATGCTAGTATAGAGAATAAGATGATAGATTCAAACTGTTTGACCTTAATTTCTTATCTAGGATTGAATTAGAGTATTGTATCAACCTATTCAATATAATAACTTGTATTTTATGAAAAATTGCAAAAAAATGGTAGAGTCATTTTGATTTGACTGTGTGTTAAACCTATGTACAAAAAGTTAGAACCAACTAGTTTGATACAATCTCACAAATATAGAAAAATAATAATATGATAGAAATGAAAGTGTGAAAGAAAAATTTCAAGGGTTAGATTCATGTTAGGTTCACCAAAATGTATGTAATGGGAAATATAGTAAATCTACAAATCAATCCTAGCTTGGAGAAGATAGATTTTACTTACACTTCTAATTGGGGATACATTACATAATCGAGGTCATGACCAATATGGATCTACTAGACCTATCCAAGGGATATATTATCATAAATAATATCAATAGGTAGGGTTCCAAAGCTTCCAATCAATCATAACTATGAAATAAACCTAATTAGGTCCTATGTTTTCATATTCACTATACTTATAATAAGTAAAGCAAAGTCTAATCTAGTGCTCACCAAAACTTGTAGCACAAAGTGGGGGTAATAAACATTAAATTAAACATGCATAGAATACACATAATCAAATAAATTTATATGTAATTTTAATGCATGGAATATAAGTACAAATTCATATTTATATACTCTTATAAAGGAGGAATAAAGTTAGAAATACTTACCTTTGAAGATGAACCTGCTAAGCCTCAATCTCTCCCTTGGTCAAGGTGTTTCACAAGAGGTTGTCATGGTATATAAGGATGAAAAATATAAATCATATCTAGGCTACACAACCTATCAATGAATCCAAAATACTTCTCCATAATACAAGATCCATATCTCTAAATAAAGTATAAAACCCTGAGCTTTCTCCTCAAGTAGAATGGTGGATAGTAGATGTGCAATATATCTTACTTATTATTATCTTCTCCTAGAAATAGAAAAAGGAATGTGTTTATACATTTTTATCTAACCCTAAACCCTTATAAAATTTTAGGCTAACCTAGTATCGTAATTGACAAAAATAAACTAGGCCATGGACTAAGTCGGCCAGGGGCCAACCTAGACCCTAATAAATTTTGTCAATAAGAATACAAGGTCAATGTGGTATATTATGTAATGTAAACTATAAAAAATGGTTTTAGGTTATGTAATGGATAATAATGGAGGTAAAATACTAGAGGATGGTGTAAAATAGGAGACCAATCTAAAGGGAATGATTTTAGGAGATAAGTGTGTAGATAGTAAGTGGAAAAAAGGGACAACAATATTTTAAAGCACCAATGGTCTACCCAAACCTTTATTAGTGCACCCATTATGTCATGGAATAAAATATTTTTAGTAATTGATAAAGTTTGAGAATATTGTGTATACATTAAGCACCTATAGGCCTAATGGAAATTTTAGGTTTGTCTTCAAATGTCAAAGTCAATATGTAATATCCCATGTAAATTGGGGTTTATAATTTTTTTAAGAAGTTATGGGTCATTTTTAATGTTAGTGAAGTGATGAAAATACTTATATAGGAGTTAATCATCAAGTAACATGCTTCTAGGGTCAAATTTGTCAATTGGCTTATAAACCCTCACAAAAAACAAATTCAAATTATAATGGGTTAAATATTTTATATTATTTAATAAAATAATTTAATATGTTATTATAGGTGATAAATACCTCACTAATGTGCTCATAATCCAAAAAAAAAAAACCATATATCTCTTTTATTTCTCTAAAACTCTCTCAAATGGAGACTTACAAGCTACATGCCTGAGAGGTCATTTTGTTAAGCTCAAAAATTATTATATTTTATTCATGGGACTATTTAATATTTATGTATGTTCACATGGTCCCCATAACTCCAAAATTTATCACTGGTTCATAATTTTATGCCCTCAACTTTATGAACCATTGCTATTAAAACTAGCTCCTCTAAACCCTGCCTAAATTGTTCACAATGACCCAATAGAAGAGTTCATTCCTCAAGTGATTTTAAATGAAAATTTTTGAATTTGTAATGAAATTAATGAAATACTAAGGTAACATGGACACATTAACAATAAAATTTATGTGACTTGTAAAAGTTATAATGTATAGAATAATCCTAAAAAGCTCAATTGTAAGCATGTTTGGGAGTGTGCAAGGTGGTGGTAAGCTCTCAAATCAAGAAGAGAGGATTGATAAGCATGAATATATCATAATATAATTTAAATGATTATTTTTTGTATATAATCATGGTCTATCAAATTCTAAAGATAAAATTTCATAATTGTCCCTATACCCTATTTGCTTGGTACATCCATATATTAGAGTGGATAAGAAGGACATTATCCAAGGAAGGAAGGTCAAGGATGGTGATGTTGTTATAATTTTGTTATTATATTAAGGGAATGTGTTTGATATATTATTTAACTATTATATAACTAAAACCTCAATCAAACCTCTAAGTCTGTTGTCATAGTCTTGTACACATATTTGTGCCCAATCAAGCAAAAAAAAAGATTTGAGTATATTATGCTCTTGGAGAGATTACATTCAATTTATTGAGTTTTATTATGATTTGTTTTATAGTCCTTAAAATACCATTATAAAACATTGGAACCTATTAAACTCTTAAATAATCACTCTAGTTACTTTTTGGGCATGAGCATACACCTAGGCTAGGGTTCTAGCCATTTCTTGGTTCACCTATATATACAAGATTCCAAACCCTCATATTTGACACAAAGAATTATTATGAGTTTCTAAAAGTGAATCAAAAAAATTATTTTAGTTTCACATTTATCATGGATTTTTGGAATCAAATCTGAATTTCAAGGCCTAGAGACCTAATTGAGGGCTAATGGATAGAGAAACAAGTGGATTAAGTATACTTGCATTGAGTTCTTAGTCATGAAATTTTGTACAAAGTAGTATGAGATTAGTGGTTACTCAAACCTATTCTTGTTTTTCTAGGATCATTTTAAAAATGTTCTATAAATGGAGTTTTGTTTGTTTAGAGGGCTAAAAGGAAATGAGGACAAGTATGGGATTTAAGAGTGAAATTAAGTCTTACAAAGTGTATAAGGTATATAATATGGTTGATAAATTCTTGTTAATATAGAGATAGGTCCTTCACTGAGAATATTTCACTCATGAAGATAAAATCAAGATTTTAGGCTTTTGATCAAGAGAGACATAATGAGATTGATGGGTTTCAAGATGCCTAAGGAGGGATGATGATCACTATAACATTAGTAGTATAGAACTCATAAATAGATGAAAAGTGTCAATAATAAGAAAAAAGGGTAGTTCAAGGTGATTTGATTATTAAATAATTCCACTTATCACTTTCTAATCTAAAAGGAGGGTAGTTTGAAGAAGAAGATAAGATGTGTCAAGCAAATAGAGAAACCTCAACACCATTTAGGAAAGGACACATCATCAAGAAATTAAAAAGTGTCATTTAAGACCTTATTATACTATTCTATAACCTCTTTTATTTTAACTCTTTTCATGACTAATTGAGGCCTATCATTTCTCTCTTCTACACTTATCTCTCTCTCCTTCTCTCATTCTTTATATATATAACCTTGTTTAGCTTTGTAGGGATCCTTTTACTAAGTATGCCAAAGTCCTAATCAACTAAAAAATTGTTATCACCTCTAATTTTAATGATAATGTTGGTTTAACTTTCTTAAAGCTTGATCTCATTGTATTTATATGATTATGTATGATTAATAGTGGTAGTATTATAACTCCCTCTTTTTTGTCCTCTCATTCTTACCTATTTGCAATTAGGTTAATGCTTTATGATTCATATGAAATGTGTTAACTATTTATGTGCATAATTATGTGTGTAATATATTTCCCTTTAGTGTCTCATATCAGACCTATTATTTATCACCTCCTAGTTCATGCATTTCCCAATACCTTTATGATAAAATATTTATGTGAAGAGAACATAGCATTGAATTTGTGTGTTCTAATTATTATTTCTTCATTTCAATAGTGTATAGATAGGTATAGAAGACAAATTTGTTGTATCATCCCCTTTGTTATTTTACTTTCATGTTATTCCTCTCCCTTTTCCTTTTCAAGTTAGTAGTGGAGCCTAATTGATACATCAATGGGAGTTATCCCTATAATCTATAGTTTTAGTCCACTTAGAGGTCAACCACAATCTATGACTAATCACATCATATATCTTAATTAAGAGGGCTCAAAACACCCTCTTAAGGATGTACATTTAAGATATAATAGTTTTGGCATGCCTAGTGGGACTAGATTATCATCCACTAAAGGAATATTTGGTTTTATCCTTCAATACATCATCCTTTAGAGGAAAGAAATCAAGCACCAATGGTGACTCCAAGTGAATTTAAACTAGTATATGTAGTCCAAGTGCCTAAAAAATAGAAAATTGGTATACATCATTACTCATATGATCAAAATGCTTCTTGTGTACCTTTATATCATTCTTGTCAAGTTAATGTTGTTCATGGTTTCTCCTCAAATATCCCTCAAATATATGCCTACCAGGTTTACCAGTAGCCCACCTATCCCTCTAATCAACCATGTTATAGTTATTTTGTTCCTTCACTTTTATCTAAATTTAAACAAACCATACTAGACCTTATAAAAATGATGACAAAGCCTGATGAAAAATTAGAGTATGGTGTGTTTTCTCCTAACTATCACATTCATGAGGTTAGATAGCTCTTTCAAGGATTTTGGAGAGTGTGGGAAGGTGTTGATAAAGAAGATTATCCAATTAATGAAATGCTAGAGGTTAAGAAGCTGATACACTTAGTGAAAGATAGGCTAATGATATGGGATAAAATTAAAACCCAATTTAGTCCGTCTTATGCACCTTCTCCTATCCTAATTCAACCTTCCTTTTCTCTAAATTTCCTCCAAGTTATAATACAACATCAAAAAAAGCTTAATGAATCTCCTAATAAGTCCACTAACCCCAATATTACAAGTTTGAATACTTGTATTCCCCAAGAGAAACCTATGTCTATTCCAAATCCTTCACCCTTACTAAATATCCGAAGACCATTCCATCTCAGAGGCCTTCTTGGACCATGATTCTTGATTATACCATCCTTATCCTTGAGAATGAATCTTATCCTATTCCCATCCAAATTTAAGAGAGAGAAGAGGTTGTAAAATTCATCACAAAGGGATTTTTAAGTTGGAAGGAGATTATTTATATGCAAGCTCAAGATCAAGAGGGAGGTAGAATGTTAGAAGTCAAGCCAAGAGAGCCTATAAATAACTCAAGTCTATCATCTACCATTCAACTTGAAACTATCCTAGAAGAATCCAATCAACATAGATCTCCTAAAATAATAAGTTAGAAGAACACTCTATTGGTTTTTAAGTAGGTTAATAAAGTCTCTTTCCCTTGCACCCTCTCATTTTTTAAATTAAAATCAATTGTATTGAGGGAAGAAGATATACATTCAAATGTGAAAGAGTGTTGACAAATTTAGGTAGTGAGGTGGAATTTCTTTAAAATGAAGATCAATAAACTATAAGTGAGCCTAAATAAGGCTATGAATGAAATTTTTCTAGTGTGTATGATGAGAAAATTCTAATTGGTAGTCCTCTTTTTCAATAAGGAGGTAAATTAGTCTTCAAGGGTGATGAGATAGATGGCATTGATGAAGGAGATAAAGTTAACATGGAAAAAAACTATTTTCAAAATGATTCCATTGAAAAGAGTAAATAAGATATTGACTAGGCATGGAAATAGCTATACCAAAGTTTTATGGAAGAAATGGACTTTCTATATAATCATGTGAACCTTATAGATCATGAAAGTGAACTCCAAAATGAAGTTGCAAAAGTTTGAATCACTCTAGGAGAAGATGAATCAGGTTTGGCATAACTTATACATGATGATTTGAGTCTTGAATGGGAATAACTTAAATTTTTTGAGGAAGAGGATTAGTCTAGTCTTGATGAACAAGAAAATGACTATATAATAACTAAATAGGTTGAAGTTGAACATGAGTTGGTGGATCTTTAATAAGGAAACTTTTAATCACATCATGATCTCATTAATGAGTTTGAAGTGTTTGATCAACCTATTGTCCCTCAAGAGAATGTCAAGATTGAATTTGAACTTGACATGATTTCAAGTAATGAAGAAGAAGCTTCTTTTTGGAAAGAATTAGAGAAAATGCTTTGGTCTAGATGTTAAAACTATAGCCCGTGAGGAGAGTGATAATGATTTTGCCTTGGCTAATGAACATGATAAAGATATACATGATAAAGATCTTGAAGAGAATATCATGATTGATGATATTGTTGAACATCATGGACAAGTACAAGGAGGCCTTGAAGACATGTGGAAGTCCTACTTGGACATGTTTAAAGAGTTTGTAGGGAATGATAAGCTAGCACCTCAAGAAAAATAAGAGGAAGTTGATGAGTAAAAAGTGCCTAATAATTTGATAACATCTAATATTCATAACCAATAGGTTAAATTTGATGATGTAATAATTTATTATGAGTATGATACTTCCCAAGATGAGCAAGACATTATATTTGAAAATCCAATATAAGCCAAGGTGGTTGTTTTTACTCTTGAAAATCAAGGTGTGATCAACCTAGAGGTCTCTCACATTGCCCAAAAGAAAAAATAGTATGAATTGGAAAGTAAATATCATGATGATTTTGTCTTTATTAGAGACATGTTTATTGATGATCCACTTGAGATCATGCTAATTGGGTTGTTAATCAAGAAGAATGGTTTATCAAACATTACAATCAAAGGTAGCTTGTTCCATAGTATGTCTCATCTCATGAGGTAAATGATCTAATAATATTTCCATTTGACCATGGAAGATGAAGATATTTAGGTTATCTGTGCATACTAGTGGTTTACCTTATTTTGCCTAAGTCCTTATTAGCACAAGTGTGTGTGTTATCTTGTTTTGTTTTGGTTTTTTGTGTATTTTCATTTATGTGTTATGTTTTGGGAAGTATTTTAGTTTATCATCTTTTTAAAGGTAGTATTATGTCTTAATTTGAGGGCAAGTAACTCCATGCCCAATGGATCGACTAGGAAACTAGTCTAATGAGCATAACAAGCATGCTATCACAGGAGGTCACCAAAGATGTTATCGAAATTTTTTCTACCATATAATAGGGTCATAAAAAAATTCCATTTTATATTCATGTTATCATATTTTAGGGTAAATTTGATAAGTTTAAGGCAATTTTCATTTTGATCATATGCTTGTCTAGTCACTTTATGTGATTGTTCAAGATGGTTCAAGTGATGCTAAGGGTTTAGGGTGTCTTGTTAAGTCAAATAACATGTATGAAAGTCATGTTATACTCCCTTTAGTCCATAAAAGTTCCCAAATAGGTTTCAAACACTCTTTACTAATGTTATAACCCATTTGAGATGCCTTCTTGATCATTTGTAACATTTCAAGGTGAATATTATAGTAAATGGTAGGTACCCAACATATTAAAGTCTATTAATGGTCACCACATATATGTATAATCATCTAAAATATCCATTAACACTTTTTATATCAATTTAATTAGGTTTTAAGGTAGGGTATGATAATTCTCTTTAAAAAGAGGGGTTTTCAGAGGATGGTTTCAATTTTTCAACATGGATTTTCACTCCAAATCAGTCACATGGATCCATACACCATTCACAGGCCTAAATCCATGCATGAGAGTGATTTTTATGTCTAAATAAGGCATAAAATACTTCCTTTCTTCTATTGGCTCCTTGGCAAGATTGTGAAGGCCTGCTTCAGATGCTTGGTCCATACGCAAGAGAGATTTGGTACTTTGATACTTTAACTAGAGGAGGGGGTCCTAATGGTCTTCAAATCCATGGCCATATTTCTCATATTGGTGGCCCCTCTTTTAAGAACAATAATTAAAAATATAGGGTGTCTAAAACCCTACAAAAACCCCATATGCTTAGTTTTATCCTTGATATGGAAATTTGAATCTGGTTGGAAGCATGAATGAAATTTGATATGATATATATGGTTTATAAATATATTACACATTATATTCCAAGATCCACTTAGCATATGTGACCTTAATAAGGAATAGTTTTTCATGTTTAGAATAGATTATAGGTTGAAAGCATAAAGTTTTTAATGTTCTAAGGTTTTCAACAATTTATATTTTGAGTATGAGGATAAAAAATAATATTTTAACTCTATATAAAACTATATAGGTCTATTAAAGAGTTCATCATGAATCTTGAGAAAAATGAATACCACCACTACATAGAATGAGTGAGAAGTAGTTTGGATTGGTGTTTTTTATCTCCTATAAACACATTTTTATCTCATCAAATAATTTTTAATTCTAAAAATATAAAAAGATCATTTTCTCATGCTTATTAGTTGACTGTGCATAACTTGTAGACTAATGAAGCACAACATGACTATTGGTTTGAATCTAAAATAAAACCAATATGATAATTAGTTTTATATGGGTTTAAATGGAATGTAATAACTATATAATAAATTTATCAATTTTTTCCATCTTATCACAAACTCATCAAGGTAATCCTACTGTCATCTTAGGTTTGAGACTGCATTAAAAGCTTGCCTACACAAAAATGAACTAAAAGGTGATAAATATTACATTGATAGTCTATTATTAATTTCATAAAATAATTATTCAAGTTATTATATAATTAAATAATATATTTAGTGCTATTATGGCCAAAAATTCATGGTAAAGAGGCTTAAAATGACAAAAATTAGATTTACATGTCTACAGACTTTTAGGCCTCTTTTTCATATGAAATGCAATGAATATATGCATTAGAGATGATGTTCAAAAGTTAAATTAAATATTTAAAATATGTTAAATTATTGTGGGTATGTATATATTTGGAATAAATGGATAATAGTGAGTCAAGGACTCACCATGAACTCCAATAGATCCATCTTAATTCCTATAATCATGTAGTCCTAAGTACCTATAGGCCTAATGGAAATTTTAGGTTTGTCTTAAAATATGAAAGTTAATATGAAATATTTCATGTAAATAGGTGTTAAAATTTATTTTAGGAATTTATAGATCATGGTGAAGGTTAGTGAAGTGATTAACATACTTATATTAGAGTCAAGTGTCAAAGAACAAGCTTCGAGGGTCAAAATTGTTAATTGGCTTACAAACTCTAACAACAAATTAAGTCAAATTATAATGGGTTAGAGAGTTTATATTATTAAATAAAATAATTTAAAAGTTTATGATAGGTGATATAAACCTCACTGAGGTGCTCGTAATCCATAAACAATACCATACACCTCTTTTGTTACTCTAAAACTCTCTCAAATGAAGACTTACAAGTTGTACGCCTGAGAGGTCATTTTACTAAAATTAGAACTTATTTGAGGTTATGCATGGGAATAGGTGATATTTATGGATTTTAAAAGGCTCCCCCTAATTCCAAAATTAATCATTGGTTCATAAGCTTAGGCCCTCAACTTTATGAACCATTGCTAAGAAAACTAGCTCCTTTAAACCCTGCCTAAACCCTTCACAATGATCAATAGAAGAGTTTATCCCTAAAATGATTTAAAATTAAAATATTTGAATTTTTAATGAATTTAGTGACCTATTCATGTCCCATGGACACTTTAATAATATATTTGGTGACACTTATGAAAGCTATAGTATATGAAATAAGCCTAAAAATCTCAATTATAGACATATTTGGGAGTGTGGAAGGTGGTGGTAAGATATAAAATAAATAAGAGAGGATTGATAAGCATGAATAAGACACAATACA
This sequence comes from Torreya grandis, assembly GCA_037957365.1. Classification (NCBI taxonomy): domain Eukaryota; kingdom Viridiplantae; phylum Streptophyta; class Pinopsida; order Cupressales; family Taxaceae; genus Torreya; species Torreya grandis. The sequence continues at coordinate 1,546,891 of JARHVA010001631.1, read as the reverse complement.
ACTTAAAATAATATTTTTTTAATATAAACATGGCCCATTAAATTCTAAAGATCAAATTTCATAATTCTACCTGTACCCTATTTGCTTGGTACAATCATGCATGAGAGTGAATAAGGACTTTGTCCAAGGTGTGAACTAGGAATTTAACATATAGGGGAGGTTAGTATTGTGTTATTATCATAAAACAAATGAAATAAACACACTATGATACCAAAACATCTAGCCTAGACACTAGGCAGAGCTTAGGTAATAAAAACTAAATGAAATCACAACAAAAACATAAAATACATAACTCTTTTACCTTAATTAGAGCTCCAAGTGGATTTATTGAATTAATTTCTTGGATTGTGAATCAATAAGTATTTGTAAATAGAGGTTTATAGGCTCCTTCTCTCCTTTTCACCTTGTCTTATGATTATTGCTTGGCTTAATATTTGGTCATGGTAAAACTACTTGCATGAGTCTCATGAAGCAAATCTTGCATAATAAATCTACAATATCCAAGATTATAAATGAAGAGGTATGGGATTTTATTTATAGCCTTAGTAATTAAATATCACACAATGTGATTCAAGGTTAAATTTAGGCTTGGAATGGGTTCAAACTAAACCTAGGTGAGTTAAAACTGACTCTAGTAGAATTAATAGTTTTCAAGTAATTATGATTTCCAATTACTAGGAATGGATCTAAAATTAAATATTTAAGGATATTTTCAAAGAGATTGAAAACTCATAAATTCAATTATGAAAAGCTAGCATATTTTGAATTTTTGAATTTCCTCTTTTAGATATTCATTAATCACAAATGGATAATTCAACTAGGCATTTAATCTTGTTTAATTTGATAATTGATTTTGATTGTCATTTTATCTCTTTAAAAAATTTATTTAAGTGTGAAAGTGACCCACTTAATAGGTTCATTGGCCAAATTTATAGTTGTGATGCGACAAGGTGATTAGGGATGAATCCATGAGAGGTTATTATTGTATACGATAGAATACCCCAAATAAGGATGCCTCAACATGATTTTAAGATTTTATAAATGATGTGAATGTGAATTTGGGATGTTTAGTGATTTTAAGGCTTAATTTTCATGTTTGGTAGGAGTCATTCTGAATTCTGGGTGGAAGCCAATTATGGCCAGTTTTCCCCTATTAAGGAAGGCATTGTAAGCTATAGGCATAGTAATATCTTCTCAAAGATTGAAACGGTCATGTATGCATACTAATAAAATGGTAATGGATGAGATATGGATGTCCCTTTGAGGGATTAGTCAACAAAAATGGTTATTTATCGATCCCTCAAAAGGAGGAAATGATGGGAACAAAAAGATAAAATGGGGTGGAAAAGACTGATTGCCCATAGGCATTTATAATCAATGATATATGGAACTACCCCAATTGGGTAGACAAATAGGATGATTTGTCCATAGATAATTATAATGATCAACATATGTGGGAAAAAAGGGTAATGATTTTCCTAAAGGAAATTATAATCATGAAAGAGAAAATAGTGATTTACCCTCAAGTAGTTATAGTCAGTGGTGGGATAAAAAAATACCTTAATTGGGTGGATACACATAATGGTTTTCCCAAAGGTGGTTATAAGCATTATAATAATGAAAATGTGCCCTATTTGGGTAGATAATGATAAGGATTTGCCAATAGGTAGTTATAATTTATAACATCTAGATAGATTGAGACATAATGATTTGCCCAAAGGTGGTTAGAATCATTAGCATCATAAGTGGGATGAGATATAATGATTTATTCAGAGGTGGTTAAAATCATTGGCATTACAAGTGGGATGGGATATAATTATTTATCCAAAGGTGGTTAATGTAAAATTAGAATAATGGCCTTATGTACTAAATCTATACTCACAAAGTAAGATTAGGTTAGTAAAGAGGAGAAAGATGAATTTGGGCAACTTGCTAGTACGAAGATGAACATCCTAACTATAAATGAGGAAAATTATTTCATGATTTAAATATTCTATATTTGGAATGATTTGGGTAATAAAGGAATTTTTCAGGTGCCATGGAGAAGTATCATGGCCACATTGCTTATAAGACTTCCTGAGCTAATTTTTATTATAGTACATCACTGTAGGCATAATGATATAAAACACCATGATAACTTAGTCAAAATATTCATAAGGACTGACACATGATCCAATAAACAATGGAAAATTATGCATTAATGATACAAACCATGATGAAAATATTGGCATATGAATATGGATGGATTCAATAATAATGCATGAAGAATCACCCAATGAATTTATATCGACTAAATCATGGCTCAACAAGAAAGAAAATAAATGGGAAAACAATCAAACAAACAAATAAAACACCAAGAAAATAAAGAACAAAATAAAACAAATATAATAAAATGAAATAAAAATAAATAATGGTTAAGTATAATGTTAGCACAAACAAAAGACAAACAAGATGATGAACATTGCCCCTAGACTAAAGGATACAAAAAAAAATAGAGTAGACCATGCCCCTAAGAGATAAGAGATGATGACACTAAAAAATGGGGGAAATAAAAAAAAGGAAGGGGGTGGTTGAGCTTACTCCAAATACACTAGGCAAGTGGATGTTGTCTACATAGTTATATGGATGCAAGATCCAATATAAACTTTAGGCCAAATTTAGTTCTCCTAGGATATGGGATAGAATGAAATGATGATGAGAAAACATGATTGATATTGTAGAGTAAATATGGGAATAGTCTCAAAAAATGATGAGAACATGGGACGTTAGGATAGTAAGGATGGGGAAACTAAATGACAAGTATTTTTTTATGAATTAGCTAGGGTTCCAAAAATACTTAAGGCAAAGAAGTGGTAAATTTGGATGATGATTTTGTTGATCTATTTTCAAATGTTTTTGGAAATTTTTAAGTATCTCAACTTAATTAAGGATGATGAGATATGAAATATTCCAAGATTACAAAATGGTGAGATTATTCAAATTTTAAATTGCTCATAAAATGGTGAGAGCATGGCAAAGGATGATTGAGATAACCATAATGGGAATCAAGTGTTGCCTATATAATCCTAGGATGGGACCTAAAGTCACTATAGTTATACCTTATAATGGAGGAATCTGACTAAGTAGAAGCTCATTTATAAACTAGGCAAAGTAGGTAGATGGAACAATATTGCATAAGAATGGAAAAGTGGTACTTAAAGGCATGATAAAGGTGTTGTTCCTAATTTTCCCATAGACAATTATAATTAGGAAATAATGGCATAGGTCAATGATACCAATTTTCCCATAGGCAATTATAATTAGTATCATGATGGTAGTACTTTGAGTTGCCCAAAGGTGGTTAAAATTAGTAGTACGTGAATGGAATAAAACAAAGAAATAAGGATGCAACTACCAAACCACTATCATATCGCTCAAAAAATGGTCATTGTCTAGAATGTTGAATCAAGTGGAAAAACTTGATCTAAATCCTATTGCTAAAAGTGCCTAAAAAACTAATGGAATAGAACCAAGGTCAAAGGGGTTGGGTAGGGACTTTAAAAACCACTTTGCCTAATTAGGAAAGGTATGTGAGAATGGTATATGGTATGGAATAGATAAAATCATGATATGATATAATGGAAATGGGCCTCATAGATAATAGTTTAGTTATCTCAAGTAAAGTAATGCTTGAGGTATAATGTTCATCATCTCATTAAATTCATCCCCATATGGTGTATTGAGATTGTATTCTCTAAGGCCATAATTTTTAATAATGATGTAGGGGCGTAACTAATTGGGTTTGAACTTTCTCTTGTGCCTCTTCTCAACCATGGAATTTTGTTGGATTTTATTTGAGAACAAGATCACCAAGTTCAAATTATCTATGTTTGACCTACTAGTTATAGTGGCCATAGAGTTGGTTATAGTATGCTTGAAGGATATTGACTACATCCATGCATTTTTCATTGAGTAATTATATCTCTTACAGGTGAGCTACTTAGTAAGCTTTATCATCTAGAACATGTTTTAGTGAAATGTTCAAAGAAGGTAACTCAACTTGAATGGGAAAAATGGCCTTAGTTCCATAAAATAGAAAATATGGAGTGGATCTTGTTAGTGTATGGTAATTGGTACAATATTACCAAAAGGCACAAAATATTTGGAGGTACTAATTGTGGCTAGTGTCATTGACAATATTTTTAATGATGTTGAAAATCATTTTGTTTGATGCTTCTTCTTAACTGTTACCTTGTGGGTAATATGCAGTAGAAAAATGCTAAGTAATATTGTACTCAACACATAGTAATTTGACATCCTTATTCTTAAATTATCCATCATTATCAGATATAATGTCAGATGGGATACCATAGCAATAGATGAGATGGTTGAAGATGAATTTTGAAATTTTTTTCCAATCATGTGAGGGGTATAGCTTCAATCTATTTAGTGAAATATTTGGTAGTGGTAAGGATGTGTTTATGGACATAAAATGAGTTTGGGTTAATATTCCCGATGATATTGAGGCCATATGTAGTAAAAAACCATGGTGTGAGCATTGGTTTGAGTTTTTTGGCTAGGGCATGAATTAGATTGGCATACCTTTAACATTTGGTGTACCTTTTGACATATGCAGTTGTATCTACATTCATAATTGGCTAATAATATCTAGTACATAGGAGTTTTATGGATAGGAATTCCCTATTTATGTTGGATCCACATACTCCTTCATGATTTTCCCATAACACTAATGTTGATTCTGCTAAGGTTAAATAATGAAGCATAGTTACATCAAAGTTATGATGGAAAAGGGTTGGTCCAAGTAAGGTATATTATGTGTCTTGGTGGGTAAAGGTATTTTTTTATTTATGGGATAGATATGGTGGCATAAAGTATTCATGAGGTAGGTAAAAAGGCTTGAATACCATATATAGCTGGGACCAATAATATCACAGATCATTGTGATGGTTGAAGGTTCATGAGTTGGTACGATAATATTTTTAATGAGGAATTAATATTATTTTATCTTGTATGATGAATCAAAGAGTCAATAGTAGGCATAGAATCCATTATTCTATTATTGGCCCTTGGTATGAGTTCAAATTATACATCAACAATCTATTATTTAAGAGTGTCAATCTTGGCCTTATATGGAACTAGCTTATCATCCTTAGTCTAAAAGTGGTTTATAACCTAATTTATGATTAACTTAGAATCACTATAAACCATTGTACTATCTAATGAATCCCTATAATGAGTCCTTAATATTCATCCATCTTGTTAATACAAATAAAATTGATATGAAATGATTTAGGGATAAGATCCCCCTATGGTGTAATAAATAATAGCCCTTCCCCCAATCCATGTGCTATGAATGATCCATCAAAATACATCTTATAGTGCTTCTCTTTAAGAGGTGTTTAAATTATGGCCATAATGGACATTTGGGAATTGTAATCTTAGAGGTTTTGTATATGAAAAGGGAGCTTTAACAAGCTAATATACAAGTGCTTATCCCTTGATGGACTTCTGGTTGATATATTCTATCTCAAACTCATTGAGAAACATGATCCATTTAGCTATGTAACCTTGTAAATTTATCTTATATAGTAGATACTTTAGTAGATCTACTTTTGAAATAACCATGGTCTCGTTCTTTATTTAACATGTAATGTCATAGTTTTTTAGCTATAAAGACCATAACTAAATAGGATTTTTTAATGGACGTATAATTGTGTTCACACACAACTAGTGTATAACTTAGATAGTACATGACATGTTCTTTTTGCATTATCTCCATGCTGAGTTAGAAGTGCCCCCAGGGATTTGTCTATGGTTGAAAAGTATAGTAGGAATAGTTTTAATGGCATATGTGGCAATAACATAAGAAAATTAGAAAAATATTCCTTGAGGTGGTTGACACTTTATAACATTCATCATCCCAATGAAATGTGACACCTCTCTTCAATAAGTGTGTAAATGGATGGAATTTATTGGCCAACTAGGAAATGAAGCATTTGATAGACTAGATCTTACCCTATAAACTATGGAGTTGTTTCAAATTGGATGCTGGTGACATCTCAATAATGTCTTGTACTTGGGATGGATCAACTATAATACCTTTACAAGACACAATGAAGCCAAGAAATTTTCTTGAATTAACTCCAAAAACACACTTCTTAGTATTGAGTCTAACCTTGTACTCATAAAACCTCTTAAATATGTTTCTTAGTGTAGCTAGATGATCAGCCCTAGTCTTTGATTTTCTCAATAGGTCATCGACATAGTATTCAATAATGTTAGGAATCATCTCATGAAATGTGATGGTCATGGATATTTGATAAGTGGAATAACTTGAGAACAAAACATTCCCCATGGAGTGGTGAACATGGTCTTATTTTGGTATTGTAGCACAATCTTGATTTGGTTGTATCCTAAAAATCCATCCATCAATGAAAGCATTTTGTACCCCACTACAGAGTCAACTATCATGTCAATGTTTGGCAGAGAAAAGTCATCCTTAGGGCAAGCCTTATTTATATCTCTAAAATTAGTGTAGATTATAATTCCTTCTAGCTTTTTATTGATTGGTAGAACATTTAAGATCCACTCTGGGTAGTCAATTGGTAGAATACATCTTACTTCTAAGAGTTTTTCCAACTCTTTCTTTACTAATACAATAATGTAAGGATGCATATTGCATAATTTATGTTTCATGGATTTGTCATCAATATGTATAATAAGGTGGTGCACAACTAAGTAGGGGTCCAAACCTAGCATGTCGAAGTAAGCCTAGGTAAATATGTAAACAAATTCCCTCAAAAGGATTCTAAATATTTCAAATTCCTCCTTAATGAGGGATGCACCCAATTTGTCCATTTTGGGTCATCTAGAGTCTCAATGTTGACTTTTGTAGTGTCTTCTATAAGAAGATTCAACCCATATTTGAGAATGGTTGGAAATGATTGGAATTGGCCTCAAATGGCAAAGTCCTCTATTTTGACTGAGTCTTCAAGTTCTCATAGTTAAGATGAATCAAAATCTCTCAATGGTAGGTATGGCCATGTCACAAAAATTGTTAGAAACTCTTGAATGATTCGATCAAAGGCATGTTTTTCCTTAGAACTAAACTAAGATCCATAGGCAAGTTCATCATTGGTGGTCTCCTGATTTATGTTTTTGTAAATATGAACACCCCCATCTAATGGTGCCTGAAATAGGTTTTCACCAAAAGACTATCCTTGATCTTTACTTTTACCTTAGTCTAAAAGTGCCTCAAAGAGGTTTTCACTCTGGGACCTCAATGTTTTATTTATTTGTTTGTGGCTAAGGGTGTTCACCCAGTCTCCAAAATAGGCTACAAGATCTAGTTTGATTAAGAACCCTTGTTTATGGTCTCCTAATGGAACATTGTCTCTTAGGCCTAGAAAATTACAAAAGGCCTCATCATTTTCAAACTTTTTGATAGGCATTATGGATTCTTTTTAGTTCTTGGCTATAAGTTACGGGTGATATAAATGAAATAGACTATATTAATTAATTAGGATAAGGGTACAAATGGCATGGGTGTTAAACAAATTGGTATCGACCAGGTCTTCATAAGGGTTATGATCAGACTCTACATTGTTTTTGACATCATCATCATTAGTCATTTTTGTTAAAACATGAATAATATATGTAAGGTCACCCCTAGGTAGTTTAAATTTGAGACCATAGGTTCCTTTGTATCAAGTGATGGATATTGGCTCAAGTATACTTTACTAATTTGACCTAAGTCCTCCTCCTTCATATGCATGATTCTCCATGATCTAATTTAGAATAGGATACTTATCATTTTTTATAAATTGAATAGGTTTTCATTGTATAACTAGGATTCATCATTTACAATTAGGTCTTGTTCTTGACTAGTTGCTAGTGTGAAAATGATAGGAGCTATATTATGAAATTTGCCTTTTCCCTTTTATTTCCATTCCATGTAAGGTGGTTTGGGTTTAGGTCTTCCATAGGACTTGGGATTTTGTGTAATATTAGCAATGTGAAATGTATCATGGGTTAACTTTCTCATGGCCCATTAGCTATGATGGTAAAGTGATTGGACGTTTCAAGAGGTGGCATGTGGGAAGATGAATCAAGGGTATTTGGGTCAATGTAATTGGACTCTATAAAATCAACAAGAAATTATTTCCCCTTATCCTTTTTATGAACCAAATTCAATCCAAAATGGTACTTATCGATTTTGTACTTATAATCGAGATGTTTTCAATGTTCATAGGGTTGTAAATCTCTATGGATGATGACCTCCACACTTAAATGGGATAATTTGAGACATTGGTGTAATGTCGAAGGGATTATATAAATCTCATTTATCCAAGGTCTATCGAAGATCAAATTATATGATAGGTCTAGGTCTAACACAAGGCAAAGTGTATCATGGGTCAAAGACCCAATGATAACTAGAAAGCTAATGGTGCCCATTGATTCCTTCTCTTCATTGTCATAGGCCTTGATAGTGATCATTTTTAGATAAATATCATATATTGTGTATCTGAGATGCTTGATGAGATTTAGAGACATAATATTCAATCCTGATATATTATATATGAGGACTTGTTTCACTTTATGTCATGTTATGAAAACTTTGATGTACAATAGATTATTATAGAAAGGGATGAGGGATGATATATCACTTTATTCAAAGGTTAATTATTGGCCTAGGGATAGATGTCCAACCAAATACTATAATTTATCTCGGTATATGTCATTGGGAACTTATGATTTGCCAAATAATTCTATCAATATGTTCTTGTGGATGATAGACATATACAACAAATCCAAAATGGATATTTGTGCAAGCATCTTCTAAATTTAGTCCATAATATCAAGCATATTCTCCTTTACATCAGCATATAGCTTGTTTCAATCTATAATGGTGGGTTGGATGGGTTTGATGGTAGGAAATTGTGGGCCTAGAATGGTAATCTTTGACCATGGAGTTGTTATGTCACACTTGGGATTAGATACAGGACCATTTTTTTTAGTAAAGGATAGTGGTGAGGGGGTAGATCAATAAGTTTAAATTATTACTGTACTTATATGTGGTCATAGGGCAAGGATGAGTTATCAATATAAGGTCTAAAATTAGTAATCTCTATTGTTGGTATGCCTATATGTAGTGCTAAGTCAAGGAAGGATCACTAACATAGGTTGGTTGGTTATAATTTATTAATAATGGTCCTATTATTATAGTTCTTGGTCTTAGATTGATGGTGATGGTAAAAATGTGGCCTCATATAAGATGACCTACAACTTTTTTATAGTCATGTGTAACTACATGGTAAGTCTATTGATTATTGGCATCACTATGGTCTCATTTTCATCCATTTGGTTGATGTTATTTTTGATGCTACTAGTATTGATGTTGTTAACTCAACTATTGGTACTATTATTGTTATTCTAATCTTGGTTATTATTATTTTTGGTTGCTCTAATGTTATGGAAAAGGGTTTTTACAAATACTTAAGTTTCGATTAGATGTAAAAGATCTATTATCTAATGGTATCTCTCCATTTTCCAACATATTTTCAATAATATGTTTGATCTACACATAATGGCATAAATTATACCCATTAACTTGATGGTATTCACCAAATTCATTTTTTATATACCAATTTGGATAAGGAACTCCCTTAGGATAGATCTTTGAAATCAGCCAATTAATCAAATTAGTAGTGGCCAGTTTGTAAAACATAGCTTTAGTAGGTTATCCAAGGTCACTAAAGATGTGATGAATAGGTAAATTTCTCCTTAGAGGAGGAGTTTTTAAATACAAATGTCATTTCATTTATTGAGCTAGTTTAGGTTGTTGTGAAGGCTACACTTTCTAAATAAGTTATTGGTGAGGAGTCATTTGTATTTTCAATGTTAGATGAGTAGTGGTGTTTTCACTATTTGGATATGTCATGACTTGGTTAATCTATTTACAACAATGTTCTTGTTGTGGTTAAAATTATTATATTTTTCATAATCAATATCCGTGGTTGGTGTCAATACGTGTGGTTAGAAGACTTGTTTTTGGTTTTGATTCTATTTATTTCCTTGGTTCTGATTATAATTTTGATTTTATGAGGTAAGCTTGATAATACCTTTGTTAATAAGGGTATTTTTGATTAATAAACCTTTATCAATGATTTAATTGAAATTATGTGCACACTACAGCTCTAGATGGCAAGATATCTCATTATGCAAATTCTTGGTAAACATAATAACTAATTACTTGTCTGGTAATTTATGGGTGAAGTGGTTGGAAATTTCTCTCCATAATTGTAGATATATTATGAAAATTTCACCATCCTTATATTTATATTGAGTCAAATCTACCAATGAAATATCATGTTCAAGATTGTAAGAGAAATATTGCACAAACTTGTTTGAAAGGTCATCAAAATTAAATACTGAGTTCTTTAGCAATCTCAATAACCATTATAAGGCCTATCCTACTAGAATCTAAGGGAATAAAATTAAGAGGTATATGTCACTGTAATCCACTAACTGGGAAGCAACAAATAATTTTATTAAATGGTCATTTGTGTCTCCTTTACCCTTGTATTTGTCAAATTTTGGTGGTTTATACCTTGGAAAAAATGGTATCTTTAGATAATCCATGTTGAATGGGTAGGAACACATTTTGTCCAAATTAAACTTCTTGGTCTATTTCCTAGCCTGAATGGTGGCAATTACATCATTCATTTTCTACAGTTCTTATGCTAAGAAACTAGATGGTATATTGGCCTAAGGTGGAGGTTGGGTAGTCAAAGGTGGATTACCATGACTAGGGTACAATAGAGGCATGGTTTGTTGTGTAATGTTGGTTTGGTTATGGAACTAACTAAGAATATGCATCTATGAATTGGGATGAGATTTTGAAAATACATGCATTGAGGTGTGTTGTTTTGGTTTAAATTTGGTATATATGCCTAGTTTTGAGGGAATTATGGCTAAGATGGAAGGATGTGGATTTGGGTGAAGTATAATTCATGTTGAAGTTGAATAGTACTTATTTTTAACTATCCAAACTTGGATAAATTTGGGGAACTTATTATGAAACAAGGCCCTATCATTAGATTTGTGGCACACTTGGAATAAAAGGCAATTTTGGCTTGATTGACACTTGCTAAGAAATAGTACCCCTTGGTTATGCAAACACTTGTTATGATGTAGATGCTTATTGGATATTTGGAATTTGGTTTTTACTAATCGATATATGTTTTTTATTAGACAACATTTGTGAAGGCATGTTGGTCTACAATCAAAGAGGTATACTTGTCACTACCTAATGAGGTGGATCATTAGTTTCCCCTTATTGAGATGGAAAATTATTCAATCTCTATTGCATTGGTATAATATATTGTGCCTATTATTATGTAATGTTAGTCATTATCTATTATGGTGGGGTAACATTCATCATGTTTTTTCGAGGCAAGACACTAGTTTACATTTGACTACTTAATCCTTGCACTTGTATGCTTCAAGAAGCAGTTGGTTGAGGATTAAAGGTAGCTTGTTGTGATTGGGAGGTAAAAGTTATTTCCCATGCTATTATGAACCACTTATGGTATTTATTAAAGTCACTTGTTATGGACTAGTTATTTATGCATTAAAACCACTTTGGCCTAGATTGGATGACACTTATGTGTTATCCATTGTGTTTGGCACATTTGTCTACATAAAAGTAGTATAAACTTCTCCAATAACTAGGGTATTGAACATGTTACCAATTGAAGTGATTTTCATGAAAGGGTATGTACTTGAATTGTCTTAGCCTATAAATTTGATCAATAATCTTATTTAAGGAACTAGTTCAATAAGTGGAACATTTGACATGGTCATGTTATTGAAATTACATGCAAGTTCAAATAGGTTTGGTATGATGTTTTCATCTATATGAAGTAGTCCTCTATGAGGCCTTTTCTTATGACAATCATAAATGGGTCCTAACATGTCATTGGCACTAGATCTTGAGGATTGACTATTTGATGGTTTAATTATAAGGCATGTTGTAAGGCACTCTAACTATACTAGGCAAGTTTTTGTGGGGGAATTCTACTGGAAACTTGGCCCCTACCTCTATATCCCTGACTAAAATATCATCCTTTTTTTCAAACAAGTGATGATCAAACAAATAGGGATCATATGTTGATGTCATCATTATTTAGTATGATTATTATTGAATTTGGTCTACAACCGATGGTAGTCTAGCAAGGTACTATGATGTTTTCTATGGGTCCTACTCTGAGTATGAAATCATGTTGAAAAAATAGTGGGATATAATATATTTTATTTGTTCCCTAGATTAATAATTATAAGGAGGATAGGGATCCATCTCATAAACTACATCATCACCATAAGTGTTTTGAACAAAGTCATTTTATGTAACCACATTATCATATCTTGGATTGCATATGGCTCTAGTATGAGTATATTGAGACATATTTGAATCAATTATTAATGTTCCACAAAAAATGTTTAGAGTTATACAAAATCTTAAAAATAATGTCTGAAGGATAAATGGTTTGAACATGGTCTAACTTAGTCAAAGGAATGGATTTATATATCTAAAAGTTCTATGTTAAAACTTGGTACAAAATAGTCTAATGTCAAATTTATAACATCACATATCTTACATAAAAATTTCAAGTTGATGAATAAAAAATGGAATGCCAAACTCTAGGTATAAAGTGATTCAAACAAGTCTAATCTAAATAAAATAAAAGTTTCTAGGTCTATTAGAGAAGGAACAAAATCTAGGAACAAAATAGGCATGTGCTAGGTCTTTTATAAAAGGCAAAAATTCTATAATTTAAACAGAATGAAGTAAGATATTTAATCTAACAAATTTGAAATAATTTAGCATAAACTAGGCATTCAGATTTAAACATGAAGTTGGTCAATTGGTATAAGGAATGAAACAATAGGCATATGGAAGATAGGATATTTTTCCCAAATATAGGCACATACAATAGTTTTCAAATTAAATAAATAATTAAACTAAGTTACATAACCTAAAAGATAAATATTGATGTCTATGCTAAAATTACACAAGGCATAGGCAAAAATCAATCAATGTTTGGGTTTGAACTTGTCAAGGCTAATTTTGAACTCAACATAGGAAATTAGGCTTCTTAAATAGATAAAAATCTAAAAAAATATGAATGACATAATAACACTAAGTATAGATATCAAAAGGCACATGTGGATTTAGTTTCAAATTGAAATTTGGACATAAGGCAAACAAGTCTTTGAAATGATCCAAGTAGTGTAATGATGTTATCATGATCTAAAGATGAAATAATGGTTTTATTTCAAGACTCTAAGGCATAATAACTTGTAATTAATTGGCCATGATAATGACACCCTTTCCAATCAAGTCACACACACAAACAAGTTGATAAAAAGATAAAGGCACATGCAGGATGTTAAATGGGTGGCATAACACCTCCTCAAACAAAGGAGTGATATATAAAAAAGACTCATTTTGATGTGACAAGATAGAATAAATATATAGCTTAACTAAAAACCATGAAATAAATGACAAAATGACACAAACATCTATGTGTAATGTCCTAAATCCTAGAACTGACAAGGTTGCATCATACTGTCAAATTCCATCAATATACTCGCTCTTGAGAGGATTTTAATTGTTAATACAAAAAGTAAAAAAAATTAAAAGTAGGGTTTTTAGGCCCCCTCTTCTCTTAATAATTTGTACTGTGACATGGAACTTTAGGATACTCACCCTACATTAATAGTATGTTTGAGGTAAGTGGGTTTATTCTAAATTATCAATTTTCACTCATTTATAGATGGTCCCAAGTGTGGATAATATAAGAGATGCATTCACATCAATTGAATTCATGTCAACTAGTTTGTTATGAAAAGGTCATGTCATTTTCAAAACCATTACATTTGTCACTTGCTTAATGTAGTGTGATATCTAAGTTGATCATACATTCTGAGGGTAGCAGTCACTAATGAAGGTAGTTTAATCACTCAAATTGCCATCCCAGTGATTCACCATATCAATTTATATACCCCACCATGGAGAGGGGTAAAAACTATGTTGGGATATGAATTCCTAGGTCAACACTTCACTAGAGAACCTATGAGGAGGTGTTTAACTCCTGCTCATAATCCAAAATGCATGAAAAATAAAAATAAGTGAAAATACTTGATGGTTATTTTAGGGTCACCCAAACCATATAGATTTGGGGAGGTCCTTAGTGATTTTATTTTCATGATTTTGGACTAAAGTGAACAAATCAAAGAATGAGCACTTTTGGTCACTTGAGTTCCTTAAATAGTATAGGGGGAGAACATACATGCATCACTCATTTTGATAGAAACATATTTCACCAAATAAGCATAAAAAAACAACTCTTAGGAGTATGTAAATAAGTGTGAGAGTTTATTTTAGTGCACCAAAACAAAGTGTGTTGTGAAATTTGATCCCATTGGCATTAGTTGTTTGAAAATTTTTCAAAAAACTTCATAAATAATTAAGGCATAAAAATTATAGAGTTCATTTTAAGCACAAAAAACAAAGTGTGTAAGATTTAACCATGTTCAAACTTTTCTTTTTTATACCTTATAACATGGAATTTGTTAGAGGGTTTGCCTACTTAGAATCCCAAAAGTGAGTGAGAAAATATTATTTTGAAATGAACTCTTAGGTTTTTCTATTTTTCTATCTCAGAGAGATCGACAACGATCAATGTAGGGATCGATGCCAATCCATAGAGATCAACATTGGTTGATGGACAGAGATCAACATCAGTCGACAGAGATCAATGTTGGTTCTTGTAAAAACATAAAAAAAACACAATATCATTTTCATAAAAATATTTTTAGTGAAATGAGCTTAAAACCAATAATTATCACTAGATCTTACAAGGAAATGGTTAGATAAACAATATTTAGGATCTTGGACACAAAATAAAAAAAGAAAATAATAAAGAAAACCCTCATTAATCACATTTTTATCATGCTATTCATTTCACATAAGGAGTGTGGTTGATTCAATAAATTGATTTCAGTCTGATAAATTGATGTCCATCTGGGATAATTGATGTTAATCTCTATATAACTTGTGTGTTGCTAAAAAATATAAATATGTGAAAAATGAAGTTAAAACTTGAATTTTGAAGTTTTTAAAGCATCCATTATAAAAATTAATAGTATAATATTAATATTTTTGCTTATATGGGATGCTTGAGGTCCCATTGGGTGTGCCAATATGTGAACTAGGAATTTGACATAGAGGGGAGGTTAGTCTTATGTTAGTCTCATAAAACCAATGAAATGAATACACTAAGATCCTAACACCTCTAACCTAGACACTAGGAAAAGCTTAGGTAAAAAAACTAAATGAAAGCACAACAAAAACATAAAATACATAACTCTTTTACCTTCCTTGAAACTATAAATGGATTTGTTGAATGGCTTGCTCGACTTGTACATCAAGAAGTCTTTGACAATGGACGTTGCTTGGATCCTTCTCTCCTTGGCACCTTGTCTTATGATTATTTCTTGGATTAATATTTGGCCATGGTAACACTACTTTCATGAGTATCATTCATAAAAACCTACATAATAACTCTAAAATATCCAAGCTTAGAAATTAAGAGTATGGCCTTGTATTTATAGCCTTAGGAATTAACTCTTACCCAAGGTGAGTCAAGGTTGAGTTTAGGCTTGAAATGGGTTAAAAATAAACTTGGGTGAGTTAAAACTAACTCTAGTAGAGTTAAAAGTTTTCAAATAATTATGATTTACAATTACTAGGCATGCCTCTCAAATTTGATATTTTAGGATATTTTCAAAGAGATTGACAACTCATAAAGGCAATGATGAAAGGCTAAGGCATTTTAAATTTTTGAATTTAATTTTTTAAATATTAATTAATTAAAAATGGATAATTAAACTACGAATTTAATCTTTTTTAATTTTATAATTGATTTTGATTAGCCTTTTATCTCTTTCAAAATTTGATTTAAGTGTGCAAGTACCCCACTTAATAGGTCCATAGGCCAAATTGATAGTTGTGATGCCGTAATGTGATTAGGGATGGATATGTGATAATTTATTATTTAATACAATAAAATACCCTAAATAGGGATGAATCAACAAAATTATAAGATTTTATAAATGATTTGTAAGTAAATTTGGGACATTCATAGATTTTTAGGCTTAATTTGCAATGGTTGGTATATATCAGTCTGAAGTCTAAGTGAATGCTAGTTGTGGCCAATTTTAGGTGTATACAAAAGGAAGGATGTTGATAATGTTATAAGGTTGTTATTAGATTAATGGAAGGTATTTGAGATCTTAGGGAACTCTTATGGAACTTAAACCTTGGTCAAACCTCTAAGTCTATAGTCACAGGCCTGTACACACCATTTGTGCTCTTAGAGAGATTCCATTTAATGTATTGAGTTGTCTTATGATGGTACAGGACTTAAAAAATAATTAACAAGAATTATAAAATATTAACCTATTGAATAATCACTCTAATTACCTCTTAGGTATGAAAATACACCTAGGTTAAGGTTTTGACCATTTCTTGGTTCACCCATATATACAAAGTTTCAAACACTCAAATTTGACACAGAGCATGATTAAGAGGTCTTAAAATTGAATCAAACATTTTATTGGAGTTTCACATGTGTGAGAGATGTGTGGAATAAAATATCAATTTATAGACCTTGAGACCTAGTTAAGGGCTAATGTAGAGAGAAACAAGTGGATTATATATATTTGCATTAAGTTTTTGGTAATTAAATTTTCTATAGAGTAGGAAGAACTTAGTGGGTACTCAAACCTATGCTTAGTTTTCTAGGATCAACTGTAAAATGTTTTAGATAAGGAGCTTTGTCTATTTTGAGGGCCATAAGGAAATGAGGATAAGTATGGGCTTGAAGAGTGAAATGAAGTCTTAGAGAGTGTATAAGTAATCCAAGAGGGTTGATACATGTTTTTTAAGGTAGATAGAGGTCCTTCATGGATAAAATTGTGATCATGAAGATAGAAGAAAGATTTGAGGATTTTGAGCAAGAAAGGCATAGTGAGATTTATGGGTTTCAAGACACTTAAGGAGGTATGATGATCACTACAACATTAATAGTATACATATCCTAAAAAGATCAAAATTTCAATAAAAAGAGAAAAGTGTAGTTTAAGGTGATTTGATGACCAAGAATTTCCTCTTGTCACTTTCTAAGCCAAAAAGAGGGCAGTTTGAAGAAGAAGACAAGATGTGTCAAGCAAATAGAAAAAACCCTACACCATTTAGGAGAGGAGGCATGATCAAGAAAACAACACATGTCATTAAAGACCTTATTATACTATTTTATAACGTTATTCTTGATTGTAACTCTTGTTGTGAGTGCTTGAGGACTATCTTTACTCTCTTTTACATCACTTGTCCCTCTCCTTATATCATTCTCTCTATATATATCCTTGTTTGGGTTTTTAGGGATCCTTTTTTCTAAGTATCGTGAAGCCCTTCTCAACTGAACACTTGTTCTTGAATTTGATTTGAATGACAATGTTGGTTTAACCTTATTAAATCTTATTATCAATGCATATCTATGATTATATATGATTTATAGAGGCAATATTCTAACTCCCTATATGTTATCCTCTCATTCTTACCTCTTTACAATTAGGTTGATGATTTTTAGGTCACATGAAGTGTGGTATCTAGTTTTGTGTAAAAGTAAGTGCATAAGAGATTTTCATTTAGTGTCTCATATCTTGGTTATCACCTCCTAATTCATATATTTTCCAATACCTTCATGCTAAAATACTAATTTGAAGAGAGCTTAGCATTGAATTTATGTGTTCTAATCGGTCTTGCTTCATTTCAATAGTGCATAGGTAGGTAGAAGAATAAAATTTGATGTATCACCCCCTTAGTTTTATTTCATATTATTCCTCTCCCTTGTCCTTTTCAAGTTAGTAGTGGACCCTAATTGATAAATCAAAGGGAGTTAGCCCTATAATATATAGGTTTAGTGCACTTAGAGTTCACCCATAACTTAGGACTAATCCCATTATATATCTCAATTGAGAGGGATTGAAACACCCTCTCAATGGTACAAATTTGAACTATAACACCTTCATATACTAAGAATTTTCTAATAAGGGTGGTATTGATTATGATTTTAATGAGAAGATGTGGATCATCAGAGCAAAAAAGAATTTCATCATTAATCATATCTTCTTCGAGGAATTTTATAGAAGGTTTGAAAGAAGTAAAATAGTTTCAATAGTATGTACTTATATTGATATAGTATCTTGAATAGTTTGTTCCACTTTTAGGGATGGTGGTCTTCAATGTCTTATAATTTTTACATTAATAATTTGTGGTGATATGGAAAAGTAAAAATTAACTCCACAAGGGGTATTTTACAAGGCATGGAGTTGAGTTTTTCTAAGAAATTCCAATGAGATTTAGAAGATTAAGTACCAAAATGAGGCTTGGAGGGTAAAATGTTTTTAGTAGGAAGAAAGGTAGTTCAAGGTTCTAATTTTGTAAATGTTTCCTTATTTGTGTCAAAAGGTATGGTAGTGGTAGTGGTGTCTTTGAGAAGTTGTTCATCAAGTGGTATTTTTTTGGCTTAGTGATGGGATCATTGTGTGTATATTTATGTTGATAATTGAATTTAGTTGTATTCACATATTGAGAATTGGTATAATATTGGTCATAAACAACATCAATTACGCATATATCCTCATTAGAATGTTATGGGTTGGAAGTAGAATACATTTTTGTATTTTTAGAGGATAAAGGTTTTAACTTATTTATTTTAAGAGGCATTAACATAATCATGATGAAGTATTTGATCATATCATCATGGTTGAATGTTTCATAAGAATGAGCCACATTGACATGAAACCAACAAAATTTACTAGGATCATACTATGTAGGTGGATTATTGGTGTAATTGAAAGGTTTAGAAGGCACTAAAATTTATTTCATTTGTTGAATAGTTAGGGGTGCATGGGAAGGTTGGGGATTATCCATTTTGGCTAATCTTAGTTTTGTTTGAGGAGGACTGATAGTGACTGCATTAGTGAAGTTTTGGAAATATCCCTTGATGGTTTTAATGTTGGGATCAAACTATTTCATAAGAAATTATTTTCTTCTAGCTTGATCAATAGCATCATTTAGAGTTTGGGGATAAAAAGTTCAAACCTTATATTAAAGGGAAGGTGTTAAGTCAGTTATGAATAGTTTGAATAAGTTATCATCAGCCATGTTATGATTGTCTTTGTGATCCAAATATTTCCATCATTTAATGAAATCATGAGATAATTATGAATGGGATTGTTTAGAATTAATAAAATGGCTAAGAATTTTTTTAAGATCATTATGTTGCAATTATTTAACTAGAGGATTCATTAAATCCTTGAGTTGTTATATATAATTTTTAAGGAGTTTATTATACCATTTTGATACATCTCTTATGAATTTTTTGACTGAAATTTTGGTAGTGGCAAAGCTATTAGTTTGAATCCACTCTTTATAAATATTACTAGATACTTTAAGGAAAGATTCAAGGTCTTTAATACAATTATATTTAATTTTTGGAGAGATATTTAAAATATTATTAGAAATAATGAAGGGGGATAAAGGTTAATTTTTAATAATTTGTAACATCTTATTATGCATACAAGGTTGGGGAATGATATTTCCTGTGACATCTCTAAGAGGTGGAGGGATAAAATTTGGATTATTTTGGGGTAGGAGAATAAGAGGTTGATTATCCATGTTTAATAAATGATGTTTCATTTGTATCGTTTGAGAAGTATTACATGTTTTCATAATTTTCATTTTTTTCACTATTTATGAAAGAATTTGAGTGGTGTCAATTGGTGGATTGGGGTTTTTGGTGTTTAAAGGTGGATTGGTAGGATTAGTAGGAGGAAAATTCCATGAATTGGTAATAGGGGATGGGTTTTTGGGTAGATTATTATTAGGGGATAGCTTGTTGGTGTTTAAAATATTTATTATAGGGTTATTATTCAAGATCACGTCAATTTCAATTACAGTGTAATAAGGTGATTTAAAGAAATAATTATCTTGAGAGGTGTGAAATGGATCTGATCCATCAGTGTCATTAGTTGGGGTAATTTGGACCATATTGTAGTCCAAAAATGAGGGGTGAGAGAAAGTACACCAAGAGTGAAAATATTCTTGGGTAACAAGGGTAGGAAGAAAAAAACACCGCATATATCATCTAGATGTATTAAGGTTGTTCAAAAAGATTTTGATTGGGTATTTCATGATGCTTGAACTAAGAATCTAAAACTAAAAATCAAAGGTAAAAAGTAGGAGCAAAGTTATCTATACATAAAATATTATCATCCCAAAGGTATAAAGTCAATTGGGTTGAAAAAATATAGAGGGAAGGCTAACATAAAAATTAAAGAAAGTATACAGTTAGATAAATCAACTATGCTATGTGGGGAAGCATTGAAGACCAGCCTATACCATATTGAATCAAAATAAAATGATCATGTTATGTGGAAAATAAGACTGACTAACCTATGAGAGATTGGGTTAGATAGGATGATTGTCTTATATAAAAATAAAAACTATAGGAGACATAGTCAAATAGATCAAATGTGTTCTGAAGGTAGAGATAGGTTCTGACAGTTATGACTATAGATGATTTAGTGTTATTTTATAGAATATTTTAAATAAACACAAGAATAATAGTATCAATCTAGTCAATCTATTTGTGGAACATAGCATAAACCTTAAACTAATGTTGGTTGATACAAGTTTTACAATATAACATACAATTATTAGAGAACAAACAACACAAATAAAAATGCTAATCTATGTGGTCACTCCTTAATGTTTTAAATTGTAAATTTTATAAATAAATGTGATAGAGAGTTAGCTATAAAAATAACTAGAAGATTAATCAAAGTATTATTTTAGGTATTTAAGGATGAAAAGGATCTATATTGGTGATGGCACTAGTTTGGTATTAGGACCTACCCCTCACTTCATAATCCCACAATGATAAGGGTGTCAAGTTCTTTTCCAATATATACCATCAACCATGTATTTATACTCAACCAAAAAATTGAGATAGATTCCCCCTTAGTGATGAAATCCAATTAGGTAGACCTTGGTTAGAATTTTTTAATGTTTTTTGATGTTATACAGTTTGGAAGTGTGTGAAAAATAAAAATAGTGTGACTAAATCAATAAATTAAAACTTCCTATTTAGTCTATGTGTGCTACTCTAAGAAAGAAAAGGAAAAAATGAAAAGTAAATTAATTAATAATAAGATGAATCAATTTCTTTTCTTGAATATTATAAGGTTGATTCAGGTGGCCAAGTTTGAAAATAGTATAAAATAAGATTGGTTGGGTTGATGTTATATATTAAAACAAGAGTTGAAAGAACATAGTCAAATGAATCGACTAGGTCTTCTAGGTAGGAAAGAAAGCTACAGAACTATGTCAATGTAGTCAACCAATTTTTATATAGAGTTACAGTTTTATATATTAAAAATTATGAAAAATAGGGCTGTAATTTAAGAACATAAATGACTAAGATGGTGAGAATGAACCTGAGAATTTTGAAGATGTTAAAATTGTTGTTTTTATATTGTGTTATTCAGATGATGATTTTTATCTTAATAACAAAATTGACTAAGTAAATTTATTTTGAAAACCTATACGTCAATCAATAAACTAAGTCAAACTAATTAATCCAAATACTTGTGGTTAAATATGACCTACAAAGAAAAATATAGAGCCGATCGGAGTGACTATGTTAAAATTGTGCACAAAATGTTAGACTGAGTCAATAGATTTGATTTAAACTATAAAAATGTGAAATAAATAATAAATGGTAATAAATTAAGGTATGAAATAAAACCTACAAGGGTTATTTCACATTGAGTTCACTAGAATGTATACAAGGGAAAGTGAAGTTGATCTGCAAATCAATCCTATCTCGAAGAAGATAAATCACACTAGCTCTTCCACTTGATGTTACATTTAGACAAATGATTTCATGACTAATATGGATCCACTAGACCTATCTAAAGGGTATTTTACCTCAAAATATCAATAGAGAGGGTTCCAAGGCCTCTAGTCAAGCAATACCACATAATAACCCTAGTTAGGTCCTATGTTTTCTTATCAAAGTAAATGACAAAGTAAAATAAATCTAACCTAGTTGTCACCAAAGCATGTATCAAAAAATAGGGGTAATAAATATAAAAGTAAACATGAAAACAAGAGCTCTACTTAAGCTAATTTAAAGATAATCTTAATGCATGAAGAGAAAAAAATATTCATAAGCTAACAAATTAAAATATATCTACTTAATGAAGATGAGTAAACATTAGGAATACTTACCTTGAAGACATACCCATCGAGCCTCAATATCTCCCTTATCCAATGGTGTATTTCAATAGGTTTTTGTGTATGTTGAAGAAACTAAGGATGGAAAATGGACTATAGTTTAGCTAAGGACCTCTTAGTGAATCCCAAGTTTTCACAAGACACGATTATTCTCTCTGAGCATGGTATGAAACCCTATGTAATGGCTCTTTAAGTAGAATGGTGGATAAGTAGATGTAAAAATAAATGATTAAATCTATCCTTATCTTAAATAAATGGTGAAAATAATGTGTTTATATAGATAAATCTAACCTTAAACTCTTTTAAACTTTTAGTTGATAGAGTCAGCCCAATCGACCATGTTCCTTAATAAATAAAGTAGTTAGGTCTTACACTAGGTTGGCCAAGGCTGACCTAATCTTGTAGCATGGTTATATTTTAAGAATAGGGTCATCCCAGGCTGACTTTGTTTAATAAATGACAAAATTAGGCTTTGGATTAGGTAGGGTCTATTTGAGGTGGTGAATTGCTTAGAGGAGTGTGTAAAGGAGGTTTCAAATCTTAGGTAAATGTATAGTAGAGGTTTATGTTGGTTTCAATTAGTGGTATAGGGAACAAAAATATTGAGAATAACTAATGGTCTACCCACCCATTTTCCAGTACACCATTTAAGGTGTTCACTTAGAGAGATTATGACTTGATGGGTTCATATAAGAGAGAAAGCATTAGTAATTGATAATGTTTAAAAATATTATGTATATAGATACTAGTAAGTATCATCTCAAATCCTATGGATTTTCATTTTTCTTATTTTTCCTCCATATTTGTTTTATTTTTTTATTTTTCCTTTTATTTTATTTAGACTACATTTTTTTGCTGTTGAAGTTTCAAAAACATAAACTCCTTGTTCCACAAGATGTAACTCCCACATCAAAAGATCATATGCTAATATTTTGTAATCATGAAGTTGAGTTAAAAACCCTTGAATTCTGACATGCAGTGCCCATAAATCTCCATGCACACTAAATACCAAGCCACTAAAATTAAATGACCAAATGATAACCCTAATCAAGCATACCCCAAATTCAACTACCAAATACTTTCATGGTTGGGGTTACTTGACCATGGTGAAACTTAACATTCCATTGACCTAAGTCTTTATTACTTGTGTTTATTTTAAATAATTGCATCACCTTGGTCTTTCAAACCATGGCCATATCTATGCTTAATGTTCATTATTTCATAGTCCTTTCATGGACTATAACAAACTATACACATTTTAGCTCTTTTAAGAACTTTGACTTATTTAATTTACTCAGTCTTATCATGGACTTGTAATATTAAGGTGTTAGCCTTATTTGGGTATAAATTTCTATTTCCATTTAGACCTAAACTAGTCTTTTGAGTGCATAATCATAAAACTTATCAAAGGTCTTATGGCCTCTAATAACTTTTATTTTCATCTAAATGCTATATGCATCTAGCCTTCTCAAAAATCTTTACATTGATGTTATAAAAAAAAGTATCATCCCAATGTGAACTAAGTTACTCCAAAAATAAAAAAAATAAATAAAGATGATAAACCACAATTGTAAATTGATTCTATCAACATAAGACTAATAATAAAAATGAGTTGGCATAGCTCAGAATTAATAATAGAAAAAATCAAACAAGATAATGGCACCATTGCACCATGATTTCACATTAACTACATGCTTCACCTTTGTCTTTTCACACAAGCTTCCATAACCAACCTACATTTATCTATAATGAACCTATACCTAAATACACAAAGGCATCAATAGTATCTAATCATCATCAAAGTTATGCAAGTACCTAACATAATGTTGTATAAAGTTCAATTTAAAACCAAATTAAATGTTTTAAAATGAATAATAATATCCATAACATAATGTCCACAAAACATAATATTTAAATAAACATTCAATAATCAATGTAATGGGTATGTGTGGTCATGTCACAATATTTTAAAAAAATATTGATCATAATCTTTTCACATTACCTTCTCCTAAACATTGAGTTGTGGGACATTTCTCATATCAAGAAGGTGAATCATATTATGGATATAATATAATCATAGGACATGACATAGATATTTATGATGTATTAAGAAATAAAATTCAAAGATACAAGAATTAAGGCTTTTTTTAAGATGATACATAGTCAAAAGGAAACACTTGCATCAAGCTTTGCAAAGACATTGTCTATAACTACAACATGTAAAAAACATTCTCAACAACAAGCATAGACCATTATAGTATAAATAGAAGGAAAATATTATAAAAACATTAAAATTTATGGAAATATATTGGAACCATATTAAGTGTTATAGGTTTATGATAAATATAACATGGTATTAGTGAATTACAACATAGCTCACATTGGCAAGAACCCCTTGGATATATAATTTCTCATATATATTTTGGTCTAACAATGGTTGATACACACATATAGGTAATGACTCCTACTTATTAGGTATATTTAAAATTATGAAATTAATGGTTACAAAAAACGTAAGTTATAGTAAATCTAACCAATCAATATCTCACTTTCTCACATGTAGGAAGAGAAATCATGATTCAACATGATGGTGATGCTTAGCATCAAAAATCATAATCTTCTGAGGTGGTATAAAGTACATAATTTTAACAATAAAAAACTAAATAGTAAGAAGAGGTAATGAAATTACATAATCTCAAAGATAAACCAAGATATATTGACTTTAATCCCAATTAGGATGACTTATTCATAGATTTATGAGCACTATATATCAATGTCAAAATTACATAAAAAAATAAATTAAAATATCAAAAACATTCAAAATATTCAAAAAATAAAAAATGGGGACCCAAGTATGACATTGATTACTATATTACACTATTTACATATGTTATTTATGACATATTTGGTATATGTCATATTATTTTATACACAAAGTCAATTCATGGTATATGAGTGTGATGCATGACATAAAGGTTACACATGGACATATAAATATTAGAATCTCCTCTACCCAATGGAGATGTAAATATCAAGAGAATACTATTACATAGATTTCATTATTAAAGTTTGTAACTTTAAATGACCTTATACCATATTGACCTATCTATATTGCTTACACATGTCTAGATAGTTACTCACATCTTGCAAAGTGATTCACGGATATGTTAATATTATGATGTGACACTGGTACATATGGATGTTGTAGACTAGTATTTACTTTATTATTTCTCATTGATATTGTTACTCTCTTATATGATAATCTAGTTTGTGCTTGTATATTTTGTATAGACCTTATCCTTATTTTATGTGACATATTTATGTACCTTGTTTGTGACATTTTTATATCCCTTATATATGGCACTTGGCCTTGTTTGATGTGACATATTTATGTGTCTTGTTTGTAATATTTTTACATACCTTATGTGTGGCCCTTATTATGTATTGTTGTGACATTTCCATGTCCCTTTTATGCATCCCTTGGCCTTATGTATGACCTTAACTCTTGATATTTTTGTGCTTGTTGATTTTGTTGACATTTAGTGGTGCCATGATCTATATTATACACTTCCTTAGTGTGTATTATTATTCAATGATAGCTACTATTGATTTATTTATTGACAAATCTATCTAGACATGACACTTATACACCTTAAATTACTTATGTTACATGCATGCCTTGATTTACATACACATTAATATGAAAATATACCGTCCACTTGTTCACATGACTATACATGATGTTGTATTTACACATGACATGATACAATTAACTCTTATTTTGAGATGAGTAATTATTTTATCAAATTTATGATTAATCTAGTTTAATCTAATAAAATAAAACTATTGATTATAGTAAATGATAATTCAATTATGACTTTAATTGTAAATAAAATGATATGGAGAAACTAGGATTTTAAATTAAAAAGTACAAGTAATAATGATAAACTTACATGTTTAGGTTACATAGAGTTGTGTATGATTGTGTATGATTATGAGGTTGACTAAGACACAATCTGATTTAACTATGTAGATGTCATGTTGACCTAGGACAAGAACATGGATTGGGACTAGATTACACTTTTATATAGTCCTTATGGAGCATTTTTATCTAGGTTACTCCTATGATAAAAGTGTAAACTAGGATTCTTTATAGATCCATATGTAGATGCACTTCAGCTTGGCATAGATCTGATATTGCATGATTGAACCTATGTTTTCACCTTCTTTATTTGAATACTTAGTGAATTCATACACAAAATAAGATAACAAATATCAAATGAAAAAGGGGGAAGAATTAGGCAAGTTAGAATGGTTGATCTACCTTATAACCCTATTGAATTGACAATTTCCTACTTATCCCCAAATAGGGACCTCAAGTTGATGTAATTATTCCTCTAAGGTATGCATGTGATTGGGTCATATGTGATGTGGATATAAAAATATCTTCACCTAGGCCCTTATCTTATTCAAATCATGTAATCTAGATGTGATATGTATAAACTTTAGATAAATGTAAAGATTTAGCTAGTTATAGTGGGATGTTATTTATTATGCTAATGCCAAATTGATGAGTGATAGATATAAAATGCCTTAGGAACTCTTTAAATAATGTACTCCTAGTATTGAATTATAAAAATCCATTAACATGCCAAATGACTCAAACAAGGGTAAAATGGTCATAAAAATATACCTAAAAGAAATGTGCATCAAAAAGATTTATAGAATGTGTAGTGGACAAGATTGGTCCTTTCAAACAACTGAGTAGAGAATTATTTTCCAAGTAGGGATATCCTATCAAAAATAAATAAAATAGTAGAATGAGAGAGAAGAGGGACTAGGGATCCCTATGACTAAAATAATGACTAACTTAGAAGACTCAAAATTTAAGAAGTATAGTGAAATCAATAAGAAAGAGTGATATAAAAGACATAGGACTATGACAATATGTGATAATGGGATCTTAATTCACCATTAGGATATTCTACATAAAAAATCCAAAAAACCATAATATTTGTGTTTTATTGACCAAATTTTGGTGTATACAATTAATTACAAGACAAATATCTCATCCCCAAATGGGCACATTGCAGTGGGATTATCATAGAGACATAAGCCTCCATGAACATAAAATTAATTCAGAGTACAAATTTTAGAAATTTAGAATGGTTCACATATAATATGGTTTATTTAAATGATAAATATTATCACATGAGTAAATATTATGGGGGCATATGCACTCACTTTATAGATACTTGAGTACAAATTCATACACATATGGATGCATATGCACATAATTTATAAGAATAGGAAATACAAGTTTCCACATACACATACATTTGAGATATAGGTTCTTAAATATAGCATATAAATGAGTAATATATTTTTTTATTTTACATAAATTCATGATGTGTGATATTGATTCATGTACACACACAATGATAAAATTTACAAGTTAAATGGAAAATGATTATCATTCCACTTCACACTTATCAAATATGTAATCATGATGGGGGGATGAACATTGTTCATTCTCATTTGATTATATTTTTTATTATACATTGAGATAACTTGAGCCAAACTATATAATTAAAATATGGTCATGACAGGGGAATGAACATTATTTTTTCATTATCTTTTGAACATGCATTTATTTTACATTGAGAAAACTAGAGAAAAGCTATTCAATTGAATCTATAAGCCACATGTGGTGGTTGATTCAATTTTAATTTTAATTATCCCATTATATGGTTCCTATTTATTTTTTAAGTAGTTATTTGGGTTAATACATCATGTAATTCTCCCCACATATATGAGTTTTGGGACATACTTCTCCCCAACCCAAGGTCTTGAATAGTTATACATAATTGGGGAACAATCATCCCAACTCTCCATGTGGTTCAACAAAGAAGTTCAATTTATCCATACTTCAACAAGATGAACCAATATCCAAGTTATTGAATGGAAATCACATTTCTCCAATACTTTAACAAGGAATCATTCTCTCCTAAACAAGTTGTAAGGGAAATATTATTTTCACTAACACACTATTTAGCCCTTTTAATTTAATATTTCTTAAGTTAATTAAATTAAACTATTGAAATGAAAATTTTGATATATATTGATTTGATTTAAAAATAAAACAATCTATAATAAACTATAGAATTTATTGAAATAAGGAACTTATTAAAAATATTAAATTAAGTTAGGGTTAGAGAGTGTCCCTTAAAACAATAATAGATCTTATTGTGTAAACTTTTTGTAAGCACAAATTATATTAAATTGACTTGAAAAATGGGTTATACTAAAAATAATTATTCATATTTTACTAGGATAATTCCATGGGAGGTGGATAAGGGTGCATTGTGGCCATGTATGGATACTAAAACCACATCCTAGTTGATTGCATTCTTGTTTTTTTGGATTTGAGCCTAGTGAGTAATTCTAAGAGGTGATTATAGATATTTATGTGATTATGCCACACAAAAGACTTGTAAATATAAATCCCTAGTCCTGTACATGCACTAAATACCAATTAAATAATAAATAGAGGGAATGGGTTAATAAGGATATCCAAGCTAGCCTTAAAAATTCATTTTAATTAAGTGCTACCTACATAGCCCAAATGGGCCTCTAGCTGATGTAGTTCTCCATACTAGAGTAATTGTGTGATCCATGATGATGTAACAAGAATGCTTTAGCTAGATGATTATTTGAAATTATTGAAAAAAATGCCATTAACATGAAATAAAAAACTATTCAAACTTGGATATTGACTGTTAGAATTTCTTAGAGTTGAAATAAGAGAAAATAGTACTCTTTTGCTTAGTGTGAAGTGCTTTTGATAGAGAGATTCAATTAGGGTATAATAATTAGCCTTGATGTGATTTTATAGGATAATATTTAGAATAATTTTTATAATTTAATTTAATAAATTTGTGGGAGATCCATTGTGAAATGTCTCAATTTTATCAAGTAATTATTGGAGCACAAGAGATAAGGCCATAATGTAGCCTTGTTTGAATAGTGTATACTTGTCTCAAAATACCATAAACTATTGGGATAGGTTTGATAGGAACCTTGAAATTAATAGGGATGAACATAACCAAAATAGGGATGTATATACAATATTTGTAATGTTTTAAAAATAGTGAAAGATTTTTTATAGATTGCAAGTTAGCAAAATGATAATGTGACCAAGTAAGGGTAAGAATGTCAAGAATAAATTTTTTTATCACTTAATGGTAAATATTATGGGTATAAATTTATTCCCACTTTATTTTAGTGATTCAAAAAGTTAAATTACTAGATTAAAGAAGTTTTGAACCTTAGTGTGTATACACACTTTGTCTTTGAATGTGAACCTTAATTATGCAAGATACCTTAATGTGAAAACCTAAAATAATACCACTTAAATTAAAATTTACTCATATTAAAAATTAAAAGACTTAAAATTTTATATTTATAATTTGAAAAGAGAGAAAGGATATTAAGTAATCTAATTGGCCTATAACTTGTAAATGGTGAAGTGTATACTCCCCATTTTTGGTACATTTGAAGAAGTGTTGAATCATGGTGAATTGAGAGTGATCAAGTCTCAATTTGAAAATCTTTAAATGATTTTGAGTTTGAAATATTATATGCTTCAACTCTCATTTGAGTTTATATATTACTATGTAAACTATTTTAGTGGGTGTAACCATGAATCATAGACCATTACATACTAAAAATGTACAACCATAGATGTTGAGTGTCACTAAAATATAGCAAGGTCCAATTATCACTAAGATGAATCACACTACTATAAACATATCAGGATTATATTTGTAACTTTGAAATTTAAAACTTGAGATTTTTAAAAATGTCATAGTAGGTGAACATGAATGAATATCATAAGCCATGTATCTATAATATATTGATATTGAAATGACATTTTAATTTGTAAATTTTCAACTTTAAACTTTTAATTTTTTACACTTGAAAACCTTTTGAAAATTTTACAAACTTATAATTTTTTAACTCTTTGAAACTTGTAATTTAAATTATAGGAATGAGTGCACATGAATTACACATGCCCTAATAATATGAAAATATTGAATCATATTTCCATTTGAAAACTACATATTTCCATAAATCTGATTTTTTTTGCTCATGAGGCTTGAATGTTCCAAATAAGCCCATTGTTATGCCCCCTTTTCAAATGAGGGATGTATCCTATGAGTCACTTATCTCAAAGGAAATAATATGTGCAAAATACATCAATTTTAATATTTAAAATTGATTACATTTATAGTATTGAATATAACATTGAATTTATATTTTGGATCATGTGTTAGAAAGATCTATCATTGAAGCATATAAGTTATGTATGCATGATACACATCATGGCACTAGTGTAAAAATATAGTATATAAGTGATACATGGCATGAATCATGGAATCATATTAAATAGATAAAATGAATGATATGAATCATGGCACCATAGTAACAAGAAATAAATAATGAATCAATGTCATATAATGTCATGAGATTTTTGAAATATGTCACGCATAAGACCTAACAGGCCACATACAAGGAACATGCACATGTCGCATAGTATGTAAGGCCAATGGCCACATGTAAATATTATAATGATGAAATATAGGAAATAATTTTAATATACAATGCCAAGGATCATACATATGATAATAAATCAAGTTTAACTCTAGTATGTAGTAAAATAATGAATGTAAAGCAAAATATATAGCAAATGAAACTAGTATAGTTCGATCATATGTAAGAATTTGAAAGTTATCAAGTAGGGTATTTCATGTGATACATGTGAAAAATATGTATGATTATAAATACATTTATATTAAATATATCTCAACATGATAAAGAGAATATAGATAAAGATAACCTGTAAAAGTCTTTGTAGAGAATGAATACCAAGATTCATGGGTAATAAGGGAATCCTGACATAAAAAAATCATGTGAAAGTATGTTCTATATCATACTCAAGTAACTCATGAGAAGGATTGTGTATTTAAGTATGAAATATTATATTTACTTAACATAAAATAAATAACATATGAAAATAAGTAAGCTAGCCACATTTGAAAATGTTTTAGGTCCTAATTTTGAACTTTTGAAGAATATTTTTATTTTATTAGAATTTTTGGAATATATGCATATTTTTAATTGAATTTTTGAAAATATTTGAGTGTTAAAAGTGATTTGAAAAAGGTGATAAGAAGTATAGATTTTAAAGTAGAGGAAGTGGGAGGGATTCAAATAATCATTAACAAAGTGTAAAAGTGTAGCATGATAAGATGGAATGAAAACAATGTGCCCCAAATATATATGTGTAAATTTTAAATGATAAAAATTATTTGGATAGATAAGAGTGTATATGCTCCTTGAATGGGGAAGAGTTTAATTGTGCTTATGTAAAAAGTAACATTATGAGATCATGTAAGTTTCATAGGGTGTAATATATGAAATAGTAAGAAAGGGGAGTGTCATAGAGATAGGTGTTTTAGATTATTTGAACAAAGTTAAAAAAAAAGAGGGTAATTACCTATTCTTAAAATAAATCCAAAAATATATAAAAATACTTGGATAAGGGAGAGAATAATTAAAAAGAAATAAAACAATCTATGTACAAGTAAAATGTAAGTAATTAATCAAGAGATGCAACCCAAATAATGTGTTAGGAATAAGCAAGAAGTTATATAAAACCAAAAACCTCATCAAGAGGATGCACATAGGTATATACAACTACATTTTATGAATTAATGACTTCTTATGATGAAGAAATGGCAACTATATATGCCTATGAATCTTAATAGGATCTATATGTTGTAATATAACTCTTTGATTAATTATTCATATGCTTGTGTAACCCTATATCCTCATGTGTGGGAGAAGAAGATGTAAAAACTTTTACCTATACTTGATTTTCCTTAGGATATGGAGACCTCTTTATAGGTACCAATTTTTACTTAGGAGGATGGATCATGCTCTCTAAAACAAACTTTATATGATCATGTGAAATTGTAACATGTTCATAAGTAGATGGAGAGAATGATTTAGTAACATGTTCATACTCACTATAAACTATAATATTGTTTAGAATATATAGATCAATCATGCTATTTAATAACTACATAAACTATCTCATTACCATTTTTCTCAATAATTATACTATTAAAGGTATTTTTCTAATGTTTTATATCCAAGGGCATACTAGTAACATATCAAAGACCTTTGTGTTTGGTAGAACTAGAAAAGGAGTAGGCACTATGAGATGACCCACTTGTAAAGGAAACACTATATTCATAAGAGTATCTTATGTGTTTCAAAATGATTTTATAACTCTAGAAGTATCTTAAAAATCTTATTTTGTCTAGCCAAGTAAATAAAGGAATTTTATGGTGCACACATTTTTACTTGATCCATTATCCATCATGACACTATGGATGGATATATTGTTAACATAAGCTCAAATACATAGTGTGGGTATATCTAAATCATCATCAACAACTTCACTATCATCAAATGTAATCATAGGATGTGATGTTTGTTTGCTTATAATTTTTCCAATAATTTTATCAAGTGGTTGTCCATATGTAGGAGGAAGATGAGTGTTATATACATATTGAAATTCATATTATCCTTTTTATTTACTTTAATATTTTTAAAATTATCCTTTTACATTTTGTGCTTAACATTAACATTTACTTATGGCTTAGCCTCTTCGATATCTATGATATTCGCATCAATGAGATCTTGAATTTTATGCCTTAGCTTGAAACATCTATTTTTAAAATTCCCAATACATCTATGATAGTCATAATAATATTCTCCATCAAATTTTATATATTTTGATCTATACATATCTATCTCCATGGGTGGAGGAAGAATTATTACATTGTATCGTTATCATCAAAAGTTACACCCTTAAGGAGGTTGTTCAATCCTCCTCACTTAAGTGATAGCATGGAGACAAGGGTGGCTGGAATGATATTAATTCACAAAATAATAAAAAATAAAAAAATATATCATAATGATATGGAAATATAGAAGAAAATATGAATAATAGATAAACCACTTCAAGGGGAAACCTCTCAAATGCTTGTAATAAGAAAAGAATACTCCAATATGATGATGAAAAACTAACCCTAAATCTTATATATAGTCTATCAAGGACATGTAAAACCCATATTATAACCTAATAATCATATTAATTCATAGATAAATGTCAAATAATATGTAAAAGGATTATGCAAGCCACAAGTCAACTACACATATCCCTAGACACACCAATGGTTAAGGGTGTAGCATGCCCCTCCCCTTCAAAAAAACATTGTACTCAATGTTGAAGCAATATCGAATGTTGTTTATTGAAGGATTCATTCTCTCAAGTAGCATCTTAAAAAGGAAGATTCTTACATTTAATTAGATACTCTATAATTAGTCTAGACCATAGCTACTTAGTGCATGTTTGAAAGACCACTTTAGGATCAAGAATAACCCTCCCTTCCTCATATAATTTTGGTAAAGCAGTTTGAGTGGTAACCCTATGTACAATGACATTATTAAGGTAAGATACATGAAATACTGGATAAATGCCAGTTGATGGAAGAAACTCTAGCTTGTAGGCCACACTACCAAATTTTTGTAAGTTCTAATAAGGGACATAATACTTGGGAGACAACTTGTTATCCTTTTTCTATTACTTTAAGGACATATATTTATATGGATGAAAGAGAATAAATAACCAATCACCAATTTTAAAATACCTCTTGTTCATGTGATGATTTGCCTATTGCTTCATGTGATTTTGGGCCAAATCTAAGTGTTCATGAAAACTAACAAGGACTTCATGTTAATGTTGGAAGTGTTCCTCCACTACACGTACATTAGGGTGGAAATTTAAGGGTGAAGTGAGGGATTGAGGATGGTATATATACAATGTCATAAAAGGAGATATTTTTGATGAACTATGCACTAAAGTACTATACCACCATTCAACCAAGGGCAACCACTAAACCCATTTATCTTATTTTTCTTACACAAAGCAACAAAGGTACCCTTTTAGATACTTGTTGACTACCTCAATTTGTCCACCAGATTGAGGATGATAGGATCAGCTATGAGCTATTTGGGTTTCCAAACATTCAAATAATTATATCCAAAAATTACTAGTGAATATGGGATCTCAATCATTGATAATAATCTTGGGAGTACCATGAAAGTTTTGAATTATATTGAGGAAGGTAAAAGATACTATATTAGCCACCAATGGTTGAGATAAAGAACAAAAATGAGAATAATTTGTGAGTCTATCCAAAAAAACCATG
This sequence comes from Torreya grandis, assembly GCA_037957365.1. NCBI lineage: Eukaryota > Viridiplantae > Streptophyta > Pinopsida > Cupressales > Taxaceae > Torreya > Torreya grandis. The sequence goes on along the minus strand of JARHVA010001631.1, from coordinate 1,512,118 downwards.
ATAAAATTTCAACCTTTAGATCATGGTAACCTAGTACTGAAATCCATAGATACCTCTTCCCATCATTGACTAGGGATGGATAAGGGTTACAAAATACCTAAGTTTTTAATGGTTTCACCTTTATTTTGATGATATACCATACATTTTATAACATATTTCTATACATTCCCCTTGATTCCTTTCTAAAAAAAATCCTTCTTGACTCTATGCTAGGTTTTCAAAAACCCTAAGTAACCACTAAGTGAAGACACATGAGGTTCTTAAGAGATTTTATATTTGAGAATATAATTTTGACATAGATATAATCTATCTTTGTACCATAATTCATTCCCCTTCCACGTAAAATTTTCAATCTCATTTGAACCCTGCTATAGATTTTGAATCAATGCATGGGTAGTACTATCATTCTCCCTTTTTGCCCTTACTTCCTTGAGTCAGTCTATGTAACAAATGGTCATGGAACATAACAATGCCTCAATTGGTTCATCTTGCCTAGATAGTGCATCAACCACCATATTTTATTTTCCTTTCTTGTATATTATTTCAAAATCAAAACCTAAAATTTTCATCACCCATTTTTGTTGTTGTTTAGAGGATAACCATTGTTTTGAAAAATATTTAAGGCTATCATGATCAATCTTTACCTGAAAGTGATTACCTGATAGATAAGGTCTCCATTATTTGAATGCATGTAGAATATCCATCATCTCTTTCTCATAGATTGGTTTGAGCCAATTTTTTCCCTTGAATTAATGACTTTAAAAGGCAATGGACCTACCCTCTTTTATGATTACTACACCCATACCATATCCAGATGCATCACATTCAACCACAAAATTTTTAGAAAAATATGGAATAGCCAATACCAGGGTGGTTCTTAAAGCCATTTTTAGTTGTTTAAATGTCTTAGTAGCTATATCAATCCATTGGAAGGAGTCTTTCTTCAAAAAGGAAGTGAGTTGTGTTATAATACTACCATAATGTTCGATAAACCTATGATAGTAACTAGTTAGCCCAAAAAATACCCTTGGTTACTTAAGTGTCTTGGGAATATGCCACTCCATGATGCCTTGGATTTTTTTAGGATCAACTTTTACTCTCTTGTGTTATACAATATGACCCAAATAGTCCACTTTCCAAACTCCAAAAGCACATTTGGATGATTTAGCATACAATTGATGTTGCTCAAGAACTAAGAGTACCTATTTCACATGCTACAAGTGGTATTTCCAATTTTTAGTATAAATAAGGATGTCATCAAAAAACACAAGTACACACTTTCTCAAAAATAGCCTAAAAACCATATTCGTCAAACTTTGAAAGGTTGATGGTGCATTGGTGAGACCAAAAGGCATGACCAAAAATTCATAATGGCCTTCATGAGTATAGAAGGATATTTTAGGAATCTCTTCCTCATGGATTTGGATTTGATGATATCCAGAGAAAATATATAATTTTGTAAAATAAACAACACCATGCAATTCATCTAAAAAATCATCAATTATAGGAATAGGATACTTATCTTTGATAGTGAAATTTTTTAACTCTCTATAATTTGGGCACATCCTCCATGTGTCATCCTTCTTTTGCACCATGACTACTAGAGAAGCATATTCACTTTGGCTATGGCAAATGGTTCCTGCCTCCAATAACTCTTGTACGATTTTTTCAATTTCACTCATTTGAGCATAAGGATATCTATATGGTCTAATATTAGGTGGTATATTTACAAGAATGAGTTTTATGGCATGATCATGGGTATGGATAAGAGGAATACCTTTTGGCATGGGGCCAAAAAAAACCAAATGCCCATCTAATATTTGTTGTAAATCAGGATGGGTAGACTTAGTTTTTTTAACATCAATGGAAAAATAGTGTGCCATAAATTTGTTAGCACCTTTTTTATACATCTTAGTCATCTGATGTGAACTAACCACTTGTGGAGATTTAAATCTTAATCCCCATAGCTCCATTGGATTGGCTTCAGAATAAAAACACATGAATAGATCTTGGAAATTCATATCAATAGTACCCAATGTGGTAAGCCATTGAAATCCAAAAACAATGTTAGTCCTACCCATAAGAATAGCAAACATAGGTTAATCTAGTAAATAGTCCCCCATTACTAACTTAATACTATGGAATTTTCTATAATAATTAACTATACCACCATCTATAATCATGAATTAAAATTCTAGGGTTAAGTAGATGAAACAATTCAAACAAATAACCAACTTACTATGTATTAAATTATGTGTACTACCTGAGTCAATCAACATTTTGATGAATAACCTCCTATTTCCTTAATGAAACCCACCACCTTAATATTTTGAGGAGTATAAATGCCTACAAAGGCATGGCAGGAGATAGTAGGTTGAGAATATACAGCTTCTTCCTCAGGTCCTTGAAAACCCCCACCAGATGCCTCCTCATCTTCTTCATCCTTGTCATCCCCTTAAATGTAAAATAGCTTCTTTTTAGCACATCGATGACATTTACTCCATTTGATATCACAACTATATCACAAACCTTTGGCATGCTTCTCCTCAATTTGTTATTGTGTTAATCTGGTAGGTTGAGGTAGTGATGGATTTGGAAAGGTGTGTTCCCATCAGTAGTGAGAGGATGAAATTCTATCTCCTCTTTTTCTTATGATAAGCATGCCCTTGGTATAGCTTTAAATATAATTATGGGGTTAAACATATGAACCTCCAATTGAATACTATATTTTAGTCCACATAGAAAAAGGCTAATCAGATTTGCCTTAATGATATCCTCCACATGTAAGGATAGATTCTAAAATTGATTAATATAATCCTTCACTATTCATATTTGTCCTAGTTTGGATAACTAGTTAAAGTATTTTTTAGAAACATTATCCTAATAGTAAGACATGAGTTCATTAGAGAATACTAACCATGTAACAAGAGTACCAGTCTTCTTATTTTGAGCACAAAACCAATGATACCAAATGAATGGCTTAGGTTCTAGGTATAGATATGCCATGACCACCTTTTGAGATCTAATATTTTGGTTTATATCAAATATATTTTAAATTCAAGTGATCCAAGTGAGTGGATCCTTAACATTAAACTTGTGCAAGTCCACTTTGGAAAACATTAGTTTTACCCACATATTGGTAGTGTTAGTATTGAGACGAGGAGGATAAGAAATAAAAAGTGGAGGGTTGTTAAGTGGTAAATGAGATGAAATGGTATCCAATTATGTCATGATCTATTACAACTTAATTCATGTCATTAAGATCCCATTGCATTATTGATATCTAAGTTTAGACTTGCACATATTTTTGAATTAGGCCATGTAGATTTGATTGAATTTGAGAAATCATATTAGATGATTTAGACTCCATGTCATCCCTTAAAGTATTTTTAGGGGTGTCTTGTGCTTTCCCCCATTTGTGGGTATTAGGACTAGCCATATGAAGGCTTGATGGTGAACCTTATCTTTCCCCATTAGCCCAAATTTGACATGAATGTTTTTAAATATGTCTACCTCAAATCATAACTATCAAAGAATAGACCCAAACTAATTTTTCCCAAGCTTTCCAGCAATCTAAAAAAATTGAAATTTTTAGAAATTGTGAGCTAAGGAGCAAATCTATGAAAAACCCTAAAATGGAGATAAATTTTGAAACATAGATTTAAATGAGATGAAATTTTAATGGAATATTATTTGAATGCTTTAAAAACTCCAATAAAATAAACTAGATAAATTTACAACCATTTGCTGTATATATCCAAATTTCAATATCTAGGGTTTTTGACTTGATTATGGCCCACATCGATGCTTTGATACCACTTGGAATAATATTAATTCACCAAATATGAAGAAATATGAAAATATATCATAATGATATGAAAATATAGTAGAAGATATGAATAATAGATAGGCCACTTCGAGGGGGAAACCTCCCAAATACTTGAAATAAGAAATGAATACTCTGATATGATGATGAACAACTAACCCTACCTCTTATATATAGTCTATCAAGGACATGGAAAACCCATGGGCCAAACTAATAAGCATATTAATGCATAGATAAATATAAAATAATATGAAAAGGGGTTATTTAATCCATAATTTGACTACACATTTCCTTAGACACACTAATGATTAAGGGCATAATAATGGCCTAATCAATGAGGTGAATCTCTAGATAGGGCCTGATCCCTTGATGTTACTATTAGTCCTATTTTTTTAAATGGAAAAGGGTAAGGGAAACTAAAATTAAACTAATATATAGAGGTGATGCACTAAATTAACACCATCTATTTAACCATCATACACTAAGAACATGAATTAAGCTTGAATATAATCGCACTACATAACAAGGACATTCAAATATAAGTGTTTCAACATGGAGGTCATAAATAATGCATTTAATAGGAAGGATAAACAAGAGGACTAGAGAAAGTCACTAATGAATGAAAACCACTTCTAAACTATGAAAATATATATCGAATTCACCATGTCAATATGACAATCCATTTACAAAGAGATAGGATAAGACAAATGAGAGAGAGTAAAAGCACTAATACTGACATTCATTGATAATCACATAAGTACACCAATTAAAAGCATTTGAGAAGGTAATAATCAGATTTATTCAACATTTAAAGGCATATTATAAGTGTTTAGTTGATAAGGGCTTCACCATACTTAGCTAAAGGATCCATTACAAGACATTCAATACATAATATATAGGAGAGAGAGAGAGAGAGGTGTAAGAGTAACTCCAATGAAAAGTGTCACTTCATCCAAGTTATTTATAGTTTAAGAGAAGATTCTAAGATATTTTTTATCCATCTCTTTTTCATGTTTTGGATACTTTACAATGATATTCTAGAGGAAAGGTGTAGAAGAGACTTTTCAACTCCCTAGATGACTCATCAACCTTGATTGAAACTACATATTCTTGGCCAAAAAGGAGTTATAAGCTTGTATTTGACACTTGGAATTCTTTATTAGGATTCCTTGAGCTCTCAAATTACATCTAGGCCAATTATATTCTCTTTTCATCTTGGGAGAGGATATGAACTAAGTTTTCAACTTGTTCATGTTGCCAAGAACCTTCAATTCATTCCTCCTGGTGAAAGACTAATCATCTCTCTTCTCTCAAGCCTAGTTAGAAACTTGTATATTGTAAATCATTATGAATACCTCTCAAATGACTTGTTAATTGATTAATAACACTTTTTAGATGGTTATGAAAACTTATAAGACTCAAAACCCTACAAATTAGCTCTAAGAGGTATTATTTTAGGCCAAAAATCCATACATTTCTCCCACACGTGGCAAGTGATTATTATTTCAGGTGATATTAGGTATTTATAGTTGATTAAATTAGTTTTTATTCCATTTAAGGGCATTTTTATCACTTAATAATCCAAACTCCTCCATCAAGTCCTTTACAGGGTTTAAGGTGGCATATCATATTAACAATGATTCATCAATACGAAGGCCTTAATCCTTGAACCAATGCCACAAGTTTTTATCACAAAATGGTACTATTCCATGTTTAATATATTTATTTCCCATGTAAATTCTCTTTAAATATCCAAGCACAAAATTGAGGTCTCTTGAGCTCTTCACAAGGTGGCATGAGGGTTTTAGGGTGGTCTCAACTCTTAACCATTGTTCATAAAGTATAGTCTATTGATTTTTAAAAAAATCCATGAATTGGAAGTATTATACCCCCCCACCCCAACTCCTCAAACATCCATTTTCCACCATGCATATCCTCCATGAAGTTCTTAGCCATTGAATTTTTCCTCTTGGGTTTGTAAAGCTGTGTGAGACTAAGAGATGATTTGTGGACCAAATCACCTCAAAGTGTATTTTATTGTTTTTAAATACGTAAAATAGTTATTTTAAAACCTATATTATTTTTCTTCCTGACCTATAATTGTAATTTTTCTTGCAAAAGGTTTTTTAACCTGATTTTCATATTTTGAGGGTTTATGGGCAATTAGGCTAGTTTGACCCTAATGGCCTTGTTTGGGGTTTTATTTCATCATCCCAAGGTTCAATTATTTTAAAATAACCCTAATAGTACTATTAATTCCTTCATGAACATATAAAACTTATTATCTATAGAAAACTACAAATTGTCCTCACACTTTGAAAATAGACCTCTATGTCACAATTAGCCCTGTAGGTCTGCATTTTAGGTTTCTTGAGTAGTCAACACTCATAATGATTTTTGTGGTTATTTATTTTATATTAAAAATAAATAAAAACTTATATCACAACCTTAAAATTTTCTCACTCTTCATAAGCCTCAACATCTTCTCAAAATGCATATCCTCTTCAACTTACTTAAACAAGCATGTAGGTCTATGTTCCTTCTTGGCTTGATGTTTTTTAATGCCCAAGAATGGGTATTAAATTAATTGTTTATAATTATAATACCTTTAAAATTTATTTTAATGTTTTTACCATGTCCTCCATCACTCATTTAATCTTTAATCTTCATATCCATACAAGGACTGATTGTGTTTCCCTTGAAAAAAAGACCTATAGGTTTGCAAACTTATAGGTTTGTATTTTTTTCATTATAATATCTTTATGAATCATTAATTAGTAATTATACCAATGAAAAAATATAAAAATTATATCAAAAAAACCCTAATTTTCTCTTTACCTTAATACTTCACTTCAAATGCAAGTTTTGTCTTTTGAGTTCATTCTTGTGCAAGTAGACTTTTATAATCTCAAGCTTAGAATCATTGTAGTCTTGTTTTGGAATAGTTTTTGTTGAGGTAAAAAATATTTTTGGAGTTATTTGAGTCATAATATATCATTTTAATTTATATTAAACCAATTTTCCCATTTTTATCTTTGAGGTTCAAACTCAAAGCCATGTTGACCTTCTATTAGTGTAGGCTACACACAGTCCCTTAGTATTCATGAGAACGTGACTTATCTTTACCTTTTTGGCTATAATAAATGATTTGAGGAGGTATGAATGAGTTTAATAAAAAAACCATGAATAAACATTCACTTATTAGTCTTTTTATGAAATTCAAGACTCTTATATTTCTAGGATTATACTTGCACATTGATCAAAGGTGAACACTTGTGGAAAATTGTTAGTCACCAACATGTTATGAAAGTTTTAGGTCCATATGGGAATTAAGTTTCTCTTTTTTGAACTAAAAATCATCAATTAATTTTTAAATATTTTTGAGATCTTCATTATCATACCCTCAATTGTTGAAAACTGTAAAACATTAAGAAAACCATTGTCTTCAATGTATAACCTATTCAAAAAGGAAGATTTCTTCCCCTTTTGAGCTCACATGTGCCAAGTGAGGTTTTTAAATTAATAGAGTGATATTAAATAATTATTATATCTTATCATATCACTCTCATGCTTTCAATGAAATTCAAACTACCATTTCAAGGGGAAAACTTAGTTAGTAGGGGTTTTGTAGGGTTTTAGACCACCTTACCTTCTTAGTGTTTATTCATAAATCCTAGCTATTGGAACTCATAACTAATACATGTAAAATAAATTTAATTAAGGAAACCATCTTTGACTAAGATAATTTGACCTGACCTTCTCTCTCTTATCCATATCAAGCATTTGAAACTACCATTGTGAGCTTGTCAAGAGCTCGATGGGAGAATGGAAGTGTTTTCTGCCATATTTGGACCTTTTCAAGCTTATTGAACCTATATTTAACTTAAAGGAGATTAAGAGAAACATTTTTAACTATTTCCACCTGAATATGATCCCTCTAAATCTGTACAAGTGAATGACTACCCTCTTTTTGGTGTTAGAAACCTTTTGTAACTACCTCTTCTCATTTGAAACTGACTTAAACTAATTTGAAAAATTTTAGGCCATATTAGTACCTTTTATTGGAATTTAATTTAATTAATTACTATTACATAAATGTTATACTTGGACAAGAAAGACCTATAATCAAGGGTTTTCACTAGAGATGACTTAAACAAGCTTAACATCAAGCAAACACTTTACCTTATTTTCTTCAAAATATCTTGAAAAATGATAAAATTATATAATAAATTAATTTATAACTCTTATAAAGGTATACCTAGTGAAAAAATTCAATTTTTTTATTCATCCCACCTATGGTAGCCGAAATTGGCTAACATCTTTGGTGACTTCCTGGATTGCATGCCTACTATGTGCCTTAGACCAGTTGCCTAGTCCATCCATTGGGAAATAGAGTCACTTAACCTAAAATTGAGACATAATACTTCCTTGAACAATATGATAAACTTAAAAAACCTTCTATACATGCAACACATAAAGGACAATGCACAAAAATAAGATAAAATAGGCTAATACACTTGTGTTAACAAAAACTTAGGTAAAATAAAAGATAATTAATCTCCTACACACATCTAACCTCAAAATATCTTCCTCATACATGTTAAAATATAAATATCTTGATATCACCATGCTCCCATGAAATTAGATTATCATATTTTGATTAAAGTTTAATCATGTATTACTCATGGAGTGAGATATTCCACCTATATTTTGAGATGTTAGCATAGTCATGGTCTCCTTGAATAGTAACTAGACCTTCTTACTTCATTTCCTTGTCCATGGATTGACTATTTGATTCAATAAAAAATTCATACTTATCCCAAGCTTGGATTCTTAGCACAAACAACACTATCTCTACCTCATCAATAGGTTGTTCATGATTGTCTATGGACACTTGAAGAAAGTAATTGTGTCTTATAACTTCTTAAATTTGTTCAAACCCCTCTATGATCTCTAAAACTTATTCCCACATTTAAACATAGTATTATTAAGGCATAATCTTATTAGTGATTTATTTTTTTCCATATTGTCAAGATCATTCTCTAGTGTTTCTTCCACTATTGGAATCTCATGTTCATTGACAAGCTTTTATTAATAACAAGGAGTGAGTTTCTCATCTTCAATGAAACTAAGAATCTAAAAACCAAAACATACCTCTTCTTGGATACTTTAAACTTATTTAAGGCTATCTATTTATTTTACAACTATTTCAAGTTTGTTAAGTACCCCTCTTCATACTCTTTATAATTATCATTTTGAAGGAGAGTGATTGCCATGTCATGAAAGAAATCTCCAAGATCACCTTCTTCTTAGACAACTATTATATCTTCCTCTTGAAGATCACCTTGCTCTTGGATGTGTTGTTTAAAGTAGATATTATTCTTACCTTCTTGGCCACTTAATTGACTAGGAATAATTAGATTCTCCTCATCAAGAGGTTGATCATTCTCTTGCTCCAAAGCTAAAACTGAGTTTTCTAATTTGGTATGTCTACAAATAGTGATATCCTTTTAATTTATAATAAAATTACCTCTCTTTTCACCAATTGATACATATTTAGAGGCATCCAATTTCATCTCAACTAAAATCATCATATTACCACCTTATTCACATTTTGGAAAACTATCTCTTTTCATCTCCAAATACTGATTTGCTCTTTTCTTCACCAAGGGGAGTGTCAATGATGAGTTATTTTTCATGTTAAATTTAATATTATTCTTCTTATCCTTCATTTTTCTCACTTACAACTGAACCTTGAGCTTCATTAGTATCCAATAGAACATGATATTCCTCAATGATGGGTTCAACCTCACAAACAAGCTTTAGGCTCTCATGATAAATGAACTTATATGTATTTTCCATTCATTTACCAATAAGTCCCTCCACTCTTGATATTATTTTATATTAACCTTTCTCGACATGTACCTCATTATTCATTTTAATAGTTTCTTAAATTTATTTCCAAGATGGTAAAGATTTAGGTTCTTCAAGCTTCTCAACAAGGACTTATTTCTTTCCTTGGATTCCTTCTTGAATTAACTTTCAATATGGGAAAGCTTTAGGCTCTTGAGGAGGGATGGGTGGGGATTTAATAGGTTCAGGTTATTCTTTGGTATTAATTCCCAAATATAATATTGTACCACTTATTTTATTCTATGACTTCACCACTTGGTTCTAACTTGGAATCTTAAGGAACCTTTTGTGGGGCTCTTGAGAAAGAGGAATGGAGTTTTGTGCCAAGATAGCCTCATTATTTTCCCTATAAGTAGAAATAAAACAATCCAATTATGGTTTATTTTTATCCTCAACCCTCTCAATAGTAGCTTATTTCTTCTTTTGCATATTCTCTTGGATTGACTTCCAAGATGGGAAGGCTTGAGAAATGTGTGAGGGACTTAGGATGCTTTGAAACTCACTTGATTCAATATTTTAAGAGAGAATATGTGGAACAAAATATATTTGAGATGGAGTAGAATAATTCACATTAGTATGATATAAATTAACTTTCTACCCCTCATATACCATTAACTTGTTCTCTATGCATTGAATCAGGCCACCTATGTCCAACAAATCACTAGTGAGTCTTTGTTAGTTCTCTCCCTCAATAGGTGCCCATTCTCTATTATTCAAATACAATGATTATATAAAATTATAAGTCATATTTATAGGAACACTTAAAAAATAATCCATTTGTATATAAATCCCTATCATATTACTTTCATATCTTATGAGAGTTTTATTTAAGCTTGAGATAGACTGATTGGAAATGTGACTATTGTTGAAAAATTTTGCCCCATTGGTTAAGGTTGATTATGTGTAGGTTTTTAATAAAACTAAATTAATGTATTTAATATTAAATAATATATTTAAAAACATCCTACAACCTTCATCAATCTAGAACCATGCTCAAGAATAGCTCATGGGTCTAAATTTTGGTAGAAGTTTATTATATTTTTATAGTAAGCTAGTAAGGAAAATTTTCAAATATTTGGTTCATGAAGGAGAAGAATATTTGGTTATATTTTTATTAGGGAAATATAAGGGCCCATATTTACTCAATATTCAATGAATTAGTTTCAGGTTATATGGGATTAACTTTATGAACAATCGTGAAGAAAAAAAAAGGTGTTCTAAAACCTCAAAAGCTCGATTTTAGGAGATGTGATTACATTTTTGAGTTATTTATTTAAAATGATTTTTTTTTGAGATATTATGGGGAATAAATAACCTTAATACACCTTCATAAATTAAAATTTCAATTCAAATAATGGATAAATGTAAATATATAGGTTGTAGGGTTTTAAGTATGCAAGAGAGACAGTAAAAAAATGCATTTTTTAAGAGGTTTAATTGATTGTTTGAGCATATACAATGGTTTTTAATGCTTATAAATATTATTAAAAAAATTAATTCAAAAATAATTAGGTATTTATACCTCATGAAACTTAATAAAATGCTAAAACTCAAACATACAAGCATTTAGAAATGAGAAAGTACAAGCTAGAAAACACTAAAATGTGCATATTTTGAGTTTTTCTAAATGAAATATCTTGAAATTTTACATGGAGGTATTTTTTGATTTAATTAAATGTTTTAAAGTTGTTTATTGTATATACTATAACTAAGGATAGATAAAATTATAAAACATGGGTCTACACCATGAAGGAAATTAGAGTTTTTAATTAATTTGCTCATAAATGGAGATAAAAATGAGTGTTTGTTTTATTGTTTTATGAAATTAGGTGTTTAATTCCTAAGTAATAAAGGGATTAAGAAATGTAAATTATTAAATAGATATGATATAATTAACCTACTAATTTTTGTAAATAGATAGTATTCTATCTTTTTCTAAATATAAAAGTATGTGAAAGAAATTAGAACTTAGCTTATTCTGGTTGATTTGGACTAAGATAGAGTATGATACTGGAGGAGCAGGACTAGAATAGGTTCCTAAAAAAAATTTATAAGTTGGATAAGAGTTTAAAAATTGGACACCCTATTTTTTGGTGCTATAGTCCTAGTATGACACTATTGTCCTGAGGTTGAAAGCTTTTTAGGTTCTATTCAATAGGTCTATGTTACCCTATCTATGAAATTTTGAGGCCTAGAAGCTTATGGAGCTCATTATGTGTCTAATTCAATCTTTAAAACCCTTAAGATCTCTTGATACTTGAAATTTAATTATAAATTTATAAAATGTAGAGAAGAGGTTAGTGTGTAAAGGATAATCTAGATACACTTCACACCCCATGTGTGGGCATGCTACCTACATACCAATACTCCAAAAAGGGATCAAGCTGATGTAGTTATCCAATTAAGAAACTAGATGTAAAGCTGGATGTACTTTGGATGACTAGGGGCTGGTATGAGTGCTTGAATAGGTTTGAAATGATCTTAGAAGGTTGTATGCAAAGAATAGGGAAGATTACTTGAGTGTACTTGCTTGTTTCTTACTTCTTATAAATGAGTGATAACCCCTTTAAATGGACTTTGAATGGATTTTTATAAGTTAATTAATTATTGTGGGCTAAATTAATTCATTTTAGGCTAATAAGGAAAAAGATAAGGATCCAAAATAATTATAATGTTAGGAGAAATTTTAAACTTTGATAATAGCACAAGAATTAGGACACCTTAGGTTTTATCACTCATGTCCAAGCTAGGTGATATTGTCCTAATGGGATGAGACCTAGGTAGATATATATAGGTTTGAGATGAATGCCTAGGTCTCAAAGAGCTTAGTCTAGAAATCTATAGATGATTAGGAATTAGTGAAAGACTAACTGAGGAGGGTTGAGTGAGCAAGAAAGAGGACCTATAGGTTGGGTGTTATTAGCTAGGCCTAAGTCATCTAATTTTGCATTTTATATGACTAAATTCCCCCCCCCCTTTATTTTAGTGATTTATCAAATCAAAATACTAGGATAAATAAAAAATAGAAATCATACCTAATCTTACCTATAAGGGAGAAGCTCATGAAGCTGTGTGATGTTAGATGTACATAGAGAGAGCATGATGTGAAGTGTGAATCTGTAAAAGAAAACATAAATTATATTAGTTATTACTATATACACTATATATAAAATAATAATGTATAAATTTTAGTAAGAGGAAGAGAAAGAAATGAATACACTTCACTAGGTACATGAATTAATACAAAACCTATTGTGATGCTGGATTATGCTGAGTATGTGTTGAATCAAGAGTAATATCATGAATAGATTTGAGTGATCAATTAATTTAAATTTGGCTCAAAAATTCAAATTATATCCCTTTGGATCCATCATCACCAACTGAGTGAAGTTAAAAAATCATGCATGTTTTATTTAATGTCAAGATTGTGTGTCCAATCCCTCTACATAGTTGGCTCAAGAATACAAAAGCTAGCCCTTTGGCTCTATCATTGCCCCATAAAGTGAAGATATGAAGTGATACTAGTATATAATAAATGTCATATGATATGGCTCCTATATTTCATGAATGTGCTATAAATTTAACAATGTGGCATGGATAGTTGAATGTGTGCTAGAAACTAGGCCACTATTAGCCATTTTAAAAGATGGAGATTAGGCTTGTATGAAAGCCACTCCAAAACTGATGTACTAGGCTTATATGAAATCCAACTTAGGAAATTATGTACTTGGAAAGTTAAAATTATATGAAATTCTAACTTGAATGTGATTCCAACCACCTATAAATGGAGTAGGGCATGCACCTATTGAGAATGGTTGGAATAAATTGAAACTTAAAAATAAAAGAAGATCAATGTGTCATGCACATTTCCCCTAATCACTAATTTTTGGAAAATTGATTTTTATCTATAATTTATGCCAATAAATTAATATTAATTGTAAGTGAGAACCATCATGCTGCACATGATAACCCCCAGTATTTGAGAAAACTATGCTGAAATTGTTGAATTTGACTGATCTAGAAGTGCAAAAACTATCCTTAAAATAAATTTTTTGCCTATTTTTGGAAACCCTGAGTATTTTTATACCTATATAGTAGTGCCAAAATGTGGAAACCCTTATGTTTTGTGTTGCTATCCATTTATAATGTATTTTTCTAGTGTGAATACTGACTATTGATATGAAATTGTCACTATTTTTCTATTATGATTTGACTAGTTTGACATCTAGATTTTGTGTTGAGTGTTCTAAATGTTTCTATTTTGACTACTAGGAGGTTTTATATCTATGAAAAAAACCCTATGTAATTCCCCCTCTTTTTATGGTAGGAATGATTAACCTATAATGACTACCCTTAGAAGAAAAGAGTCCTATAAGTGTGTTAAGTTGCATAGATATATATCATTTGATATTTGACAATGTGTTTCAAGATATAGAAATGTTTGTATTGTGATACATTTAGATCAATAGGGGTATTATTAGATAGATATAAAAATGTGAAATCATTCAAAAATTACTAAACTATAAATGATAGATGTTAGTTGTTAGTTGAAGGGATGGAGCATGATGTCCATCATGGCATCCAAGAAAGCAAGGTAAATGCATGATATAGATCATGACATTACACACAATGAGAAGTAAAAAAGCAATCAACTAACAAGAAAGAAGCATATAATGATGGCCAAGGGACCATGAAAATAAGGGACATGGGCACATGTCACTCAAATTAGAAGACAAGAATGGAAAGCGTGTTCAAATGCCATTTACACATACAAGTGAACAAGCAAATTTGGCACATGGGCCATAGGCACATAAAATATTATTAAAAAAATACATTTGAAAATGTCTTAAGGCACACACATGAATACAAGTAAAGGACAATGGTAAATTTCCTAAGGCACAAGTAGGCAATCACACAAACTGTGCTAAGCAAGTAGAAAAATCATGTAATAGCTAGAAAGATACAAGAAAATCTAATTAATCAAATAAAATGTGAGAATATGAAAAATATGTGTAGTACAAGACTAGGTATATTTTAAGAGATACTCAAGTGATAGATACTAGTGTAATGTTGATATAATATTCTGTATAAGCTATAAAGTAATGTACATCAACATGATAACTTAGAGTGTGTGGTATATGAATGACATAACCTAGATGGTGTAGTCATGTAGAATATACCCCCAATGGGTGTGTATAATAATGTATGTCTTGATTGTAGAAGTAGGAGTACCCCCTCTATGGGTAGACTAAAGCAATCAAGTAGCTGGATGTCACTACACACACTCAAAGAAGATCAAGTGAAGTATGGTAATGTAGAAAATTGACATACAATAACATGAAATAGCAAATGTAAGTCCTAGCATGATAGTAGTAATGTAAAGCATGGATAATGCATATAATAATAAAAAATTAGTATTCTTGAGATATTTGAATTTTTTTTGTGTTTTTTGAATTTTTGTATTTTTTATATTTTGATATAAGTTATGTATGTAAAAAACTAGGAAGAAAAGATATTAACCGATGAGTCTTGGATAAGACTCCCTATCATGGTGTCTTATATAAAATAACTAAATCATGAATGATTGTGAGGCATGAGTGTATAAATGGGATTGTGAAGCTAAAATGTGTGTACATTGTAACTACTTTGAAATCATTGAAGTGGAAACTAGATGTGGGGTCCCCATGTAACTCTAAGAAGTGTATGTAACTATAGAGATCTTAGGGACCCATCAGGAAGTAAGAGAAGGAGCTCTCTATGTAGCTATATGAGACCTTAGTGTAACTGATCTAGGTGTGAGTACTATTGCTGGAAGCCATCTAGAATCCTAAAGCTATGGGGGTGTATGAACCATCTGTACTAGTGATAAATGTTGTAACTATGGTTGGACCTAAAGTGGAACTAGAACTAAAACTAAAGGAGAAACTAAAACTTGTGAAAGAACTAGAGCTAGTGATTGGAAGCTAGTAGATGACTCTAAAGTAGAGAGTGGTGAATCATAAGGAACTCCACAAACTATGATAACTTAATTATCATGAATGAACTTCATGAATCTATGAAATATAGAAGGTATTGCCTTGAGTTTTTGAATCCATGGTCGACCAATTAGTATGTCAAAAACTCTTGAGTTGGGAACTACAGTGAATGGTGTGGCCACATATGTAGGACCAACCTATAGTGGAAGTATTACCTCACCCAATGAACTCTGAACATGCATAATAAAACCACTAATAATTATGTCTATTGTAGTGATATCTTGCTCTAAATAACCCAAATGTTATAGTAATGTCTAAGTGCACATGTTATGTTTGAAACCATTATCAATGAATACACTACAAATAAGTTGATTATGGATATGTGCTCTAATAAAAAGTGCATTTTAACATGTATTATCCTCCACACTATCCTAGTTTGAAAAATATATCAAAGGCCTGACTAAAACTCTGGACTCATACACACCTATCATACCTCTCAAAGGATGTGTCTCAATTGAAAATTCTTGGTATGTAGCTAGTGGAGGATGTGTATGGTATGTATGATGAACCCTTGATGTGTCCTCTTTTTCTTATTTTTAATGTTATGTAAATGGATCTAAAAATATTTTAAAAACTTTATCTTGTGTTGGCTTTATCTTTGGAGGTTCAACTAAAGTACCCAAATCAAGTAGATTATCATTTATCAAATCCTATATCTTATGCCATAAATTGATGCATCTATTTGTAGTGCGGTCTGGTGCCCTATGAAAGTCTCAAAATGCATGTTGATTATGTCCCCATGGAAGAGTCTTTACGAGATCTTCTTCTCAAATAGGTGGGAGAATTATTATGTTATATTCCAATAATTATTGTAAAACCTTAGCTAGAAAAATTGGTAGATTAGTAAATTCACACCAAGGAGGTGCTGATAAAACCATATGTTAAGGGGGATCTAAATATGTATTGACTATTGGTTGATTATAAAAAATTGTCACTAATTGAGACCTTGTATGGGACTTTATTGTTACTCTTAATGATTGTGTTTGGAATACTTGAATACTTGAGTTTGCCCATTGAGATTAGCTTGACTTCTCTTCCCTTAAGTGTATGACACAATTTAGTGAAGGAAGAGAATCTTTTGAATATAATTGATTCATGAAATATTGGTAGAAGACTCTATTTGAAGATGTTATGTAGCTCTTTATCAGCCATGGGGCTAGTTATCTTAGTCAGAATAGTTTTGTATCTAAGAACATAATCCATGAGAGGCTCATTTGACCTTTATTTCTATTATGCAATGTATGCATATGAAACCTTGTCACCAATGTTGATTATAAAATGTGATAGGAACATGTCTGCTAAAGGATTGAAAGTTGTGACCAATTGATTTGATAGGCTATTAAAACCATTATAGAGCATAATCCTTTAGGCTCCCTGGAAATAGTTTGGTAAGTATCCAGTCATTGGGTACATAATCCAAACATGTTATGTGAAAATCTCTCAAATATGTCTCTAGATCACCCTTACCATCATATAGAGTGAGCTTGGGTTGAATAAAACATAGTGGTAAGGGTGTAGAAGTAATGTAATGTGTTAATGGTATATGCAGAAGAGAAAAAGAATCGAACGCCTATGTAAGTCTAGAAATACCTTGCTTAAGATGTTGCACCTTAAATTGAAGAGATTAAATCTCTTACACAAGGGATACCACATCAGGAGATAGGGATGTAATAGTTACAAATGGTAGCAGAGATGAAGGTTAGGTTGTTATAAGGGGTAGTTGAGACATAGTTACCCCTATAGTGTTATTTTTAACTAGTTGCTCTATGGTTTGAGAAGATTGCTCATTGGTTAATTTTTTTAATTCTTCTTGTGAAATTCTAATCATGTCATCTTGTATATCTAGATTGTTTGGTTAAGAGTTTATGAAGTTATTTTTTATCAGTTTCATCAAAACATGTATATTGAGCCATTGGTAAGGTAGGAAAACAATTTGAAATTTTTTTAAAAGTTTTGTAATATGTTTTAAGAGGTATTGTGCTAGAAAGGGAAATTACTGAATATAAGAAACATGAAGTCCGAAAAATAGTGAATTAGATTTTGTGCAAAAAGGATACTAAGCTGCCAAGAATGTAAGGTAATACTATAAGAAAAAAGGAGGTGCTAGTATATGTAACTAAGAATTTTTTAGAAATACTTGTGCAAAATATTATGAATGTTTGATTTTTGAATTAATCTTATGAGTTTTATATGCAAATAAATTTTTAGAAAATGATGCAAAAAGTATTGGAAAAATATAAGAATGTATTTGATGTGACTAGGGTTTTGAATGATTTTTTTTTAAATTAGTGCAGTAATTTGAAAATTTTAGAGAAAATTTATAGATTTTATCTTGAAAAATTTAGGAAAATTTTGAAAATATTTTAAAAATTAGCAGTATATTTTTTCTAGTGTTTTGAATGTGTTTGGATATAAAAAGGACATAGTATGTGTAAACCAAGGTTTGAAAAAAATGTGCTATTTTTGAAATTAATTGATAGATTTAGATTTTTAAATTCAATAAAAATTATGAAAATATGGCAAAAAATCATAAATATTTATCCCTAGGTTTTTTAGGGTTTTTGTGTGAAAGTTTGAAGTAAGTCGGTTTCACCAAATGTTTTATTATTTTAGGAAATTAGGTGTTTAATTCTTAAGTAATAAAGAGTTTGATTAATGTAAATCATTAAATATATATGATTTAATTAACCTATTTATTTATGTAAATAATTAGTATTTCATCTTTTTATAAATATATATGTGAAAGAAATTAGAACTTAGCTTATTCTGGTTGATCTAGACTAAGACAGAGTCTGATACTAGAGGTGCAGGATTGGAAAATAGACTGGAATAGGTTCATAAACTTAATTTTTGAGTTGGATAGGAGTAATAAAATAGGAAACCCTACTATCTTATTTGATAATCCCATTTTGATGTTTTTGTCCTAAGGCTAAAATCTTTTTGGGTTATGTTTAGTAGGTCTATGTTACCCTATCTATGAAATTTTGAGGCCTAGAAGCCTATGGATCTCACTATGTGTTTGATTCAATCTTTGAAACCCTTAGGATCTCTTGATACTTAAATTTGAATTAGAAATTTGGAAAATAGATAGAAGGGGCTAGTGTGTAAAGGATACACTAAATGCACTTCACACCCTGTGTGTGGGCATGTTGCCTACATACCAATAATTTGAAGAGGGATCAAGCTCATGTAGCTATCCCATTGAAGTGTTTGGTGTAATAATGTGTGATTTATGTAACTAGATGTACTTTAGATGACTAGGGGCTGGTATGAGTGCTTGAATAGTCTTAAAATGATTTTGGAAGGCTATATGTAGAGAATAGGGAAGAGTGCTTGAGTGTACTTGCTTGTATTCTTTCTTCTTTCCTCTCAATGAATGCCAACCCCTCTAAATAGAATTTCAATAGCCTTTTATTGGGTAATTAATGATTGTGGGTTAAATAAATTTATGTTATTATAACAAGGAAAAGGATAAGGATCCAAAATAATCTGACTGTTAGGAGAAATTTTCAACTTGGACAATAACACCAAAATTAGGACACCCTAGGTTTTAGTGCTCCTATCCAAGTTAGGTGTTATTGTCCTAAGGGGATGAGACCTAGCAAGAGATATCTAGGTCTGAGAGGGATTATTGGGTCTCAAAGATCTTAGTCTGGAAAGCTATGAATGACTGGGAATCAATGAAAGACTAACTAAGGAGGGTTGTGTGAGAAAGAAAGAAGACCTATAGGTTAGGTGCTATTAGCCATGACTCAGTCATCCAATTTTGCATTTTATATGACTATATTGTTTCATAATTTTAAAATGAAATAAAATTATTTGAGAGGGTGAATAATTTATTTAAATTTATTAATACATGTTTATATAATGAAAACCAATTCAAAATAGGCTTAGATCATTGAAAATTATTTGTAGGCAACCCTACGGACAGTAAGTAGGCACTTTTTTTGAATTTTTATTGGAGAGTTTGATGAAAATATTTTGAGATTTTAAAAAAAATTTAGGTATTAACCATTGAGACGTATCCATTGAGAATATTAGTAGTTTTTGTGAGGCTTATAACTCATTTTAGACCCATAAATCTAAATCAAAGTTTCTTAAGGCCTAAAGAGCACAAGAGAACATTTTTTGAAGGTATATGTGAAGTTTGGAGTTGAAAATATGTTATAATGTATAAGGAACCATGTTTATTATGTTAAAATACTATTTATACTCCTTTTATATTAAAATAATTTAAATTATTGAAGATTTAGGTTCTTATTATGCATTTGACAGGCTTGTTAAGTTGGAGAAGATAGATATATCCAAGAATAATTATTATGGAGAGTTGTGATTGTTCATAATCAAATAAAATTTTAACAAGCATATTTCATAAATATAAATACAAATTAAACATGATATATATATCTCTCTCATATGCCACCTTGTAGTAAGAAGACAATCCATAAGGTTAATCTATGCATTGAAATATTTAACAACCTTGCCAAGTCAAACACATGCTCTCTTTGTCAGTTGGAGATCAAGAAGAGGTTAAGTGTTTGTGTTAAAAATGGAATAAAATTTGTAATGAGTTTCTAATAGAATTAAATAAGATCTTTTTTCTCCTTATATGCCACCTTTGATCCATTTGTTTAAAAATTCAAATCAAGTAAGAAGAAGCCTTGAATTAGCCCTAGAAATGTGGAAAAGAAACATGTAAGAATGGAAGAGTTCAATTGAAGACTTGATCAAGCCTCAAGGAATTATTTTCATAGAGGAGACTTATTTAACAAAATAAACATGAAAACATCTCCCTTATATGCCACCTTAGACTAGTTTGAGGAAGTCAACAGAAAGAAACATGCATGAAAGAATATAGGTGCATAGGTGAGTCAAACTCCAAGATACAAGAAATATAGTTGAAGTTACCCACTAGATATATGGAGAGTCTCAAGGAAATTGAATAAAATATTCAAAAATATTTAATTGAATATTATCAACACCTCTTCATGTATTGAATACCATCAAAGTATGCAGGATATCAAAACCCTTAAAAATAGGTCATGAATGACGAACTAGGACTTATTTAAAAATATTAAAACAAGGTTATGTCTCTCCTATGCCATATTATAAGAAGAGGAAGTTTAAAATATTGGTGTAATATGTAAGAATTCTAAGTTTAGTAGTTGAGTTGAAGTAGGAGTGAAGCATGACTAGGCATGATGACTCATCCTTAGTTTGGGGATGCTTTGTCTCCTCTCTCCTTCCTTCCTTTTCTATATGTATGTTCATTTTTGAGAGAGAATTATGATATTATGTTTTTGGATATACATAAACTCTACCAAAAATTTTACTACATCACCTTTGAATCAGTAATAAGTTGATTTTTCCTCCATTTTTAGGTTGTTCATGAAGAGTGTGCCTTATGTTCATTGATGTAACTTAGTGAGTGAATGATTTTTCTATGTTTATGTCTAAATTTTTCATCTTTATGAAAAAAATGAGAAATATTTCAAGTTATGTCAAGTGTCTAATTCTAATTTATACCTAATTTAGAAGTGAATTCAATTAATATTTATTCCTTCCATGCTAGTGTGAGTGTTTGCCAAGACCTTTATATGAAATATTAATGTAAGAGCCATTTTATGAAGATGAAGTGAATGTGTGAAAGTTATTTAGCTCCCAAAGTGTGTCAAGTATATGCATAATTGACTTTAACATTGGTGCATCACCCCAAATTTTTAGTTTTCATGTTCAATTTTAGTTTGAGTATTGTTCCTTTTACCCTTTTCCTATTCAAGAGATCACTAAACTAGAGAGTTTAAAGAGAAGTGAGTTTACCAAAGGGAAAAAACCCTTCATCTAAATATTATATCTAATATAAGGCCACCCACACCTTAGAGAGTTTCAATTGTATTAACAGGAGTGAGAAGAAGCACATATTATTCTAAGGGTGCACTTCTGAGTAATAATAAATATGTTGAATAGGAGTAGCATGGTCTTAACAAGACTGATTAGAAGGATGACTAGGCTACCAAGGAGGTGTAATTGGGGTGGGAGGTGGCATATAGGATTGATAGAAATATCGGTAAGGCTATTGAGGATAATAAGGAGGATAATCTTGATATCAAGGCTAGTATGGCTCAACATACTACTAATAGGGGTCAACATAAGCTTGACATGGTTCAACACAGGGATGATAATGATCAACATGTTATTGATAGAATTCACTAATTTGATTAAAAAAGAAATAAAATCCAAACTATTAAGTTGTGGAGCTAAAAGCTTCACTGATGCAGACATGGAGGAGGTTGCAGATGAGTTGCAGAGTGTCACAGTCTTTGGCGTTGGTCTAGCCAACCGACGTCGACAGGTAGGAGACAGGAAGCAACTGACATCGGTCATGGATTGGCCAGCATCGGTGACCCCCAGGCAGACAGGGATAGACGTCGATCGCCTGTGTGGTTCGACTGCGAGCTTATTATGGGCAGTTAGCTAACGAACCAAGTGTTTGCATGATTAGAGCTATTTTTAGACTGAGAGCTGCGGATCTAATTATTGTAATTAGATGTCTAATCATTGTTTGGATGAGATCTATATAATAAACTCATGGTTGTATTGGAAAAGTGTTCTAGTTTGAGTTGAGCAAAGTTAGCTCCTTCCGTGTGTGAGGTGAGCAAGGGTGTTCCTCCTAGTTCCACAACAGTACCTAGGTGGGTGCTGGTTTTGGAGAGTTAGCAGGATTCTTCAGGTGTGTAGGATCTTGTTCACAAGTGCATGGCCTATATAGGAGATCTACATGGTAAGTAAGATCATTGATCTGCAGGTGTATGTGTGTGTAAGGTCAAGGTTCACAGGTGTGCAGAACTGGGTTGATTTGCAGGTGTGCAAGATCAGATAGGACAGCAACACAACAAGGAGTAGTATCAGGCAAGATCTACTTGGAGTACAGGTGTGTACTCAGATAGAGCAAAGAGGAAGGCAAGGGAGTTCCTTCCATAAGTATGGTCTATTGAATTGCAGGTTGTTGCAGGTTCATGGGAGATCTACTTGAAGTACCTTGAGTACTTGTGGAGTATGTGGAGTACTTGTGGAGTGCGTGGAGCACTTGTGGTGTGCGTGGAGCATAGGAGGTGAACACCAACTCTGTGTTTGAGTTGTGTGTTGGGACCTGAGAGAGAGAGAGCTTAGAGGAGAGAATTACTGTTCACTTGAGGTGTGGGAAGCCTCTGAAGAGGTGGTGGAGAAGAAGTGGGATCTTCTTTATTGTATTATTTTCTGTATAAGTATTAATACAAGTTGTGTATTGTCTCTCATATCATGTGTTATTCTGAATTCTAGTTACTTGTGATTTTGGTTAATTTCTACATATTAAGTTGCTTGGTTTGGTAATCAATTATGTGCTTCCGGTTTATTCCCAACACGTGGTATCAGAGCTAAGGTTGTAGGAAGCAGGTTTTGTGTTTGGTTATAGGTCACTCTCAGGGGTTTTTGATTGAGTGGGAGTAAAGCAATGGCAGATGAAATTAAGCTAAGAATGGAGGAGTTGAAAAGCACAGATGGTCACTTACGGTCCCATGGAAAGAAAGAGCAAGTAAAAGATTATTGTTGGTTGGTAGCAGATCAGCATGAGGAAACTAAAGATGCAGATGTTGTAGGTGTTATTACATAGGATGCTTTTGGAGGTTTCTTGGATAAAGTTAAATCTTGGATAAAAGATTCGGTTGCCTCTTTCCATGCAGCCCCAGGTAGAGGAGCTGGTGAGCCTTGCCAAAGAATTGGCAAAGGGGAAGTAAAGCTGAAATTGCAGGCAGCCAACACACAGGTGTTGATGAAGGTCATGCAGGTCCCAAGTTTGGAGATATGGCTAATTTATTCAAAAATATTGGGTGATGAGAGATGCACAAGAACTCTCACAGTGGATGCACTTAAATTAACTGGTGGTAAGAAAATAGGTACTCTTTATCTACTTGTTTATATTACTGATTCTTCTTCTGTTGCAGAGATGTGGCTTCGTAGGCTTGGTCACATGAGTAGGAAGGAGATGCATGTTCTTAAGTGGAAGATAGATATATTTGATAGGCTTAAGAATTGGAAAGCCTTGGTGTACTTAGAGGAGATGGCAGACAAAAACCAATGGATGGTGTTGGATACTTCTGAGTAGGGCAGTTTGGACATGGGTATTGATTCAAAGGAGCTCGCGGGTAAAAAAGTCATCACTCACAGGTGAACACAGATACCGGCATTGGTCAGGAGGAATTGGCGTCAAACAGACAGGTGTCAATGTCGGTCATGTGCAGACCGAAGCTGGCAATGTCGGGCAGGGTAAGACCGATGTCGGTCAGGAGGACTGACATCAGCAGTAGGTAAGACCGATGTCGGTCAGGAGGACCGATGTTGACAGCAGGGACAACGATATCTACATGGTTGGTAGTTAGGGACAGATGCATGGAATCGACATTGGTCGGATGCAGACTATGGAGTGACCAAGGTCAGTCACTGTAATAGATTTTGGGTGGACACCACGCTGTCAAGGAGTCTCAAACACCCATACGAAGGACTGAAGACGTAAGTAGGCCCTCAAATTTGTTGTTCCTCTTCTTTATACATATTGCTGATTGTAGAGCAGGAAGGATCCAGGAAATAGGTGTGAGCTTGGCATGGATGAGGATGTGATTCCTTGGAGGAGAACCAAACAGGTGTTTTTGGTAGGGTTGCCAGTGGAAGAAAGCACAGAGACGAATGGATACCTTTGTTGAAGAATAGAGTGAACGGATACGTAAGATGAAAGACTAGGTATATGGTCTTGAGGAGCTACAAGACAATGGTACAGGTTTTGACAGGTGGAGGATGAAGCATGGCTTCAGTCAATGTCAGGGTAACTACTATGGTTTGTCTTACCAGGTGGATGATGAGTCATGACATCATTCTGTTGCTGTATGTGGATGGTATATTTGCTAGCAGGGTTTGTACATACAGGGTTTTGCTGAGCTAAGGGTAAGATTAGTTCAGTGACATGTCATGAGGAGTTTGGAGCAATGAAATTCTTTGACATGGGAGACATGGAGATCACTGTTTGATTTTGTCTCCAGTGGGAGCTGATGTGAATCAAGTGTTGGCAAGGTTCAGGATGCAGAGCTGGAGCACACTAAGGGCTGGATAGGTACAGTGTCCAAAATCACATGAGGTCTGGTATAGACCTGAGTATTCCCTTATAGTGGGAGCTGTTAGAGAGTTAGGAGCCAATTTGGGGAAGTGGGTTCTCAGGTATTTGAGAGGGACCAGCAGCAGGGATTCATGATATGCAGGGTCAGGACTTCACTACATGGATTTGTAGGTTCAGATGTGGTAGGGTACTCGGATGATAGGAGGTACATCACAGGTTGTGTGGTGGGTTGTCTTCAGGATTGAGCTTGAAGAGGGATACAAACCAGGAAATAGATTAGATGGAGTATAGGTGCAAGTACAGTGTAGCTATTTATCTCCAAGTGGGAGATTGTTAGGTTGTGGAGCTAAAAGCTTCACTGATGTAGACATGGAGGAGGTTGTAGATGAGTTGCAGAGTGTCACAGTCTTTGGTGTTAGTCTGGCCAACTGACGTCGACAGGTAGGAGACAGGAAGCAACCGATGTCAGTCATGGATTGGCCGGCGTCGGTGACCCCCAGGCAGACAGGGACCGACGTCGGTCACCTATGTGTTTTGACTGCGAGCTTATTACGAGTAGTTAGCTAACGAACCAAGTGTTTGCATGATTAGAGCTATTTTTAGACTGAGAGTTGTGGATCTAATTATTGTAATTAGATGTCTAATCATTGTTTGTATGAGATCTATATAATAGACTCATGGTTGTATTGGAAAAGTGTTCTAGTTTGAGTTGAGCAAAGTTAGCTCCTTCCATGTGTGAGGTGAGCAAGGGTGTTCCTCCTAGTTCCACAGCAGTACCTAGGTGGGTGCTGGTTTTGGAGAGTCAGCAGGATTCTTCAGGTGTGTAGGATCTTGGTCACAGGTGCATGGCCTATATAGGAGATCTACATGGTAAGTAAGATCGTTGATCTGTAGGTGTATGTGTGTACAAGGTCAAGGTTCACAGGTGTGCAAAACTGGGTTGATTTGCAGGTGTGCAAGATCAGATAGGATAGCAACACAACAGGGAGCAGTATCAGGCAGGATCTACTTGGAGTACAGGTGTGTACTCAGATAGAGCAAAGAGGAAGGCAAGGGAGTTCCTTCCATAAGTATGGTATGTTGAATTGCAAGTTGTTGTAGGTTCATGGGAGATCTACTTGAAGTACCTTGAGTACTTGTGGAGTACGTGGAGTACTTGTGGAGTGCGTGGAGCACTTGTGGTGTGCATGGAGCACAGGAGGTGAACACCAACTCTGTGTTTGAGTTGTGTGTTGGGACCCGAGAGAGAGAGAGCTTAGAGGAGAGAATTACTGTTCACTTGAGGTGTGGGAAGCCTCTGAAGAGGTGGTGGAGAAGAAGTGGGATCTTCTTTATTGTATTCTTTTTTGTATAAGTATTAATACAAGTTGTGTATTGTCTTTCATATCATGTGTTATTCTGAATTCTAGTTACTTGTGATTCTGGTTAATTTTTGCATATTAAGTTGCTTGGTTTGGTAATCAATTGTGTGCTTCCGGTTTATTCCAAACACAAACTCATCCATAAAACTTAATGGGGAAGGTAGAATAAAAAGATTTCTTAATTGAAATATTACCTGGGATGCTAAAACTAGTTGAATACATTCAAAGTCACCATTGGTGCTTGTGTTCATGCCTTCAAAAGTTGATGCATTAAAGATCAAACCAATCACTCTTCAATTAATAAAGTCTCTTGGTCTCATCAAGCATGCCAAAACTATTATCATCAATAGTTACACCTTTGAGGAGGTTGTTTAAGCCTCCTCACTTAAGTGATAGCATGGAGACACCTCTAGGATGTGGGTGGCCTAATTGTTGAGGTGAATATCTAGATAGGGATATCTCCCTTGATGATATTTTAGACATTCCATTATATTCACAACTAGATTATGAGTGAACTTTAGACTAATTTCTAACAAACATTATAATAAACCTAAGAATCATTATATATTCAATCAAAAATGCATCATGTCTATAAATCAATCATGGCTCAAAAAAGATAGATAATAACTACACTTATGATTGGGATACACTTGTTAAGTGAGAGCATGACCAATATGAGGATCTTCTAGACTCGATTAGGGGATTACTTTTCATAACATATCATGTTAGGAAGGGTTCTAAAGCCTATCGTCTAGAAAAATGACATGAAAACCCTAATGGAGTCATAAGATCTAAAGTATGCACTTATTATAATAACAAGAAAGTAAATATAATATAGTGCACACCAAAGCTTGTGGCACAGAGTGGAGGTTAGAAACAATAAAATAACTAAATTGAACATGTATTAGAATACATATACTCACGTCAATGTATACAAAATCCTAATACATGGGAGAAGAATACAAATAAATTATTTATATACTCTTACAAAGGAGAAATAAAGTTGTGAATACTTACCTCTGAAGATGAACCTATCAAGCCTCAATCTCTCCCTTGGCCAAGGTGATTTGTAAGATATTGTTGTGGTATGTAAGGATAATGAAGATAAATCAAATCTAGGCTATACAACCTATCTAAGCATCTAAAAGACTTCTCCATAAGACAAGATCCATATCTTAGAAGAACGTATGGAAACCGAAGCTTTATTCCTCAAGTAGAATGGTTAATAAGCAAATGTTCATTCACACTTCTTCACTATTAATTATTCTCTTATGAAATGGTGGGAAATGAACTTGTATATATAGGTGGATCTTTCCCTAAATCCTCCTAGAAACATTGGTTATACAGGGTCAACCCAATTGACCCAATGTGTTTTTGGGGATAATTCACTAGGTCTGAGCTAAGTCAGTTATAAGGATAACAAGCTAAGAAATTGAAAAATACCCTTAAATTATATTGGGTTGACCCAGTCAACCTAGTATAACCAACTGACCAAAAGGGGATTAAGGCAAGAAAAGGATGATGGAAAGAGGAAAATGACTAGAATGGGTAAGGCTGAGAATAATAAACTTAGGGTCAATTATTTTAAGAGATAAGTGTGTAGATGGAAAGTTGAAAAAGGGACAACAATCTTATGAATCATCGATGGTCTGCCCACCCCTTTCTTGATGCACCCCTTAAGACATGCACTAAGAGAGATTGAGAATTGATAGATTCCTATAAGATACAAAGTATAAATAATTAATAAAATATTTAAAATATTATGTGTTTACATATGCCCCACTCTAATCTCATCACGTGTCATGTAAGTACAACATAAGATGGTGCTTCAGGAAATAGAACATGAGAACACCTAATGATGATGCTAAATAAAGTGTAGTAAGAAAAAAATAAGATAAATGAAATGAATAAATTAAAAAACACATACCTTTAACTTACCTTAGCATCATAGATAAATTAATAGACTATAAGAGATGTGAAGGTGTCCAATGTAGAGAACACTAGATGAACCTATAGAACTTACTGCAAAAAATAGCCAAAAATCAATTTTTTTGGAGTATAGGCATATGATAGTGGAAAATAATCTCTACATCATCATTAATCCAATGCATTTTACATATCTAAAAATGAATGAGGAAAAATAAAGATATAAGCAAAATAAGGAATCTACTAAAAAATAATTGAAAGATTTGAATTTGGAAAAGTGTTTTTAAATATGGCAAAAGACAATTCATTTGTTATTTTAATTTGTGAGAGGAGAGAAAAGAGAGCTCTGGAGATTAAAAAAATCTAGGATGGCAAGGAGATGGTAGACTAAATAGGGAGAGGCTCCAGAAGTGATGATATGTGTACTATAGTTATGCAACTATGGATCTCAAACTAGTTTTTGAATTTTTTATTGAATGAAGTGTAGGTTTAGTAAAATCTGATTTGAAAATTTTATAAATGTCAAAATAGAAAAAAATTAGATTCTAGGGGTAGCGAATAGGAAGACATAAAATGGGTGTAGAGGGTTTAGGAAAAAATCAAGACTAGTGCACTTTTATAGGAGAATGTAAGGGGTTAGTAGGTAGAAAGCACTAGGTCAACTAGGTTGACCTAGTGCTTTCTACCTACTAACCCCTTACATTCTCCTATAAAAGTGCACTAGTCTTGATTTTTTCCCTCAAAATGAGCAGAATCCATAGTGCACTAGTCTTGATTTTTTCCCTCAAAATGAGCAGAATCCATAGTGCCAACCCAGTAGGTATTGGTAAAACCTATATATTCTACAATTTAATGGCCTAGTTTAGAGTTTCTAGGTTGTTTAAAAGGTACAAAATAGAAACTTAGTACTAGGAAGGGTAAGAGGAGGTTGACTTGGTTTTTTGAGTCAACCAAGTGAAAAGATAGGAAACTTTTGATCAAATTAGTTTGACCAACAAGATAGAATGATACAAAAAAGGTTGAAAGAGAGTTAAAATGGCCCAAAATGACCAAGTAAATATAAGAAGGACCAAGTAGGATAAAATAGGCTAAAATGACTAAAATAAAGTAATTTAGGCTTATTTTTTCTTTAAAAATGTAAAAAGAATGTATTATGACTATACATGACATAGAGGAACTAATACATTCTTTACTATTTATTGGGTGTAGGGACAATGGATATTTTGAAGACTTTTGAATGTTGCATGGTTATCAGACTTATTAGATAGGTTGTCAGATGGAGATAGGGATAGACTAGGATCCATAGGTCTAAGAAATTAACTGATATGTGTTGGATCCTCTTAAGTGTTGACTTGTTAGTCATGTTCCTCAATTTCTAGGAATGATTAACTAACACCTTTAGATGGGAGGTGGATGCAGATATAGTAAAGGTGGATATCATACTAGAGAATGGCCATGCCATCTTGGGGTTGCCTATACTAGGAGTATAGGTGACCATAGGGATATCAGATAGCTTAGAGGAGAGGAGAGCCTTAACCATGTGGGATACAAGATCAAAGATGATATTATTAGGTAATAAATTTAGTATGTTTAATGTCTATACATCATAAATTTTAGACATACAAATTGTTTTGATAAGCCTTGTGACAAAATAAGTGTTATGTCACAAGTTATATAATAAGGTGCTACTATTCATGGTAACCTTGAGTAGGATGATCTTGGAGAATCGAGTTCTATATGATCTATGCTCTATCATCTAGGTCTAACTAGTACATTATATATATGATATCTTATTCAAAGGGTAGAGGACTATGGGATCGATTATATTGATGACAACTTAGATATATGAGAGGTTTCTTATGTATCAGTCAACTAGGTTACCTTATGTGGTCGATGATAGCTCACCTTGGCTATAGAGATGGAAAGAGGACCAAGTAGTGCAATCTATACCCGAAATTTTAGTTTTTTAGTAAGTGAGATATGAAAACATCATGTGGCAACCATACAATCACATATCAGCTACATGGGTAAGTTGGGACATAGTTTCATCAGTGATAATGAGGATAGAGGTTTTTGGACATTATTTCTAGTAGAAAGAGCCACATATAATGGCATGAGTTCTAAGACAAATGTGCCTACCTCATTTAGTGACACTGATATTGATGCCTAAGTAATGGGCTTATCATGTGAGAGAGACATAGGGGAGAAGAGGATTGGGGCCATAGATAGTGAGGTTGACACTGAGGCCATGTCAAGAGCAACCATGGACTGGTCAAGCATAATAAAGAGTTAAGCAAGAGGATAGGAATGTAGAGGCAAAAATACCATATGTATCATTACTAGGTCTATAGTGAGATGAGTAATGGCCACCAAGGACATGATGTTGATAAAGGTAGGAGGAACAAGAGAGAGTGGAGAATATTTCCATCCAAGATGACCCCATAGGTGAGCTAGAGGAGATGACATAGAGACCACTTAGATGTAGGTTGAAATAGACATGAGCTATGATAATTGGGTTTGAGCTAAGGAGGTGACCTAAAAAAGAGGTGTTAGGAGGTTGAACAAATAGGGAGACTATGCTAGGCGGTGAGACCATAGTAGCTGAGATATAGATAGGTAAGAAATAGTGGTTGTCTTTTATTGCTTTATGTTTTTATTTTAGAAATAGAGATAGATAGATATTTTGAGATATAATAATTATCTAATATCCATCTGGTGTGATTATATATATGTAGCTAAAGATGAATAGGAGAGATGGGGGTCCCTAGTGAGAGGAGAACTCCATGACACCCTAGATGAGACTCTACATCCATATGACCCCATGACACTGGAGGATCTAAGTGTAACATCTACCCCGGCTCAAGTGAGCTAGTTTAGATTAGATAGAGAGGTAGTGAGGTAGATAAACGTGTAGAGAGAGAGAGAGAGATGGTGATGGTTGTATGGGAGCTATAGGCATAGTAGGCCCTAGTATTTGAGAGAGTTATAGATCTAGATATAGTAGTGCAGATGATAGAGATTTAGACCCAGCTGGTAGAGTCATAGGTGTATGTAGCACACCTAAAGGGATAGGTAGAGGGATTAAGATCTTGGATGGCCTCCTTACAAAATAATATTCAAAGGATTCAAATTGAGGTCTTAATAGGTAACATGTCTAGACCACAAGATAAATAGGATGAAGCACAACCATCGAGCTAAAGTATTGTATATGGTTATATATGTTGTATTAAACTTATGAGATATATATAAATGGATCATTCTGGAATATTATTTGTTGGTTGTGTATGTTGTCATTATCATGGTTGTGTATATTCATTATTGTTGAGGTTTTGGATGCTTAGGATTTATTTATATCACATGTATTTAGCTTTATTGTATATTCTATAGGAAATATATGAGATGTGGTTTCTTTTCTATCATTATGTAGGACACATGCATGGTTAAAAAGAAATAGAAAAAAGGACTTGGAAAAATTTAATCAATCAAGAAAATGTACTACACACTATTTCAAGCTAGGAAATGTGTAATAACAATAAATGACTAAGTATAAAGAACCAAGAAATGGTAAAATAAGATGATAAAAAGGGATTTTTTTAAAAACCAAAGTGAAATATTTTTGCACCAAATTAAAACAAGTAAAATCATATTAATATTATGTTTGGAAATATGAAATCAATGTAATAAAATGGAAGGTATGTAAAAGGGCATAAATGGTAATAAAATTAAATTAATTAAGTCAATTAATCATATTAAATCATACTAAGAAGTATGAAAGAAAAACAAAATTGTAAAAATTTGGTCTTAAAATAGTCAAACTAGTTCAATCTAGGAAGTATGAAAAATTCAAGAAATGGTTGTAATCTTACACATATTCAAAAAACAAGAAGATAAAAAAGGCAAAATAAAAATTAAGTAAACATAAAACATACTAAATCAAGATGGGAAGCTTGCAAAATGACATGTAAATTCATAATCGATTGAATCTTATCTCAAATTTGACACATGTAATTTGGATGGTGACTTGGGTATTGGAAAATTTTGTTAGGAGGGTTAGGTCCTGTCCATGGTCTTACACTACAACTCGACAAAGAAAACACCAATAGGGTAAAATAAACATGAAATATTAGGTAATCAAGGATGTGGGTAATAGGAAGCAAAAGATGGTAATTTGTGAGGAATGTCAGTTCCTATCCATGGTCTTACAAAGTAACTCACATATCAAATCCTAATGGAAGTGATCTATAGAAAAAATAATATATCTCAAGAGGAAATATAAGAGATATAGGCAATGAAAAAGGGAGAGTAAAAATCAAGACTTAGGCATCTTATGAGAAAACCTTAGGAGGCAAGAGACATACTAAGGATATGAGAAGACACTAAGTGACTAGTGGTCATCTATATATAAAGGAAACATGTTCTCTATAGACACAAAGATTTGTAGGCAAATATCTTTTCTACTAAGATAAAATCATGAAGGTAGATTGGTACAAGGAAAATTAAAATGGACCTACCTTCCCATGATGTATTCCCTATTCTTCAGGACCCCTTACAGAGCCATCGGTCTACTACAAAGATTGGGTACTTTTGTAAGAAAGTAGGTATCACTAGAAGATTTTTTTAATTTTATTCTCCTCTTTTAATCTACTGGACTAACACACCCCAAAGGACCTCAGCTCTACCATGAGTCCAACTATGGAGTTTGATATTTGACTAGAAGAAGGAGATGTTCTTTGAATCATGTCTTTTAGTGTGATTAGACTTTTAAAAAAAAAAATTCCTTTTGATATCATTGCCTTTTGTTTAAATTATTTTACTTTTAACTTTCTTTTGAAGTCTTTTTTAAGATTCCTCCTCCATATAGATTTGGAATTACCAATGATGAGAGAGATAGTGATACACATGAATGAGTTGTAGGCTAAGGCTAAAATAAGCTAAGTAACCAAAGACAAAGAGTGACTAGGACACTTAGGCTTGACAATTATTGAGCATGTGATCTTGAGTCTCAACCATGTATATGCTTAGTTTGTCGAAAAAGGAAGAGGGAAAAAGGATATCTAAAAATTAGACTAGTGGAAGGAGGTAATAATGAGATAAATTGTTTGCTAGCTAATCACATGATAAAGGGAGATAATAACCAAATGGAATAGGGTTTGTATAACCAAGTCATCATGATAAATTATTTGTGAAAAATGGTGATAAGAAAGCAAACAATCATGAAGAGAAAAGAAAAGAGTTTTGAGAAAAACACCAAGGAAAAAAGGAAAGCAATGATAAAGAAAGATAAACATATGCAAAATATAAATGATAAGTAAGATATAGTACAACAAAAAAAAATCATGATATAAGATAAGTAAAAATTTTACCTGGTGTAAAATGATATAATAGATATAAACAATATTGGACCACATGTCCAATCAAATATAAATGTTAAATTACCATGCATGTGCTCATAAACACTGGTAAATCTATCCACACACATTATACAATACATGAATATAAGTCTCTATGAGTATGGATGCATACTATTGCTAAAGTTTCATTGATCTTCAAGAAATACTAAGAAAATACTTCTTTTCTGATTTCCTCAACTAAAAAAGTAGGAATTTTTGATGGATCATATTAAGGATTAAAATTAGGAAAAGGATGGTCAAGATAATGCATTAGAGTGGTTTCTATTAGAGATGCAAGAATCACTAGTGGAGAAGAATCTATAGGTGAGGGAAGGTCCATGCATGAAGGAATCATGGGTGGAGGCACAAAAGATGGTGAAAGGACCATAGGAGTGGATGGAACCACTAGAGGTGGATCCATGACAAAAGGAGGAACCTTATTTTAGGAATGACCTATAAGAAGAGTAGTAGAAGGCCCAATAATGGCTATAAGATGATCTTTAAGATGTTCTTGAAGGATGCAATAATGATTAGTATGATGGATGTTGCATAAATGTCATAGATAATATACCTCAACATACTTGGGTAGATATTCAAGAAGTACCTTTCAGGGAGGCATGGATTTGTTTGATAACAGGGAATAAGGATGCAAGGTATCAATATATTTTCACAACTTTTGACAATGGGTGGAAGAATTATTACTTATCCCATGGAAGCAACAGATACACTTGTGAGTGGTTTTAGGAAAAGAACTCATAGAAAGAGGTAAAATAGGAGGGGAAAAAGCTAGAGAGAACTTCTTAGCCCATTTAGTGGGTAGAGGAGCTATCTTAGGAAAGGGAAGCAAACCATCACCAAGGGAGGGTGATGAGGAAGGAATGGAACTAGGCTCAATGGAAAGAGTAATAGCATCAAAAATAGGGGTAGGCTCAATAATAGTAGGAGTAGAAATAGGATCAACTATAGTAGGAGTGAGAAGAGGATTAACTATAGTAGGCTCTATAGAGGGAGGACCAAGATCTAAATAAGGTCTAAGGAGAGTTTCATTAACCTTAGGGGTAAACCAACTATGAGGGTCAGGGTACCTAGCCAAATGGTAAGGCTAGATCATAACACAATCCATGATAATAGTCCTATATAGATATTTATAAAATAGAGGTGTCAACACCATCTCTACCCTATGATAAAGGGGAAAAATACAAAAATCAAAAACTATAAGAGAAGGAAAACTATGAGATGCATGAAAATACTCAAGTAAAGAAGAACAATAATGGATAATCTCAGTATCATGGGCTTGGACAAGATTGCCTAATAATAGATCATCTAAGGAATATCCATCATCATAATCTAAGGTGTGAATATCAATGACACAGGTAGGGATAACCTTGTCATTTGATGAAGCATGGTGAATAGAATGCTTAGTCTTGGTAAAGACTACGTGAATGTCATCCTAAGGAGGTGTGCAAGATTGAGGTTGTAAGGAATCAAGAAGTTGTGTCATGAGATGAGGTGAGAGATCAGAAATCTTGATATTTAAGTTAATCTCATCAAGCTCATCATTATTAGAGTCTAAATATTAGGAGGAATGTTATCGATGAGTTTGGGATGCCCACTGTAACCTCAATTTGAATTAACAGGAAAGTTAAGATGTTGAGACTAGTGAAATGAAATGTTAGGCAAAGACTCAAGAGTATGAATCTTGAAGACACCAAAATCTTGGAATTATTCAAAATTGTAAGGGTTAGTGTCACATTAAATCCTATAAATGGCTCCATTTTGAGGGAATGTAATGCATTGGTAGGTAAAAGAAGTGATAGCTCTCATGCGGTGAGTCCACAACCTACCAAGCAAGATGTTATAAGAAATGGTTAAATTAAAGATCATCACCTTCACATAAATGGTGATAGGTGGGATGGTAATGGGAAGCCACATTCAACCTAGAGGAGACATTTTGCTTCTATCATATCCTTGGCATGTGCTATGTGTAGAATTAAGATTGTATTCAAAATATCCAAGGGTCTTAATGAAATTGAAAGAAGTAAAACAAGTGATGGAACCATCATCAATTAGTGCATGTTTGACTTAGATATTGCCTATTTGGATGCTAATGAATAAGGGAAGATCATCCATACGAATAAAAATATCATTAAGAATCATAGATGTGATAGGAATCATAGAGAAATAAAAGTGTCTATAGTTTTGTCAATGTTGATAGACATCTCTTTACATTATTGTAAAATCCTATCTTCAAAACTAGATAAAGCTACCTCCCATCCTACTAGGGAAGGATGAGGGACATTCATCTTGAATAAGAGTTGTATAAGATGGTTTATATGATGTGGGGAAATGTTCATAAGCTCAAGGAACATAATTTGGGATGGGAGATTAGTGAGATCTGTAATGGGATCCCACTCATCATAACCCATAATAATGTTCCTAGATATAGGTACATAGTGATTAAGGAAATCCTTAAAATGAGGAGTAGTACATTGAAATTTATGTTGATATGAAGAAGAAGGTTTAGAATAAAGTTGTAAACCATGTTGAGATGATGAAATATTTGGTTTAAGTTGATTTTAAGAATTAGAAGAAGTATTAGTAGAAGCTTGGTTATCATTAGTATTGGAAGATGATGGAAGAGTGGTAGAAATAGTATGGGATGTGTTATCCAAGGGAGAATCATAAATTAGGTCATTAAAATTAATAAGGTTAACTTGACCCAACTTATTTAAATGAGTTAGAGAAGAATCCTAGAAAACATTATATGTCTTAGATGAAGGAGGAGTGTAGATAGGTTGGGAATCAATGAAATACACCACCCTTCACATATTAGTCATGATAACCACATTCTCTTTAAAAGTTGGTTCAACAAGAGTTTCAACATTATTGGTGGAAGGGGTGGGCTTGTCTTGGGTGTCTCAAATAAGTTGATGATTAGGAAGAGTGTCTTTATAGATGCCTAAATGCATGTTTACTTGATTCAAGTCTTGAGTTTTGTCATGTGATTTATAATCCTTGAAAGCAATCTCATAGGCTTGTTGACACTTGCAGATAATGGAATCATGATTTATATTAGGGCTAAGAAGAAAATCCATAGCTAAATTATGAATTTATCAATAAGTCTCATGAGAATAACCCCAACTAGCATGAAACTAACAAAACTTGTTAGGATCATACCAAGATTTGATAGGATGATTAGGTTCAATCTCTCATGGGAGAGGCTTGGGTAGATGTTTAATTAATTTAGTTGAGGATAGAGCTTTTTAAATGTTGATGTTATTTGGTGAATAAAAATGAGGATTGGTATATTTTTGAGAAGAAGGAGCTAGTTCTAAGGAAGGGTTAGGAATGACATCTTGAACATTGTGAATGGTGTCATAAAAATTGGTAACACCATTAGTATTGATATTATTGTTTTTGTTTTTGAGTAAGAGATGAGGACCCATAGAAGGTTAGGGTGTCTCGAATTGATGCATTAGGAAATCTTGTCTTTTATCTTGGTTGATAGCTTCCTCTAAAGTACATAAATAAAGAGTGTGGACTTGATATTGTAATTTAGGAAAGAGAGAATTTTTAAAGATATAAAAAATAGTGTCATCAACTATGTTATGTTCACATTTGTTTGACAAAAAATTTCATATCTTTACAAAGGATTGGGTAGTTTCATTTTCATGTTGTTTTAAATTAATGAAATGGGACAAAGTGTTTTCAAAAAGATCATTAGTTTAGAATTCTTGAACTAAGGCATTCACTAAGTCCTCCAAAAAAGAAATGGAATGAGCTCTAAGTTGATTGTACCAATCCAAGGCATCACCTAGGAGAGTTTTGGCTAGGAGATTGGTAGCATCAAAGGTGTTTAATTTGATCCAATCCTTGTAAATATTTCTAAATGTTTTGAGGTGAAGGGTAGGATTAGCTGACCCATTATAAAAAATTGTAGGTGTTATACCTCCTATATTGATGTTGGCAATTTGAGTAGTGAGAGGTTCATTTTGTATATTCTTGATGGTTTTATTGAATAAAGGAGGTTGAGAAATGAGATTTCCTTTAGCATCTTGAAGAGGATGAGGGGGAATATTTTGATTGTGTGTGTTCCAAGCCATTAGTTGTAGATGAGATTGAAGATTAAGAAGGTGGTTTTACATTCTCATCATTTGATTGAAAGTTTGTAATAAAATTTGGTGTGTTTTATTAGCATTAAAATAATTATAATTGGTCATTGTCTTGGTATTAGTGGCTTGGGTACCACTATTAGTGTTGATATGAGCTTGAGATGAATTGTGAGAATATGTGGTACTAGTGGAAAAATTTGTTTGTGCAACAAAATATGGACTAGTGAATGGTTGAGATGAAAAAGCATTAGAAGCATGATGTCTTGGGTAGCAAACAATGAACTAGTGGAATGATTAAGGATAGTGGATCTTATGAGAGGCCCACTAGATGTATAACCTACCATGTTAGTTGAGATACTAGGCATGGAGGTAGAAGAGGTTAGATAATAATATGTCATGGCATAAGGAGTCAAAATTGAAGGAAGAGGCTGAGAATTAAAAAAAGTAGTACCCCCAAATCTAATATTGAATGTAGGAGTAAGTGAGTGAGGATCTTCAATTTGACCACTAATTATAAGGTTATAAATGGTAGAAGGATCCTTTCCTCAATGTTGAGGAAATTCAAAAATAAAGAAAAGAATTTTTGGAGTATACTCTAAGTCAGGTTGGTCTTCTAATGAGAAAATAGGATTATGTTATGAAGAGGTATTAGGAGGGGTACCATAGTTCATTGTGTGAGTGGTAATATGAAGATTACTATCATCTAAAAGAGGATCCTTAGTCTATCTATGGGAGACCCTATTAGGATTGGTAAAGTTCATCATGTTTGTTGATTGTAACTTAGTGTCATCATCTAATAATAATTCCATGATGAAGGAAAAAGAAAAGAGATGAGAAAGCAAAGGATGAAGAGGTGGATAAAATAGTACAGGGTTGACTAGATTGACCTAACACATAAATAGGGACTATAAAACTATATAGGGTCAATTGGGTTGATCCATTATAATGTATAGAAGGTAGAAAAACTACTGGGTCAACTGGGTCGATCCAATACCCCAGACAAGGAATTTAAGAAGCCTAAAAATAGATTGTAAAAATGAAACAAGATAATTTTGCAAGTAATGAAAATTAGTAAGTACTGAAAGGAAACAAATATTCAATTGGATTAATGTTGGATAATCCAATTAAAGAATACAAAATAAAACCTTTCATTAATGTTAGTTAATGCAATATTTTGTGCACATAATTAAGTAAATAGAAATCAATCAACTTGAAAAGAAAAGAGATAACTAATTGGTCAACCTAAATGTTTATTAGATTATTAATATATGATTTTTAATGTGATTGAAAGTTGGCTATAATCAATGTAATAGATAACAATCTAAGGATGGTTTTAGGTCATTTGGGCTAAAAGAGAGTGTAGTGGCAATGATACAGGCTTGGTATTAAGGCCTACCCCTCACTTCACACACCACAGTGATAAGGGTATCAGGTTCTTAGCTAGAATATACCATTAACCATGCTTTATACTTGATTAGAGCATTGAGCCAGCTTCCTCCTTAGTGATGAAATCCAAGTAAGTTGGCCTAGGGTAGACAAAATGTTAAACTGATTATTTATGTTTTTATGATTTGGTCATGTGCGCATAAAATAGAAATAGTCAAACTAATAAATTAATTAAAAATCCCCTAATTAATCTATGTGAGCTATTCTAAGTATGTAAGTAATAAGAAATGAAAGTGTGAACTAATTATTAGTAGATATGAGGTTACATCCAACTTGAAATAAGGTATATTGTTAACAATATATGCATAAAATATATAATAGGGTAAATAGGGAAAAATATGTACTACATAAGTAAGGTCTAAAAATGTACAGGTTAGGCCATGGTCAACCTAGTTGTTTCAAACAACACATAGAACATAGAATTAGGTTGGTAGTGTCGATCTAGTTAACTATGCAAGGGATAATTTAAATACTACAAACTATGAAAGGAAAGATAAAAAATAAAGAAACAAAGAGGTATGAAAGAACCTTGGTGGATCAGAGATGCAATGAAGGAATATTATTGATGAATAACCTTGAAGTATGCTTTAAAAACCTATGAACTAGGTTTATAGAGTCGATCAATTTATTCAAGAACCTATTGTACAGTGTTAAAAATGTACAAGGTCAACTGGGTCAACCTAGTAGGCTGAACTAGATGTCTAAAAGGCTAGAAACTTGTACTGGGTCAACTAGGTCAATATAGTTGCCTATCTAGAAACCTACACATAGAAGTCAGAAAATTAGGTCAACATAGTCAATCTAGTATGATAAAAATAATGACTAAAAGAGTGAAAATAAGTGAAATAAATCTTGAAAGGGTTAGTTTCACATTGGGTTAACCAAAAAAATGCAATAAAAAATTCTTCATGTCTATAAATCAATCCTAGCTTGGAGAAAATAAAGCATACCTACACTTCTAATTGGGATACACTTATTGAGTGAGAACATGACCAATATGGGGATCCGCTAGACCTAATTAGGGGATCACATGTCACAACATATCATGTTAGGAAGGGTTCCAAAGCCTACAGTCTAACACAATCACACAATAAACCTAATGGATTATTAAGGTTTAAAGTATTCACTTATTCTAATAACAAGAAAGTAAATCTAATCTAGTGCACACTAAAGCTTGTGGCATAAAGTGGGGGTTAAAAATAATAAAAAATATGAAATAAACATGTATTATAAGACATATACTCATGTCAATGTATACAAAATCCTAATACATAGGAGAATAATACAAATGAATTATTAGTCTACTATTACAAAGGTTAAATAAAGTTAGGAATACTTACGTTTGAAGATGAACTTGTCGAGCCTCAATCTCTCCCTTGGACAAGATGTTTTGAAAGAGATTATAGTGGTATGTAGGGATAAAAAAGATAAATCATCTCTAGGATACACCTATCTAAGCATCCAAAAGACCTCTCCACAAGATAATAACTGTATCTCCAAATAAAGTATGGAACCCTAAGCTTTATTCCTTAATTAAAATGGTCAATAAGTAGATATTCATTAACACTTATTCACTATTAATTATTCTCTTATGAAATGGTGGGAAATGAACTTGTATATATAGGTAGATTTCCCCCTAAATAATCCCAAAAACATCAGTTGTACAAAGTCAACCCAGTGAACCTAGTGTGTTTTTGGGGACAATTCACTAGATCTGAGCTAGGTCATCTAAAAGGCTAACAAGATAAGAAGGTCAAAAATACCCCTAAACTATACTGGGTCAACCCAATCGACCTAGTATAGCTGACTAACCAAAAGGGGATTAAGGCAAGAAAAGGAGGATGGAAAGAGGAAAATGATAGGAATGGGTAAGGTTGAGAAGAATAAGCTTAGGTTAAATGGTTTTAAGAGATAAGTGTGTATATGGAAAGTGGAAAAAGGGACACCAATATTATAAAGCATCAATGGTCTATCCACCCTTTTCTTAGTATACCCCTTAAGTCATGCACTCAAAGAGATTGAGACTCGATAGGTTCCTGCAAGATACAAAGTGTCAATAATCAATAAATTTTTTAAAATATTATGTTTATACACATTGAATATCCCAATTTCATCAATGTATCTTTTATTAATGCTCAGAATCATGTTAAGGCATCCCAATTTAGATTACTAGTCTATATGTAATAATAACCTCTCATAGATTCATCCTTAGTCACCTTACAACCAAATAACTCGTAGTTTAGCCTATGGACCCATTAAGTGGGGCACTTCAATAATTCTTAAAAGATCTAAAATTCTCATAAAAATTAATCAACTAATTAAACAAGATTAGATTCTTAGCTAAATTATCCATTTATAATTAATGAATATCTAGAAATAGAGATTCCAAAAATCAAAATATCAAGCCTTTTCATCATTGTCTTTATGATTTATCAAGATATTCTAAAATATCTCAAAATATCTAATTTGAGATCCATGCCTAGTAATTGAAAATCATAATTACATGACAACTTTTTAACTCAAGTGGAATTGGCTTCAACTCACCTAGGGTAAGTTTGAACCCATTCCATGTTTAAAATCAAAAGGAGTTAACTTTGGAGGCTATAAATACAAGGCCATACCTATTGATCAACAATATATCTTGGTGTAAATTTACAATTCACATTTGAATGCAAATAAAATCTTCAAGTAGTTTTACCATGCTAAATTCATAAGCCAACAAACTAAGCCAAGGTGCCAAGGAGAGGTAGATCAATGGATCTTCATTAATAAAGACTTATTGATTCACAAAATTAATCAAGCCACTTCAACAATCCATTTGGAGCTATAATTAAGGTAAATGATGATTTATTTTATTTTCTAGTTGAGTTTTCATTTGCATTTTTGTTACCTATGTTATTCTTAGTGTCTAAGCTAGAGGTATTAAGTGTTTAGTGTATTCTTTTGATTTTTTTTATTTGACTAACAATACAATAATATCCCCTCTATTATATTATTATGTTCACATGATGGCACAATATATGTTACTTGTACCCCACAACATCCTCCTAATAATTTTCATGTCAAAATACAAACTTGCTGACTAAAAAAGTGGAAATTGAAGTCTCACAGATGTTCTATAGGAAATCATGATTTTTCTCTATATATTTTTGTTTTTTATCTCTATAATTATGATATTTCAGAAATATCTTGACTTTATAGTCGTGATTTTGTATTTATAGTCATGATATTTCATTAATAGTCATGATATTGCCTTTAACCATCATGATTTTCTACTAACTATTTTGTGTCACATGAAGAGTTACAATTTTGTGTGATAAGTGATGATTTTACATGATAAGTGATGATTTTGAATGGTAAGTGTGATTTTACATGATAAGTAACAAATTTTCTTGATAAT
Source organism: Torreya grandis (assembly GCA_037957365.1). Taxonomy (NCBI): domain Eukaryota; kingdom Viridiplantae; phylum Streptophyta; class Pinopsida; order Cupressales; family Taxaceae; genus Torreya; species Torreya grandis. Next base: position 1,469,564 of record JARHVA010001631.1, on the reverse strand, counting down.
TTGTGATATTTCCTTAGCCATTGTGGTTTTCTACTAACCATTTTGTGTTACATGTTAAGTTTCTATTTTGTCTTAGGAGTGATAGTATTGTCATAACTTATGCGATATTGCTTTAAGAATTGAAATTTTGTGCTAACACTCTATTTTTTAGGATTTCATGGTTTTATGCTAATTAGTTGTATTTTTATAGAAAAATTTGTGGTATTGTTGTGTTTCTTCAATTTTGCATTATGCGCAAAAAATTTGAAATGCAAGAGCTAAATTCCAAAATACATTTTCCCACTTACTCTTTGATTCTAAGCAAAAGTACTACCTAACATATTTTTTAGGACGTAAAAACCAATAAAAGACATTTTTTTAGCACCCTAAGATTCGAAACTCACATTTAAATTTGTTGTTTTAAAATCTTTTGCTTAAGTTATTTTACATTTTTTTTTAAGTTTTAAAAACAATATCAAGGGGATAAACTTCATGACATATTTCATTTGAGGCTATAAAAATGAACCCACACTCTAGTTAAATACTCATAAGAGTTTTCATTTTTTATGATTGTTGATTGAGTGTTTGTTTCATAAGCTGAGTGTCACATGTATGCTCTCCCCCATCCCCTTTAGGGAACTTGGGTGATAAAAAAACACTCACTTATTACATTTTCCACCTTTTTCCAAAAGTTTGGAAGGAAATTCACTAAGGCCCTCTCCAAAATCTAAGTGATTTGTGTGATTATAAAATTACCATAAAGTCCTACTTAATTTCTATTTTGGGCATTTTATCTTGTGGGTAGGAGTTCATCGCCTCCCCACAGGTTCTCTAAGGAAGTGTTGACCTAGTAATTCATCTCATAGCATCACTTCAATCCCACTCCATGGTAGGGGTATAAAAATTAAGGTTAACTTATTGGGATGCTTGTTTGAGTGGTTAATCAAGCTCTATTAGTAATATACCACCTCATAATGTATGTTTAAGTAGACATCACACTAAATTGAGTGAGTGAAGGATTTAGTGGTTATGAAAAGGATAAGACATTTTAACAACAATCCAATTAACATAGATCCAAAATGATGTGTTACACCCTAATATTAACCACACATGTGGGACCACTTAGAAATGAATGAAAATTGATAGTTTAGACAACCCCACTTGTCATAGATATATTGTGAATGCAGGGTGAGTAGCCTAAAGCTCAATGTCCTCATATGAACTCTTGAGAGAAGAGGGGGCCTAGAAACCCTAATTTTCATGTGAATTTTACTTTTTGGATTAAAAACTTAAATTTCCTATCAAGAACAAGTATATAGATGAAATTTGATAATACAAATCCACCTTGTCAATTTTTAGGATTAGGATGATACACTTTAGAATTTTTGTTGTTTTTCCTTTTTAATTGCATTATATTGAGTCAAAAAAAAAAATCATACCATATCTAAAAATGAGTTTCAAATTTATCTTTTGCTTAAATGTGTGTTAGGCCATCCATTTGACAATGCACTTTGCCTTAGTCATTTATCAAAAAATTTGTGTATGTGTCACTTGTTTGAAATGTGCATCATTACACTAACCATTTAATTCTAAGTCTTATGCCTTATAGTTGTTAAACAAATTATTTTTCATGCCTTTATAATATGAAAATGTCATTATGCTGCTTGTATTGTTTCAAATACTTATTTCCTTGCATTCAATCATAATTTCAAAGACCATGTATGATTTCATGGTATATTCCTAGTATCTTCATCCCATCCATTTTGGTCTAGTTTATTATTCATTTAATAAACCAAGCCTTCTAAATTTAGTTCAAAATTTGTCTTGATAAGTTTAAATTTAAACATTGATTGATTTATGCTTATGTCTCATGTAAATTTGGCTTTGATATTTACCTTTCACTTTTGGGTTGTTTAACTTAGACTAATTCCTTGCTCGATTTAAAGACTTTATTTTGTGCCAATATTTGGGAAGTGGTATATATTTCATGTGCCTAAAGTCCAATGTATTTTACCAAAGCTCAAGTTTATGTTTCAATATGAATGCCTAGTTTGAGTCAAAGTGTTTCAAACTTTTTAGATTATCTTTTCCTTTAGACCTAGTTTGTTTAAAATTCTAGATTTTGTGACTTGTTTCCAAAAGACATATAACTTTACCTTTTCACTTCCTAGACCTAGTTTTGTTTCAATTCTAGCTCTTATGTCATGTTTCCAAGAGTCCTAGCAATACCTGTTTGTTCTTAGACCTAGTTTTGTTTCAATTCTAGCTCTTGTGTTATGTTTCTAAGAGTCCTAGAAGTTATTGTTTGTTCTTAGACCTAGTTTTATTTTAATTCTAGCTCTTGTGTCATGTTTTCAAGGGTCCTATTAGCTTATCTCTTTGTTTTAGATGTAGTTTTTTTGAGACTAACTTTTTGCCTTATTACCAAAGACCTAGAAACCTTTTTCATTTTTAAACCTAAGTTAAAATTGTTTGGAACAATTTTTACCTAAGTTTGGCATTTAGTTTTATTCATCCACTCAAACATTTGTGTAAGACATTTAATGTTTGACATTTGACATTAGACCATTTTTAACCAAGTTTATCATAGACCATTTTGGAGAAACAATTCCATTTCTTAGACCAAGTTTGGACCTTTTATATTTTAGACCTTATTTTTAATATATTGTATAAATATAAGGCACTATTTATGGAACATTAGTCATTAATTTGGATATGTCTCATTAAACTCATAGTGGATCAATGTACAATATAGGTTATGATAATGTAGTCACAAACAATAACTTTGTTCAAAACCCCTATGGTGATGATGTAGTTTTTGAAATGGATCCTTATCCTCCTTACACTACTCAATTTGAGGAACAAAGTAAATATATGTTATCCTATTATTTGGTTAACACACCTCCATATTCAAAGCAAGACCAAGATCAAACTATGTAATATCTTACTATCATACCATGAATTGTATAATAAGATAAAAAACAATTGTATTACATTACTATGCCATCAAATATGATCCTTATTTATTTAATCATCACTTACTTTAAAATAAGTATGAGGTTTTAGTTAGATCCATGGAGGTAGGGGCCAAGTTTCCAACAGACTTCCCCCATGAAAAATTGACTAGACTAATTAAAGTGCCTCTAAACATGCCTTATATCCAAACCATTAAATATACCTCCAACATCCATCCTCAAGAACTCATGTTGATGTCATTTCAAGATCCAAATATTCTTGGAAAGGGTAAGGGCCTCATAGAAGACCACTTTATACAAATACAATAAGCATACCAAACCTATTTGAATCTAGTGATCAATTTTAATGACATGACCATGACAAATGCTCCACTAATAGAGATATCTCCTTTAAAAAGAGTATTAATTGATTTGATAGGTCAATATAAATATGATATAGACATATTTATACAAATTACTTCAGCTGGTGACATGTACAATGTCTTATCTATTAAAGAGGTGATTACTACTTCTATGTCTAACAATGTGCTAAACATGATGGATAACATGAAAGTGTCTCTTTCAATATAGGCTAAAGTGGTTTAACTACACCAACAAATGGTATAACACAATAGGTACCTTTAGTTAATACCATTAATGGTGCATAATAGTAGGGGGTAAGAACTCTTATGTCCCAACCATAATAAGTTACTTATAATTCTCAACCAATTGCTTTTTCAAGCATGTAACTAAAAGGATTAAGTAATCAAGTGCCACCTAGTGCTTTACCTCAACAAAAAGTGATGAATGTTACTCTACCTCAATAGGTGATGACTAAATTATATAACAATAGGCATAGTCTAATATACCACCACAATAGATGTAGAACACTATGCCACCTCAATAGGGGGTAATAAATGTTCCACCTTGATAGGTAGTGACAAATGTACCTCTATAATTTTAGACTAATATACCTTCACAATTACAATTTTTTTCTAATTAGTAATATATGTCTATTGGTCAAAGACAAATATCAAACACCCAAAAAGTGTCTAGTTCGAAATAGGTTTTTGTGTAATAAATAATTATCACTATCCAACAAGTACCAATTAGGCAACAATTTCCTTTTTCTCATCATATGTCATAGGTCCAAATATAGGGCCTAGTCCATAACAAGTTTCCCTTATTCATCCAAGTTTGACTAGTCGATAGTAAATCCTTACTCAACTTCAACAAGCACAATATTTTACCTAGAGCCATATCCTTTCATTTTAGCCCCAATTACCTCAAAACCAAGACTCTATACCAAATCCAAACCATAATATTACACAATAATGTGTGCAATTTCAAAAACCACATCCTGATCCACTTATACATATTCCTAGTTAGTTCACTCATCAAACCAACATTCTTCAACAAACCATACCTCTATTATACCTCGATCAAGGTAATCCACCTTTAACCACCTAGGCTCCACCTCAAACAAATATTCCATTCAATTTCCTGGCATAAGATCTACAAGAAATGAAGGAGGCAATTACCTCCATTCAATTAGGGAAGTAGACCAAGAAGTTCAAGTAAGATTATGTGTGTTCATACCCATTCAACATGGAGTATCTATAGATACCATTTCCTTTAGGGTAAAAACCACCAAAATTTGATAAATACAAGGGTAAAGGAGACCCTAAGTACCATTTGACATAATTATTTATTTCTTTCCAACTAGTGGTTTATAGAGACATTTACCTCCTTTTGTTTCCTTGAAGTCTCATAAAATAGGCTTTGGAGTGGTTACTCAAATTGCTAAAGAATTATTTATCTAATTTTGATGACCTCTCAAAAAAATTTGTGTAGCATTACTCCTATAATATTGACCATGAGATTTCATTAGTATATTTAATTAAATTCAAGAAAAAGGTTAGTTAAATCTTTTCAAGCTATCTACAAATATGGAGAGTGTTTGCTAGTCGCTTCACCCATAACTTACCAAACAAATAACTGGCCACTATGTTTACTAACAATTTGCATAATGAGATATCTTATCATCTAGATATTTATTGTGTGCATACCTTCAAAGAGATCATCAATAAGAGTTTACTAATTTAAAAATCCCTTATTAACAAAGGGATTATAAAGTTAACCTCCCCAAACCAAAACCAAGACACAGGCCCAAATCAAAACATAACCAAGTCTAAGTGCAAGCATCAACACCATCCTAGGCTAATAACTATGATAATTCTAAACAATACAACTAAAATAAGAATGTTATTGGAAATGTATTAACTAAGTCACATCATGTCCAAATAATGTAAACATCATTTTCTCAACCTATGTCATAAATGCAACTTAGTCTTCATCAATAACCTATTCATCAAGTGTAACTTCATAGCAACCTATATTGGCTCTAAAACATAGCAACCACCACATTTACAAACCCATCCTCCAATAATAAGACCCACTCCTTGAGTCTTTAGTGACATTGGTGAACCTATAGAAGTAGTGCTTTTCAAGCTAGCCATAACTAATATTATTAGTTATCCAATTATGAAACACTACCCTAAGGGTATTCCATATCTATATTGGTATAAAGAGAATAAATTATGTGAATACCTTCATGTTAATGGGAATAATCTATGTTTTTGTGTGTAGATAAAATACCTCATTGAAAATATGTTGTAAAATGAGGATATTACTTTGGATAATAGAGCATCTACATCCAATCATAACTTGGGTATCTACCAAAACTATTTTCCTCAACATAAAAATAAAAACCAACAATAATAATAAAGGTCAGATAAACAACAATAATAGCCTTAATAAAAACAAAAAAAATAGTAACAATGTCAACTAAATGGGAAGAACCAAGGCCAAAATGATTATAATAACCAAAAGACTTACCATCTAGTTGTACATGACTACACCAAATTTGTAGGTCATATTATGGGAGGTCATATTTTAACCATCACCATTAACCCTAAACCAAGTGTTAATAGACCAGGATCATTGCTAAACAATTCCAATCAATCTACATATGCCAGTAATCCTTCTTTGACTTGAGACTATAAAAAATCACAATAATAATAAGGGATTACTATTTTAAGACCTTATACTGATAAGTCATCATTTCCCTATGACCACAACCAAGTGCATCAACAATTGAGACTAATCGTATATGGCTCATCTCCATCATCATCAAGTAACAATAGTCATGTATCTAATCTTGATTATGTAATCATAACTTAGTGGTATAATATTACCATTTCAGGCCCATAATCTTTGGACAATAAACCAATCCAACCCATTATGTTTGCTAAGAACAAGCCATATACCACTATTAAGGAAAAACCATATGAATTATGGAATAAATTCAAAAGACACCTGCATAAATATAAATTCTAAAGTTTTTGTGTACATTTACTATTCACAAGAACATCCTAACTAATCTCCTAGGTAATCCCAAGTTCCCAATGACATAACCCCAAAAAACAATTCAACATTTGGTTATACATTTAGTGCCAAGCTAATAATTGACCTTCAACCAAAGTGATATGTCATCCCTTAACCCTCTCCATAACAATTCATTATACATTAAAGTTTTCAGAACATGGCACAAAGTCAAATGTGTCCTTATAGATAATGGGTCGAGCTTGAATATTTTGTCTCTAAATCTCATCAAACATCTTGGATATGTAACAACTAATCTATAGCTAAAAATAAATACCATCAAGGCCTACAAAAATGAAGAATGAGAATCACAAGACACTATAATCTTTATAGTTATCATTGGGCCATTGACCCATGATACACTTTTCCATGTGTTAGACCTAGATTTATCATATAATTTGCTTTTGGGTATACCTTGGATACATGAAATCAGTGAAATCACTTCAACATTACACCAATGTCTCAAGTTCTCTCATTTAGGAATGGAGGTCAATATCAATGGATAGTTGTAGCCATGTGAACATTGTAAACATTTGTAAGTAGAGTATGAGAGTTATAATTATCACTTTGGCCTAGGTCTAGTTCTCAAAAAGGACAAAGATAAAGAAATACTTTTTGATTGCTAGAGGTCAATTGTATAAACCTAGATAGTCTTAGATCATCTTTTCATATGCATCCTCTTGAAATGTCTAATCATTTTACTATATCATCTAATGGTCCATGAGAATATTTAATCCATGACACATTTCACATTTCTAAGCTTCCACAAAAACATAAGTCCTATGGAATACCTATGGTTAGGCCACCTTGCATGGAATGGAAATAGAAAGGAAAAGGTAAACTTCATATTCCAACTCTTATCATTTTCACACCATCCACTAGCCAATAAGAAGACTCACTTGCCAATGAGGAATCCTAGTTGTATAATGACAAATTGCCTAATTTTTATGAAATTGTCAAATACCCCATCCCTAATAGGATTATGGAGAAATAAACCTATGAAGGAGGAAGCCTCCATTCAAATTAGTAGGGTACACTTGAGCTAGTTTATATAATTTGGTACAAAATAACTTATGGTCTTATATTTAAACCACATAGGGGTGACCCCATGTATCTTATTTGTGTTCCAATGCCAACATATAATGATGATGATGTTGATAGAAAAGTAGAGTCTGATCACAACATTTATGAAGACCTTGCCAATACTAACATGTTTAAACCACATACCATTACCAAAGTTATCAACTATAACCCATTTCCTCTTTATCATCCTCAACTTATATTTTGGGACCAATAAGAAACTATAGTTCCTATAGATGAGTTTGAAAATGATGATACTTTTTATGATTTTCTAGTTTTAAGAGATAATGTTCTATTAGGTGGCCATAAATAAGGGTTCTCTATCAAAATAGATCTTGTAGCCTATTTAAGATAATGGGTGAATACCCTTAGCCAAAAACAAAAGAATAAAATAATGAGGTCCCAAAGTAAAAACTTCTTTGAGGTGATTTTAGACTAGGTCAAAAGTAAAGAGAAAGGCCAACCTTTTGGTGAAAACCTATTTTAGGTGATATCAGATGAGGGTGTTCACCTTTCCCCAAATGAAGCTCAGGAGACCACCAATGATGAACTTACTTTTGGGTCTGAGTTTAGTTCTACAAAATAACATGCCTTTGATCAAATTGCCTAAGAATTTCTTATAGTATTTGTAACCTAGCCATCCCTACCATTAAGAGATTTAGATTCATCTTGTTTAGAAGAGTCTGAAGAACCAATCCAATCAAAGGAATTTTTAGTTATAGGCCAATTCACATCATTACTAACCATTCTAGAATATGGTTCGACTCTCCTCATACAATATACTATGGAAGTTAACATTAGGACTCTAGATGACTCAAAATGGATTAAATTAGGTTCATCCCTCACTAAGGAGGAACATGAAGTTTTTACAACTCTTTTGAGGGAATTTATTGACATATTTTCTTGGGCCTATTTAGACATGTCAGGTTTAGACCCTACCTTAGTTTTGTAGCACCTTGTTTTACATCTTGATGCTAAACATATGAATTATAAATTAAACAAGATGCATCCTCATATTATTTTACTATAAATAAAGATTTGGAAAAAATCTTAGAAGTGAGATGCATCTAATTGATCAACTATTCAGATTGGATCTCAAATGTTGTCCCTATCAATAAGAAGCTAGAAGGAATCAAAGTCTACATTGATTTAAGAGATATAAAGTAAGCCTACCCCAAAGATGACTTTTCTCTACCAAATATTGACATGATAGTTGAATCCATAGTGGGTTATGAAATACTTTCACTTATGGATGGATTTTTTAGGGTACAATCAGATCTAGATCACACAAAAATACCAACACAAAACAACATTCACAACTCCTTGGGGAAAATTTTGTTATTAGGTTATGTTTTTTAGTCTTAAAAATGTTAGGGACACATACCAATGATCCATGACAATCATATTTTATGATATAATGCATGACATTTTTGAAGACTATGTCAATGACATATTGGGTAAATCAAAGACCCATGTCGATCATCTAACCACATTGTGAATAATATTTGAGAGGATTCATGAATATAGCATCTGACTCAATCCTAAAAAGTGCATCTTTGGTGTGACTTCAAGGAAAATATTAGGCTTCATCATCTCTCATAGAGGTATTGAAGTTTATTCTACCAAAGTATAAGGTATTATCAAGATTCCACCACCTTTTAATTTGAAGTAGCTCCATAGTTTATAGGGTAAGATTCAATCTATTACACTCTTCATCTTGAAATTATATGACAAATACCATCCATTATCACACTTAATAAATAATGGTGTCACATTTTTTTGGGATGAAGACTACCAAAAATCCTTCTAGAACCTAATTAATATCTTACCCATCTGCCTATTTTTTTACTACCAATACTAGGAAATCCATTTCTATTGTACTATCTACCATAGATAAAACCTTGGGGGCACTTCTAGCTCATCATGATAATAATAAAAAATAAAATGTGGTGTACTTTCTAAGATGTACATTGGTCATGTATAAACACTATTATAAACTAATAAAAATAGCTTGTTTAGCTATGGTATTTGTAGCCCAGAAGCTATGGTATTACATGCTTAACAACAAAACCCTATTTATTTCCAAATTAGATCTGCTCAAGTATCTACTATCCAAGATAGCTTTACAAGGTTGCATGCATAAATGAATCATGCTTCTAAATAAGTTCAAGATCAAGTATGTCAACTAAAAATCTATCAAGGGATAAGTAATTACAAATCAACATGTTGAATATCCTCTTACAAATATCAAACCACTCACTTTTCAATTCCTAGATGAGTCCATCATGATCATCGTAGAAACACCTATTGATGATTAGTATTAGATGCTATATTTTGATGGATCCTTCACATCTTATGGATCAAGGGTAGGTCTATTATTTATTGCACCATAGGGGTATCCTATCCCTAAGTCATTATGTATGAAATTTCCTTATAATAAAAACATGGCCACAAACAAAGCACTTTTTACAAGGCTTCACTAGGAAGTACAATGGAATATTCAGCATTTCATAATTTATGGTGATTCTCAGTTAATTATAAATTAGGTTATAGACCACTTTCAAACCAAAGATGACAAGATGGTGTCATACAAATCCATGATCTATGTTCTAAAATAGTAGATCACTGACATATAATTTGAACACATACCTAAGGCTAATAATAGGACAATAGATGCCATTTCCACCATTGGTTCTTTGATCCATCACATAGATAAGGAAAAATAATACCAATTCTTTGTTGAAAATCATCTAGCACCAGTTCATAGACCTTTAACTATCATAATGATCATGATATTTTTGGTCCCATATATATATGGTACTCATAATTTTATAATTTCCTTCATGACCATATCATTCCACCAGACCTATCACGCAAACAACAAAAGGCCTTTCCCCAAAAAGCCTCATGTTATACCTTACTTAACCCAACCCTTTACTACCATATTTTTTATGGAACTCTACTTCATTGTTTAAATTTGATAGAAGCAACATTATCATTACTAGAAGTTCATGAAGGAGTATGTGGACCCCACATAAGTGGGATCATCCTAGCTAAAAACATCCTACGTACTAGTTACTATTGGCCAACTATGAAATAAGATGTAGTTGCTTATGTCAAAAGGTGTGAAAAATATCAAAGGCACGCTAATTTGATTCATTCCTTGGCCAAAACACTCAAATTAATGTTCAAACCATGGTTATTTGCAACATTGAGACTCAATCTCATTGGGAAGATTAACCCAACCTCATTTGTTGGACATAAACACATCCTTACCACTACCAAATATTTCACTAAGTGGGTTAAATCTATACCCAAAACATACATGATTGGAAAACAAATTTCCAAGTTCATCTTCAATCATCTCATTTTATGCTATGGTATCCCATGCAAAATTATATCTGATAATGGTAAATCATTTAATAATAAGGATTTTAAAACACTTTATGCCAAGTATAATATCGCCCAATATTTTTTTACCACATATTACCCCCAAGGTAATGGCCAAGAAAATATATCTAATAAAAACATTATCAACATATTTAAAAATATTTTCAATGATGTTGGTCATGATTTCCACCTCCAAATATTTCACATCCTCTAGGCATATCACACTAATTACCATACTCCAAATAGAGCTAGTCCATATTCCCTAATTTATGGCACTGAGGCTATCCTTCTTATTGAGGTCAAATTACCTTTTTTACATATCTCATTGAAACACATCTTAGATGATGAATATTATAGATTATCTCACCTTCAAGAGCTATATTTACTTATTTGAAAAATGCATGGCCACTATTAACAACCTTCAATCATACCACAATAGACTCTATGGCCACTATAATTGGTGGATCAAACATAGAGAGTTAGAGCTTGGAGATATTATTCTCAAAGAAAACCAAAAGAACACTATGTTTGAGGAGAAGAAGAAGAAAGGCAAGTTCAAACCCAATTGGTAGGCCCATATATCATTGTTGAAAATTATGTCTCTGGCACACACATACCCACTACACTAGATAGCGATGAATTTTATGAGTTGATGAACATCATACACCTTAAGTATTATTTCACTTGAGAGACTTGAATTATTTTCTATGAGGCATGTCTACGTTATATCCTATTATGATCTTATTTGTACCATAACATCTACCATTCTACCATGCCTTCACTATTGACCAAAGTTGTTTTTACCCTCCCTCCCCAACCCTTTAACCTTGGTTATATTCTATTAGTTCTTAGGTCACCTTCAACAAGGGGATTCAGACTAAGTTTCATCATTTGATTAAGTATTATAGATAGAGGCTTTATATTGGACTAGTATAATAGTGGTTTGGTAGTTACATCTTTCATTTGTTACTTTATTTCATTACAAGTGTTATTGATTATAATCACCTTTGGTAAAATAAGTATCCCACTCTATGATACTAATTATAACTTCCTTTTGGGAAATTAGTATCATTGACCTATGTCATTATTTCTTAATTATAACTACCTTTGGGAAAATTAATAACAACACCTTTACCATGCATTATTATGTCACCTTGCCATTCCTATGCTATACTATGTCATTTGCCTTATTCACAAACTTGTTGCTACCTAGTTAGATTCCTCCATTATAAGGCATAACTATAATGACTCGAGGTCATAATGGGACTATGTAAGAAGTGATCAAAACACATTAAGGTCAGCTCAATCACCCCTTAAACATGTTCTCACCATTTTTTGAGTAATTTAAAGTTTAAATGCTCTTACCATTTTATGATTTGGATTGTTTAATATCTCATCATTATCAATCATGTTAAGATGCTTAGAAAAATCCAAAAACATTTGTAAAAGTCCTAAAAAATCATCAACATCATAGAATCATGAAAATTATTGTAGAATATCCACATGAGATATACAACCATCAAAATTTTTAGGATGGGCCATCTTGTTTATTCAGTTTATTTATAAGACCACCTTGATCTTTTTCCTCCCATTTTTGGGAAAACTATATTAGCCTGAGGTTCACATGGACTATGAAGGCAATATTTAGATATGTGGGGTATCTTAGGTTATCTTCACCACACATTTTCTTTTCAAGCACTTCTTATGCTCTCACCATTTTTTGAGATAATTCCCATATCTCCTAAACATCATCAATCATTTTTCTTATCATCAATTTTATTCTATCCCATATCCTGGGAGAACTACATTTGGCCTAAATTTTGTGTTAGATCTTGCATCCATTGAACTATATAGGAAATGTCCACTTTCCTAGTGCATTTGGAGTTAACTTGGATACCCTTTCCTTTTCTTCTATTCCCCCTATTTCATTTATTTGTGTCATTATCTCCTATATCCTAGGGGAAATGTTTGCCATGTTGTCTATCATTATTTTTCTAAATCCTAAGGGCAAATTTTATACATTTTTCTTGCATTGTTATACCTATGTCATTATTGGCTATCTTAGGGGTCACCCTATCACCAAACATAACACCTCTATTATACATGCAAAAATAATTTGTTTTCCTATTTTCACTAACATTGTGGTTAACCATTGTTTGTGTTTTGTTTGATTTTGTTTTGTTTGTATCTTTCACTTATTATTTCTTGGTTTTTTGTCTTCCTATGTGTTTGTTTTTTGCCTATTTGTTTCCTTTCATATATGTGTTTTAACCTAGTATACATGAATTGATTATGTGATTCCTTATGCATTATAATTATGTCCATACATATCATACATCAACATTGTCATCATGGTATTTATCATTGCTGCATTATTTTCACTTGTTTATTAGATCGTGTGTCAGTCCTTATGTATATTTTGGATAAGTTATCATGGTGCTTCATATCATGATGCATACTATCAGGTGATACATAAAAAATCAAATCAATAAATGTTATATGCAATGATGTTATGGTACTTCTCCTTGGTCACCTAAAAATTCCCAATCTATCCAACTCATTTCCCAAATATAGAGTAATTAAATCGTGAAAGAATTTCATTCCTTCCTAGTTAGGATTTACATCTCCATCCTAGCAGGATGCCCAAATTCATCTCTCCTTTATATCGGCTTACTCTTACTCCATGACTACAGATATAATTTGTAATCCCCTTTTACAAATTGCCATAATTATTCCAAACTATAGTGCCAATGATTGTCACTACCTTTGGGCAAATCAGTGTGTTTTGATCTATCTAGATGTTACTGATTATAACTGTCTTTAGGTAAATCATTATCTTTATCCACCTAATAGGGGTACATTTTAATTATGTTAATGATTATAACCAACTTTGGGAAATCATTTTCTCTATTCACCTAACTAGGTCACTTTTTAATTTTAATAATGATTATGACCACCTTTGGGAAAATCATCATTTTCTCTTTACTAATGATTATAACTACCTTTGGGCAAATCATTATCTTTTTCCTTGTTATCTTGATTATTATAACCACCTTTGGGTAAATCATCTTTTTTATTTATCCAACTAGGGCATCTCATTATAAAACTAATTATAACTACTTATAGGTAAATCAATCTTTTCCACCCCCCCTTTTACCTTTGGGTCATATCATTTTCCTTCTTTTGAGGGACTGATCATTGACCTTGTTTGCCAATCATTACCTATAAGGGGAATCCAAGGATCATATATCATCTATCATGGAATTAGGAATATAGGACCTTTTCATTATTTGAAAATAAATTATTATTCCTATGTCTTTCAATATCTTCCCAAATAGGGGAAAACTATAGACATCTCATTCTAGCCACAACTAGCTTCCAACTAGACTTCAGACTAATTTATACCAAACATTGAAAATTAATCCTAGCAATAATTAAATGTCCTAATTTCATCCATGCATCATTTATTAATTCTCAAAATCATGTTGAGTCATACCTATTTGGAGTAATAGCCCATACACAACAATAACCTCTCACATATTCATCCTCAGTCACCTTGTGACCTATCAACTTGTAGTTTGGCCTATGGACCCATTAAGAAAAGAACTTGAAAATTTCTTAAAATTAATAAAATGTTAATCAAAATCAATAAAATAATTAAAAATATTAAATTATTAGCTAAATTATCCATTTTTAATTAATGAATATCTAAAAATCAAAATTATAAAAATCAAAATATTAAGTCTTTTCATCATTGCCTTTATGAGTTGTCAAGCTCTTTCAAAATATCTAATTTGAGAGCCATGCCTAGTAATTAAAAATCATAATTACATGACATATTTTTAAATAAATTAGAGTTATCCTCAACTCACCTAGTATTAGGTTTAACCCATTCTATGTTTAAACTCAACCTTAACTCACCTTGGGTAAGAGTTAACTTTGGAGGCTATAAATGTAAGGCCATACCTATTGATCAACAAGCTATCTTGGTGTAAAGTTATAATGCACATTTGGATACAAAGAAACAATTGAAGTAGTGTTACCATGCCAAATTAATAAGTTAACCAGCCAATCCAAGGTTCCAAGGAGAGGTGGTGCAATAGAGCTTCATTGATAAAGACTTCTTGATGCATAAAACTAATCAAGCCACTTCAACAAGACATTTAGAGATACAAGGAAGGTAAAAGATTATTTATTTTATTTTTTCATTGATTCTTAATTTATGTTCTTGTTACATATGCTCTCCCTAATGTCTAGGATAGAGGTTTTAAGTGTTAAATGTGTTATTTTGATATGTTTTATTGGACTAACACTATACTAACCTCCCCTCTATTAGATTTCTATGTTCACAGCTATCACCCTAAACTACTACTAGACCTATTGCTTGTAATGGAAAAGGGTAAGAGAAACTAAAATTAAACTAATCTAGGGAGGTGATGCACTAAATTAACATCCCCACTTTCCCATCACACACTAAGAACATGAATTAGGCCTAAATTTGATCACACTATTCAACAAGTAACTTCAAGCATAAGTGCTTCAACATGGAGGTCATAAATAATGCATTAAATAGGAAGGATAATCAAGAGGCATAGATAAAGACACTAATGAATTAAAAACACTTACAAAATATGAAAATATATCTTAAACTCACCATGTGATGTGAAATAATATAATCCATTGAAAATATGTAGGAGAGGAAAAATGAGAGAGAGTAAAATTACTAATACTAACATTAATCAATAATCACACAAGTACACTAGTTGTATGAATTTAAGAAAAGAAGAATCAAATTTATTCAAGATTTAAAGGCATAGTAAAATTGTTTAATTTAATAAGGATTCACCATACTCAGCCAAAGGATCCATTACAATCCATTCAAGATAGCATATATAGGAGAAAGTGAGAGAGAGAGAGGCGTAGAAGTAACTCCAATGATAAGTGTCACTTCATCCAAGCTAATTATAGTTCAAGAGGAGAGTCCAAGATTAATTTTATCCATATAATTGGCATGTGTTAGCTACTTGATGATGATATTCTAGAGGAAAGGCATAAAAGATAATCTTTAACTCCCTAGATGACTCATCAACCTTATTTGAAACTGCATATTATTGGCCAAATAAGAGTTATAAGCTTATGTTTGGCACTTGTCATTCTTGATAAATCTTATTTGAGATATAAAACACCATTTTAGGCTAACTCCATTTTATTTCCATCTTGGGAGAGGATGAGAATTGAGTTTCCACCTTGTTCATGTTACCAAGAACCTATAATTCAATCCTCCTAGTGCAAAATTGATCATATCTCTTCTCTCAAGCTTAGATAGACACTTGCATACTGTAATATTATCATGAATACCTCTAAAATGATTTGTGAGGTTCCATAATACTTATATTATGTGGACACTCCACCTAAAGTTTAGAGGCTACCTAGTTAAATAGTGGAACATTTCTATCTAGGAAATGACTATGTATAGACTGGCCCAAAAAATGGCCAATGTAAGGAACAAAGATAAGGGATGGAATAAATATACTTTTGGTACTGTTCTACTCAGGGAGAGAAACATAAAATAATAATTACTAAAAATCCAAACCAAGATGGAATAGGGGGACTTGTCAGAGGAACTATAGACCTTGTAAAGATCCCTCTCAAAAGATTGGGTTTTAACCTTGAAGGAGGAAGAGGTTTATTAGAAACAAAAATCTAGTATTCAATGGTTAAAAAATGGGGATAGGAACATGTCCTTATTCCATCAATCCACACCGAGACATAGAAAGAGAAACTCCATAATTAATCTCATGAATGAGAATGGGGATATGGTAGAAGATGATGAGGAAATAGGGAAATTATCCTCTAATTACTTTGAGAACCTTTTGGTATCCCAACATGTCAACACCCCATAGGGAGATAATGAGTTCCTTCTAGATGCTACTCCCACCATTTTATCTAATGATGATATTAACCTACTGTCTAAACCAATTATAGAGGAGGAAGTTAGGGTTGTTATCTTCTCAATGGGAGATTGCAAAGCTCTTGGCCTAGATGGGTTCCCCCCAGCTTTATTTCAAACATT
This sequence comes from Torreya grandis, assembly GCA_037957365.1. Classification (NCBI taxonomy): domain Eukaryota; kingdom Viridiplantae; phylum Streptophyta; class Pinopsida; order Cupressales; family Taxaceae; genus Torreya; species Torreya grandis. The sequence goes on along the minus strand of JARHVA010001631.1, from coordinate 1,452,644 downwards.
CTAGGATGTTATTGGTAAAGATATCATTAATGCAGCCAAATATTTTTTTTGGATAGGTAAACTCCTATGATATTTGAATAGTACATTTATATCCCTAGTCCTAAAGAAGATGAATGCCTCTTCCATGTTAGACTTTAGAATAATTATCCTTTGTAATATAGTGTACAAAATCTTCACTAAGATTTTGGTCTTCAAACTTCAATGACTTTTAGACAAACTCATTTCCCTTAGCTAGAAAGGATTTATTCTAAGTAGGCAAATTTTTGATGTGACCATCACCACCCATGAAATCATTCATTCAATCTCCAAAATCAAAACCTCAAGTATGATATTCAAATTAGATATCTCTAAATCATATGATAGATTCAATTGGGAATTTATGATTAGAGTATTCAATAAATTTGGCTTTCAAGACTAAGTGATTAACTTGGTGGAGTGTATTTCCATAGTCAGTTTCTCTATTTTGGTTAATGGCTCTCCCAAAGGCTATTTCCCCTTAGGGAAAGGCCTTAGATAGGGAGACCCACTATATCCCTATCTCTTCATCTTGTTGGCATAAGTTCTAGGTAGGAATATTGGTAAATTATTGATGTAGGGGCATTTTAGAGGTATTAATCCTACTTCCATAACCCAGCCATCAATTATTCTATATTTTTTAGAACTACTTCTATAGTGGAAATGGGAAGATGGAAAAACCTGCTTAACACCTATGAAGGGGACTATAGATAGAGTATCAATTTTGAGAAAAGCCATATCTATTTATTAAACACTCAAGAGGACCTTTAGTAGAAAATCACCAAAACTTTAAGATGATCTAGTGAGAGGTTGCATGCCACTTATCTTGGGATTCCACTTATGATTACTAAAGTCACCTCAGATTAATAGAACATGATTATTAAAAAGATGCAAAAAATGTTGGTAGGTTAGAAAGGATACCTACTGAGTCAAGCTGGCAAGTTTCAACTCCTCAAAGATTCTCTTCAAGCCATCCCTAATTATTTCCTCAGTCTATTCAAAATCTTGAGATTTTTGGCTAAAAAGATTGAGTAGACACAAAATAAATTCATATGGTTAGGGGTGGAAGAAAAGAAGAGGGTTGTATTGGTAAGATGGGAAAAGGTTTTCACTCTGAAATATCATGGAGGCCTCAACTTAAGAAGATTATGTCTCATGAATAAATCCCTCATGACAAAGATAGGGTGGAACCTAATTCAAGGGAATAAGGATTGGGTGACATCATAATAGCTAAGTATCTCAATGGGAATACTGGTAGCAAGATACTAATGGAACAAAGTCTTCCTAAAGGATTATTTATCTATAATGGGACTCTCGAAACCCATGGTCTCCTCCATAAAGGCATCAGATGGAATATTGGGGATGGCAATAATGTTAGATTTTAGGAGGATATATGGCTAAAGAATCTTCCCTAAAAGACTTAAATTATGGTAGATAATGAATAGAGATTGTATTTTATTTGGGGATAAAGTGGCTAATTACATTAATAGGAATGGGGATAATAGGATTTGGAAACACATCATAGATTGTGCCCTTGATCAAGAAGAGATTAAAGAGGTTACCATTCAACTACAAGGGGAATTGGTTGAATTTAGGCTCCCTTTTGTTTTCAAATAAGATTAGATGATCTGGGACAATAATGATAAGGTATTTTACACTATTAAAAGTGCCTATGAATTACTATTAGACACAAGTGAGGATAGGCTATGGGGGAAAGTTTGGCTTCCAAAACTTCTACCCAAAATCAACTTCTTTTGATGGACATTAATACATAACAAAATAATGACTCTAGACAATTTAAAGAAGAGAGGATTTAAAATTCCAAATAGATGTATTATATTTGGAAAGGAGAAAGAAATGACCACTCACCTTGTTCTGCACTACAACTTTGCTTGGGAGGTTTGGAGCCTAGTTATGTAAAGCCTCAACTTGACTTGGGTTTTTAATTGCATGATGGTAGACATGGTTAGAGATTGGAGGTCCCCATTAAAATTTCTAATAGTGAAGGAATTATGGATTTAAATTCCCCCTCACCTTATGTAGAACTTATGGAAAGAACACAATAATAGAATTTTTAGGGAAATAGATAAAACTCTTTTGGAAGTGTTTTAGACATTCTCTAAGTTGCTAGCAGAGAGCATTATTACTATAAAATTCAAGGCTATTAGAGCCTTCTAAGTTTAGAAGAAAAAATAATATTGGAATAATGGATAATAATCCCAAACATTTATCAAATATATAATTCTAAAAAAAAATTTAGGGATAACACCAAATGGACCTTTCCTCAAGAAGGATGGTGTAAACTCAACTTTGATGGGGTGGCCAAAGGGAACATAGGAGTGGCTAATGGAGGAGGCATTATTAGATTGGATTGTAGAATGTTTATGGTGGCATACATTGGGGTAATTTTCATTAAAGTTAATAATGAGGTAGAAGCCCTAGAAATGTTGTGGGGAATTAAACTTTTTATTTCCCTAAACATTTGAAAACTTTATGTTAAAGGAGACTCATAATTAATTGTTAATGCAACCTTAGGATTAGCGGACATAGGCTATAAATTTGTGGATATAATTGGATAAATTTATTTTATTCTTAATTATATAGAGGAGCACAATGTCTCCCATATTTATAGGGAGGGAAATGTAGTAGCAGATGTTATGGCAAACCTAAGAAGTAATAGTAATGGATGGTGATGTTGGATAAACCTATCTAATCTACCAAGTGAGATCAAAATTATTTTTAATAAATATGGAAGAATGTATGTGGATTAAGTGGTGTGGTATTTTCACCATATACATTTTTGGTTCAAGTGGGGGTGATTATTTCCCCTTGAAAGGTGATAACATATTTATGGATTATGGAACTATTGGATTCCGAGTTCAAGACATTATAATTGGAACTACTATGGTAATTAATAATCAACATGGGAATGTGATTAAATAATGAATGGAGTTGGATAGTAAACACACAAATATATCCATGTGGCTTTTAAAATGTGGGAGAAATATTTGGTCTAGATATTGGCTCAATTGGAAACTAAGGAAACAAAGACACGTTGATCAAGAAGCTGACTAAACCTTAATGAAGTGGAAGAGGTGGATGATAGATAGGTAGGCTATAGTGATGAATATTTATATGTGAAGGGATTTGAGTGGAAAAATGATGATTAGAGGAAGGTATGTTGATAGTTCAAGTTAGATTGAGGGGAATTATTTCTTAACATGCCCCATCTCTAGTGATCATTTCACGAGATGGTGGATGCAGGTCAATACCGAGGTCGAGTTCTAATGTGGGAAAGGCTATATAGATCTCAATAATTATTTCAATATGATGATCTTAGAAATCTCATGATTTTTTATAGGATCAAAAGGATTTTTTTATCATACTAGATATCTTGTTAGGCATTCCATTGCTCTTTACCTTAAATAGTCTCATGGGCTTTATGTATCTCTAGTTTTGAATATGGGTGGTGACATTGTCAAGATTGAGTTGAAATATTTGGAGGAATTTTGTTAGGACCTTATGGTCTAGCACATTATCTAGGAGGGTGAGGTGGATTCCTTCATTAATGGGATCATTGGTCATGATGAGAATTTATCTCATCAATTTTTTGAGTCATGGGAGGAGAACTCTAGACAAGTCTGTATGGGGGGTATTGGCTTTGAAGTCTCTGAAGAGGTTATTAGGAAAGCCATAGGTCTCCCCATAAAATGAAAAAAATTAGTTAGTGTAATAGAGTGTCAGACCTAGAAAACATGGGAATTTTCTTTAGGGAAGGTGAGGTTACTATGAAGCTCCATGGGGGATTTGATAAATATAAGCTATTAGCCCCATGGGGGAAAATTTGTCTCATGATTATGAAGTTATTCACTCTTAAAGGAAGATTCAAGGTATTTTACCCCCACCACTTTGATTTACTCAAGAATTTTAGGAATAGAATGGAAATTAGCTTCCCATTTTTCCTATTATCTTCTCTGGAGAATTTCATTAAGTCAACTAAGGAAATATAGGCTAAAAATCCTAACTTCCCCCTCATTCCCATCCACCAAGGTCTCATCTTCATATTATACCACTTTCATTTGGCCTTATGTCCCCCAAAGAAAATAAAAGTTAGTCTGTTGGAAGGCTCCCCATCATACCCTTCTCCTAATATTAAAGGTAAAGGTAAGAAGTCTAATGGGACCCCCAAAATCTCCCCTAAAACTCTATTTGAGGGGCCCAAAATTGAAGACTGTAACATCTCAATTGAGTCCCCCCTATTTCCAAGTCTAATTCCCTTAAGCTACCCTATGGTAAGCTTGAGACTCCCAACTAGGGGATTGTGAAGGGGTCTGATAAAAGGGGTCAAAAGGTTGCTGAGGATGAAGGCAATGTTCAACCTAAATAGGTAAATTCTACAAAGGAAGATTTGAGTGCTAAGGAGTCAGGGAAATTTTTGGACTTGGATCTTAATCTAGTGGAAAGTGAAGTTGGGGGTAGCACGATTGTTCACAAGTTTAAAAATATTATTAGAATATTATCCTAGAACCCTCAAATCATTGTCATCTCTGATGACTCTATTTTTTTAAGACACTTTTGAGGCTGGTGAACATGGGTCTCCCTTAGAGTCAAAGCAAGAAGTTGAGGGAATGATCCATTTTCTTGAAATGAATGAGCCCTAATAAAATGAGTTAAATTAGGATGTTATAGATCCTAGAGGCTAGGAAAATAAAGGTAGAAGCTCATTATGTGTCATGATAGTAGAGGAAGTCATGGAAATCAAGGCCAAAATGGACAAAATACATAAAAAATGGAAAGTACTGGTTGAATATGCAAGAAATCTCTTCATCATGTGGCTTTCATATTTGTTGTAGTGAAAGATTTTGACATAAAGTTAAGGGATGTGGATGTGTATAGCCTTGGTGACTATAAGGAAATTTTTATTTCGTCACCAAACATGGGATTACTGATATCCCATAGTTGTTTTGTTGGTTTTTTGTGTTTGCCTATGATTTTGCTTTCTTATTTTCTGTTGTAGTGTTGTGTATGTGATGTTAGTGTGTTGTGTGTATGTTGTTTATACCTCACTAGAGGATTTTTGAGCCCATGCGGTGGATTTTTAAAGTTCCCAAGACCCTCTTTTCTTACTTAATCAAAAACACCCTAAAAATGGTTAGGAAAACTTACAAGACTCAAAACCCTACAAACTAACTCCAAGAGGTAGTCTTTTAGGCTCTAAAATATATACATTTCTCCCAAAAATGCCAAGTGATTATTATTTTAGGCTATATTAGGTTTTTATATGTATTTTAATTATTTTTTAGTCCATTCAAGTTCATTTTGATCACTTAAGTATCCAAACTCCTCCATTAGGTCCTTTTTAGGGTTTAAGTAGGGTTTAAGGTGACCTATCATCATAACGATGATTAATAAGATGAGGGACTTAATCCATAAGAAAATGCCATAATTTTTTAGGACATATTGGTCCCATTACATTTCAAATATATTTAATTCCCATGAAAATTCTCCTTCAAGATATAAACACAAAATTGAGGTCTTTTAAGCTCTTCACAAGGTGAAATGAGGGTTTTAGGGTGTTTTCAATGTTTAAGCATTATTCACAAAGTATAGTGTCTTTATAAATAAAAAATATATTATTAATTATAATTATTATACCCCCCCCCCAAAAAACTCATATAAATACCAATTACCACCATGCATATTCTCCATGAAGTTATGATCCATTGAAGATTACATCTTGGGTTTGTAAAGTTGTGTGTGAGACTGAGAGAGAGGATTCTTAAACCAAAACCCATAAAATTGTATTTTAGTGTTTTTAAAAACCTAAAATAGGTCTATTAAAACCTATATTATGTTTATCCATGACATTAAATTTGTATTTTCCTTCTAAAAGGTTTTGTAACCCGATTCTCATATTTTGAGGGTTTATGGGCAATTAGGCCAGTCTAACCCTAATTGCCTTATTTAGGGTTTGCTTTCATAATCCAAAGGTTACATTATTTTTCAAACCCAATAATAGGAATATTCATGACTTCATGACCATATAAAACTAATTATCAATATAAAACTATAAAATTTCCTCACACATTGAAAAGAGACTCATATGTCACAATTAGGCCTACAGGTCTGCATTTTAGGTTTATTGAGTAGTCAACACTCATAATGCATTTTTTTATTGTTTATTTTATATTAAATATAATAAAAACATTGTATCATACCCCAAAATGTTTCTCAATCTTCATAATCCTCAATCTCATCTCAGAATGCATATCCTCTTCAACTTGTTTAAATAGGCCTATATGTTTGTGTTCCTTCTTGGCTTGATGTTTGTTAGTGCCCAAGAATTGGTATTAAATTAATTATTTATAATTATTATACCATAAAAACTTGTTTTAATGTTTTTTTCATGGCCTATATCACTTATTTTATTTGTAAACTTCATATTCATGTAAGGACTAATTACATTTCTCTTGAAAAAGAGACTTACAAGTCTGCACACCTGTAAGTCTACATTTTGTGATTCTAGTCTCTTTATGAAGCATTAATAAATAATTATACCTATTAAAACATCTTAAAATTATCTAAAAACAACCCTCATGTTCTCATGACCTTAATACTTCATGTACAATGCAAGTTTTATCTCTTGAGTTCATTCTTGTGCAGGCAAACTTTCACACATTCTCAAGCTTAAGATCATTGTAGGCTTGCTTTAGAATAATTGGTATTTAGGTCACCAATTTTTTTTGATTTATTGGAGTCATCATATATCATTTTAATTTATATGAAACTAATTCTCCCATTATTTTATTTGAGGTTCAAACTCAAAGCCATGTTGACTTGCTACTAGTGTAGGTGACACAGTCCCTTGGTATTCATGAGAATATTACTTATCTTTGAATTTTTTATCTAATAAATGATATAAATAGTTTTTAATGAGTTTAATAAACCAAACTTGAAAAACCAATCACTTATTAATCCTTTTATGTAAGGCAAGGCTCTTATGTTGCTAGGATTCTGCCTGTACATTGATCAACAATGAACACTAGTGGAAAATTATTAGTCACTGATATGTTTTGAATGTTTTAGGTCCATATGGGAATTGAGTGTATTTATAATTAAGTAAAAATAATAAAATAAGTTTTAAATAGTTTTTATAACTTCATTATCATACCCTCAACTTTTGAAAACCCTAAAACATTAAGAAAACCATTATCTTCAACTGGTAGCCTATTAAAAAATGAAAATTTACTCCCATTTTGAGCTCACACATGCCAAGTGATGTTTGTAAAGTCATAAATATGTATTTTAAATACTTCTTAAATACTCTCCCATTTTTCTCATGCTTTTAATGAGCTTCAAACTATCATTTAAATGGGAAAACTAAGCTAGTAGGGGTTTTTAGGGTTTTATACCATGCTACCTTCTTAGCATTTGTTCATAAATCCTAGCCCATATAACTCATAAATAATGCATGGAAAATCAAGGATATTATATACTTCATATTTGACTAATATATTTTTACCTGACCGTTTCTCTCTTGTTTGTACCAAGCATCTGAAACTACCATTGTGAGCTTGTCAAGGGCTCAATACGAGAATGTAAGTGTTTTTCTACCTTATTTGGACCTGTGTAAGCTTATTAAATCTATATTTTACTTGAGGAAGATTAGGAGACAAATTTTTAATAATTTATACCTAAATATGAGCCCTTTAAATCTATAAAAGTGAATGATTTCCCTCCTTTTGGCATTAAAAATCTCTTGTAATTGCCTCTTCTGATTTGAAACTAACTTAAACTAATTTGATGAATGTTAGGTAATATAAGTACCTTTTTTTTTGACATTAATTGACTTAATTAAGCTTATATTAATGTTATACTTGGACATGAAAGACCTCTAATCAAGGGTTTACAATAGAGATGGCTTAAACAAACTCAACACCAAGAAAATAGTTTACCTTAATTTCCTCAAAAATACCTTAAAAATGCTAAACTTATCTAAGACATTCATTTAGACCTCTTAGAAAGTGAGACATATTGCAATAAGTCAAGTTTTTTATTCAACCCACATATGGTAGGAAAAATTGGCTAACTTATATTCTAGGATTTTTTGCAATAAAACACGAAGAGGTGATGAAAACCTTAAGAATCACCTCCTTGGTAGAGCTTGTAATTGAAGCTTTTGAGGTAGTTGTGATATAGTATTAATTGTAACTCTTGATTCATTTTTTTTTTTCTTTTTTTTTCCTCTTATAATTTTTTTCTTTGAAACTTAACATTTGAAGTAGAATGAACATGTGGGACATACTTAAGCTTGTTTAAAGTAAGCAACTTGACTTCATGTTCTTTAACTATACGGCATAATTCATCAAAGAATTTAAACTTATATAACATAATGTACTCTTGAAGAGGAAAGAGAAATATTTGTGTAAAATTATATTGAATCTCATCATTAACCATTTTATTTTTATTTAAAAATCATATTTTTGTACTTTAACAGATATTTGATGATTATTTCATTAGATCCTTATTTGAGTTTTGCATTTTGAGCATAAATTTTATCAAATATTGATATAAAAGTGTGTCAAAAATTAATTTTCCAATAGATTAAAATCCTTTATTGATTGAAGAAGAAGATCATAAAACCATCTAAGAGCACACTCTTTTAGACTTATTGGAAAAATCTTTGTCAACAAGTAATCATTTTATGCATAATCGAGACAAGCTACATGAAAGGCACACAAATGTTATTCAAGATCACCTTTGTATTCATAAATAAGAAGCTTAGAATCTGTAAATATAATTGGTAATGGATAAGATGAAATATTTGGTGCCAAATGTTATGTAAAAAGGAACATGATTCCATATAAGGGATAATATGAGAAATGGATTACTCAATATAGACCAACTTAGTTTTTAATGAAAAAATAGTATGTTCTAGAGTAGCATTTGAAGATTTAATAGGATGAGTGTAAATATCATGAGTAGGCATAGGCATGGATATATTTTGGAAACCAAATGATGTCCCCAAACCAAGAGATGGTGCCATATAATTAGCTATAGGTGTATAAATTGGAATGGATGCAATAATAGAAGTAACAACATTAGAAGTAAGAGATTTGACAAGATGAAATGACAACACTTGTGGTATAGATGTGGTTAACTTATCTTGATGCTCTAGTTTTGATTTTATAAGAATATTCATTAACTTATTCACATTTTTTTGGTTTTCTTGGAGACTCTGGAAAAATTAGACAATTCTTTTACTTTATCATGATCTAATACATTAATCTCATTAAGGTCAATATGAGTTTCTTCTTCATTATCATAATCATTTTCATTACTTTTTGTTGATAATTTAGTCTCCTAGGCCAAATGTCAACCCCTAAAATCAAAAAAATTCCATGAAACCCCTCTAATCTTGTTCATGGTGTCTAAAACATGTCATGATCTCCTAAATTCTCCTTGAAATTCATTTTAACATTGATTAAGGTTTCATGTTTGAGCTAGTCATTACTTAAAGAAATCATCATATGTCATGGCCTATTTTGAGGTATTTGGTTTATGCACTAAGACTTTATCATGTTCATTGAGAGAGTGGAAGAGTCTCAAAGTATTTTTGAGACATAGAAGGTGGTCTAAGCATTGTTTGACAAAATCAAGGTCTCTTAGAAAAAGTTAAGATTTTTTTAGGAGATTAAGGTTGCTAGTTTTCATAGTTTTAGGCTTATTTTAAGCCATCCCTTTAGAATATACCTTGTTATTAAGATGGAGATGATGTTTAATCCTTATTTCGAGTCATGAAATGAGGTATAATATGTGCATAAGGTTATTTTCTATGCCATACTTATCCATTCCTAATTCAAACCTTGATTCATCCTCTAAACCATCAAATGATTCCCCAAACATGTTGTATAAGTCAAATTACATTGTGAAAACCTTTGGAAAGGTAATATTTTAGTGTCTCATTATTTATAAATGTCTTAAAAGGGTCTCATTTTCATCCTATAATCATGAATAGATGGTTTCATATCATAAATGGTCTATTTTGGAGCCAAACTCATCTCTCACCCATTAAATGGGCCCTACACATGGGAAACCATGACCCTTCAACTCTTCCCAACTATAAAATAATTTTCAAATGATTTTTTTATTTTATTTTCCCTCTTACCCACCAATTATGTCCCAAGGCTTGAATATTTAAAAAATGTAGAAAACAAGCTATTTATAGGTGTTTTTGTAGGTTATATAAATATGTATGGTTAGTTACATATAAGGAGAGGTCAAACATTACACCAGATCTCATTTTAGGTGTCTCAGAGAGTTTTTATGTCCAAATATGAAAAATAGGCCCAAAACCAACCTCTCCCTTCCATCATCCTCTTTGGTAGTCCAAAAGATCTATCAAGTTTTTTATCATTCCAAAAAGGAGATAGAAAGTGAATATCTAAGACTTTGGGCAGAGGAAGGGGTCCCCATGAAATTATAATTCTTGGCATTACAATTAAAATTCATGGCATATACTCTATGAATAAATACTAAGAATTTGGGTAGTCAAATTATCTCTTTCATCTATGTAAGGGTCAAGATTGCATTGGTTTTGATGAATTATTGAAATGGTTTTCTAGATTTGTGTTTGTATGTGTGTTACATATGTCTTCAATGTCTTTCCATGGTATTCCCCACCCTTTATTAATATGTGTGGGAGTTTGGGAGTAAATAAATCTTTAATTTTTCACTTTTTCAAGCTACAGGCAGCATCTCTTCAGGTTACAAACTCTTCAAAGTGTAAAATGGAAGTATTTGATGATTTTTTAGGTTTAATGGTAAGTTAATTGGGGCCATCAAAGTCTCCCTTATTTACAAATAATATTTGATTCACTATCATACCAAACAACTCTCTTAAGTTATGTTCTAAGTTGACTATCTTATATGATCTCTCTGTAAGTGAATAAGGTGTCTTTGTACTGCATGTAAAAAAACTTTTGGTTATTTGAGAGGCATACACATAATCCCCATCCTTAACCCATGATATGTACTACTTCCCCATATTCATCATTAAATTTAATAGGAATCATACCCACCCTTAACTTATTATAAAAAATATAAGTCCCCACAGTCACATCAGGCCTATGGTATAGGCTAACAAATAGAGTATTGATTATTGGGATGGGACCTAGAGATTTTGGAAGGAATTAAGAAACCTCATGTGGAGTCATAATCACCTATGGAGGAACATGTAATCTGTATAAAAATGTTCAAATAGGGACTAACATCATTAGAACACTTTAAAATAAGACTCAGTCAAGATTTTCATTGAGCATACACTGACTATGACTATAGAGTTGGAGGTAATAATGAAGTTTTGATATTTGAAGAAATTCAAAAGGATATAAAGTGGAAATAGTAGGTCATCAACATATTTATGACCCAAGTAAATAATGAGACATCATTCCCACTTTACAAATTTATACTCACAGTCAAAGGCCTATAGACTACAACCTCCATGCCTGATTGTACATGGAGATAAAGTTGGTCAACTGATCCCTATTTGAGGTTAAAATTGGCATGAAAGATAAAAAAGAAACATATTCAAATGATATAACAAGTAAAAATAATTTTTGGAGCACTTATTTTTAGACACCTCACCTCTTCCTTTCTCACTCACAATCCAAAAGCCCAAAATTACATCTATAGGATTGAATGAAAGAGAAGGACAAGTTGAACATCAACCTTGTTTATGAGTGTATTCAAGGTGAGGAGAGTGTATTGAGACTAAACAACACCATATAGAGGATTATTGATGTTGGTAAGTGTGGGAAATTTATTAGGAAGGGATAGATCTTATCTCTCATCTAAACAACATAGTCAAAGGTGTAGGACTACCACCTATAGACAAGGTCCTTAGTAAAGAATGAGAATGCAAGGACCTATTTAGAAAAGTGAAGTGATAAGAGGAAAAAATAATATTTTTATTTTGTCCCTAAAATCTTATAGTGTTCATCTAAACACTCTAATTGTTTAATTAAGAAGGAGCCTAATAGCCTAAACAGGCCTATTATACCTAGATAGGCTTAAATGGGACTGCATAAAAGTTGAAGATAAATACATGTATGGAAACATACTAAGGTTTATAGAATAAAAGGAGAGAACATAAATTTTTCTCTTAATTCAAATCAATATCTTGGAAATCTAAGATAGATTAAAGTATCATAAGGACCTAATTAGGCTTAATATGCTAAACTAGTACCTACAGGCCTATATTAGAATAGAAGACATACAAGTTTGGGGGCTATTGGAAATTTGAAAAAACCCAAGGGAAAATTAAAAGAGACATAACAAGGGTTATAAGAGGATGATAGTTTTAAGTAAAATTTGGAGTAAAACTAAACTACTAATTTAGGGTTGCACAGACCTAATTTCTCACAAACCCCCCAACAAGAGTTAAATGGGTATGCAGGTAGTAGAATGGAAGCGAGAGATAATTAAAAATGTGTTTTAATAAATGAGGGAACATTAAATAAGTTTATAACCCATAATAATTATGGTGGAAGGAGTAAATTCCTATCCAAGATCCCTAACACTAATTGTCAAGTATTTAGGCTTAGAAGTCATGACACTAAGGGCAGGGTCATATGAGAGAATGTAGACTAAGATGTAGCTTGGGTAGATTCAGACAATTTAAAAGGTTTTGAAAGGTGATAATAGTTATATCATTATGTTTAGGAAATCAAACCACCTACAAAGATAATTATACCCTTGAGACTTAGTTTAGGCCTGCAAGGCCTAAAACCATTCTTGAGTTCTCAAGTCACCACCTCCATCTTAATGACAAAACCAATCCCCATAATAGAATGAAATCCATGAGAGGGTGTATAATGATGGATTATATGCTGAGAAGAATGTTTAAGATAGGATAGTGTAAATATAAGGTCAATTAAATCTCAACTCCTAGATTAAATTGTATTCCACCTAGTTTGTCACCTCAAGCTCCCACTTTCAACACTCCAATCTTTCATCATAGAGCGATTCAGACCTAGTGCACTTAAGGGGAGTTGTAAAACCTTATGTAATCAAGATACATGAATTAAATACTTAGATTAAGATCACCATATTTATGAGAAATCACTAACTATGTAACCTACTCTGAAAGCTTTCAATTAGTCTTAGGTCTATCAACTTCCACTCATATCTCTCCGTACAAGATGCATGAGACCCAAAAAATTTCAAAATATTTTAGGGGGTATATATGCTAAATGTTTATGAAAATATTTTTTTGTTTTGGAGGTTTTTACTCTTTGAACCATTGTTAAGATGTTGAAACTCCAAAACCCTCCTTAAAACCTAAGATAAACCCAACTAAATAAATATTAATATATTTTTAATAGAACACCATAAATTGGCTTCTCAAACACTTTTAGAACCTATTACACTTAGAGGAGACCCTTCTCATTGTATTGGTTTGTATGAAATTGTTAAAAATTGTGTTTTTTAAAATAAAATTAGGTGAATAACTTGGTAAAAGGTTTAAAATAACTAGATGCATTACTATGAGACTTATTTCACCTTCTTAAATCATGAAAAACTCAAAAATATACTTAGAAATACTCTTATAGATATATGCCAAATAGGCAGTCTAGAAATGCTCATAAAGGGAGACCTAGTCACCTAGATGGGGTGAAATTACAAGTGTATTCTATTGGTTAAATAGATGTCATGATGTATAATGATCATTCAGGTCTAATAAATGATTAACCTCTTATTCTTAATGTCTTATGCAATATTCATGGCCATTCAAGCACAAACAGTCAAGTAACTAGGCTTAGAGGCCTAGTAGGCCTATCTAGTTGATAAGAATAAGTGTGGCTTAATGTGGTAAGCTATTGAAGTGGGTCATGTAGAATAACTAAACCATGTAACTTATGATTAAGGGATATCAGGGCTCTTCTCCATTTTCATAATGAAGCAAAGGGTAGTTTCCTAGCCTAGTCAACATGTAAGGAGAAGGGTGGGTTGCGTAGTAACTCATGGTGACCTAATTAAATATATTTAATGTATTTTAATTATCATGAAAATAGGGTGATTGACCATATTTGGTCATTTCCATGATTTTAAATATTCCAACTAGGTCTGACCCAACCTCCACTACTCCACCTCAATGCCTAAAGGGCCCATTCAAGACCACCAATGCATGAAGAGACATATGAGGACTATTATGGTTGGCCTATATACTATGTGAGTAGATTACAGTCATTTATGACCTCTTATCTACACCTCCATTATAATTTCCCTTTGTTTATCTTCTCATTGTTCTATATATTGAGCCTCTTAGGCCCTTATACACATACCTCACCTGGGTATGAGGCAACTCTACCTAGATTTGTTTCTTTTAGACATGTTAAACTAATTAATGAACTATTTTAGCTACTTCAATAATATTATAGTGCATATATGCTTTTTTTTATATACATAAGTGGTATAATTTCTCCCTTTGTAGGTCCTTGAGACACCTAGATGCTAGTAGGTTATTTTGTGTAGGTCATATGATGTGTCAAAGGTTGGTGACTATATTTAAAGTGTAACCTAGTTGGAAGTGTCTCAATATAGGCCTCTCATCCATCACCTCCAAGTTATAACCCTCAACCATGACCTTCATGTGAAGTACTATCACATAGAATCCTTGGAGAGAGTGTTTTAGTCCATATTTTGTCCATTAGTATTGTTAGAGATCAAATGGATTGGAACATGATATTGGTGCATCACCATATTGAGATTAGGTTTACTATTATGCATTCCTTCTATCCCTTTTCACCCCAATTAGTAATTCTTAGTGATTTTGGATAAATAGATGCACTAGGAGAGCTAGCCCCACAATCTAGAGGCCTCACCCAACCATAGGTTGCCCATAGCCTTGGGTTATTCCCATGTTACCCCAACCTTGGAGGTAGGCCTAAAAAACCTCCTCCTAGGGTGTAAGTTGGAGTGTTAATAGTTTTGGCATGCTCAGTGGGACTAGATTCAAGTAATTGGAGTACTCACTTGTAAAACTTAGTCATCTTAAAGAGATTCAATCACTTCATTAATAGATTAGTATTCATATTTCATGATGAGAGATGTAAGAAGTTCATCATCTCAGGGGTAAGAATGATTATTATTTGTATTTTACTTTGATTTGTAGTTTTATCATGATGATTTTAGTCCTTTTTTGTAACATGAATGAAACTATGCTTAGGTTGGAAGAACTGTGTGTTGAAAGGGATGAGTTCCATGTTTCAAATTATATTTTTTAGGGGCACTCCCTTCCCAATCATCTTGAGGGATAAATGATTGGACCAGACTTGACTTTGAGCCTCACATTGCTAGATAAGTTGAGTTTGTAAATGAACATCTATCGTAGTTATTGGTAGTAGTAGAAGTAATACCATCTCAATATAAGTTACATTCATTCCTACCCTAAGTGGCAACACAAAAATTAGAGGGAGCTCCTAAATCTAAATTTTCAACTTGGACACAAATAGTGTAGTCAAAGGGAAAAGAATAAGAGTTTATCTTACATCAAAGTGTTGAAGATAAAGGAAATTTTAAAACCATTTAACTCCCACCCCTCCCTCATCAATATCCCAAGGCATTCCCATCATGGAGATCTATTCAAGACAATGTGAAAAATAAATATGAGGTGATTGTTGTCAAAGGTGAGCATCTAAATGAACATAATGAAGCATTTATAACACCACTATATTTTTCTTTTCTTCTTTAACTCTTCCAAGGATATTATATTCTACTCCTTGAGAAGGAACCTATCCTTTTTGAGATAAGTGAAGGAGTTCTAGTTGTAGTGATAAATGATGAAGGTGATTTGAATGAGCAATAATAATAAATCATCATTGAGACACCTCTTAGCAAGGAGAAACATGAATTAGTCTTCCATAATACAAGAGAGGGTGAGCTTAAATACGTTTATTTGATGAAATATGAGTCATAAGAAAAAAAAATTAGTTAGACAAGAATGGGATGTTTTCTAAGATCTCCATGATGACATGGTAGCCACTCTTTACCATGATAGTCCTAATGAGTGTGAGAGTGAAATATTTGTTCAATTGGTAGCATTTTCAAGACAAGGAGAAAACCTTCAAGAGTCTTCAAACATTCAAGAAAATGTATTTAAGGTGAAGGACCAATTCTTGGTTTCCAAGATGACCTTATTGATAAGCTTTCAATCCTAATAGTGTATAAGGCATTAAAGCTTGAGCATGATCACATGAAATGTCAAGAGGATAATGATGATCTTTGGCATCAATACATAATAATTTTTAATGAACATCAGATCCTTATATGACTTACATCTCCTGTGGGTTAGAATTAGGATGCTCTAGCTATTGAAATGTTTATTACAGTAGTACCTAAGATTGAGATAAGTGAAGACATATTGATCTCTAGTATGCCTCATAAGGATCCAAATGTAAGTCATGAAGACCTTAGTGATATGTGGAATCCATGTTTGGACACTTACAAGGATTTTGAAGACCTTAACAACTCACCATATCATATGTAATATAATGAAGACATAAACTAAGGAATATCAGCTGAGTTGTCAAGAGAATCATTGCATGTGAGCATGGAAAATTAGGAGAAGCCCATGATTGAGGTATAAATTAGATTGTTTATGAAAATAAGATAAGTTTGGAGTAAATATGATTGGATGTTTGACTCTTATATCCAACCCATGTACCTAAGGGTGGAGCAAAAAGGACTAGTTGCTCTTTTAAGAGGCTATGAACATGCAAATATCTCTAGATGTAAATGGGAGTTCTCATTCAATAATCAAAACCTGATTGGACTCCATTCATCCCATAATAATATTCCCTCATTGTACTATGGTGATCAAATTAATTTTCCATTTAATCCTAAAGGAAATAAGCTTGGTTTAGATTGGTTGTTTTTAGTATTAGTTATCTTACTTCCAATAAGTGTGTCATATACAAGTCTGATATGTAAGTTACCATAGTTGCTTTATGTCATGTCTTGTTGCTTTATTTAGGTGTTAGATGTTGTTTCTTTTGAAGTGTTTTCTTGTGTGTGGTTTTTTTTATAGTCCTATAGGTATTATGAGGTGTTAGATCAAATTAGTAGTCCAAGAAGGTGGTTATCAAAGTCATGATGTTATGTATGGTTCTTGTTATTATCATGAAGATTTGGTGGGTTACCTTAAATAGTAGGCTAGTCAACCCCTATGAGTCACCAAATATGTTGACAATTTTGCCTCCTAGGCAAAATGTCAACCCCTATAATCAAAAACTTTCCATAAAATCCCTCTAAGCTTGTTGTGTCTTGAACTTGTCATGATCTCTTTAATGCTCCTTAAAATTCATTTTAACATTGACTAAGGTTTCATGTTTGATCCAGTCATTCCTTAAAGAAATCATCATATGACATGGTCTATTTTGAGGTCTTTGGTTGATGTACTAATTTTTCATGATGTTCATTGAGTTAGTGGAAGAGTGTAGAAGTAGTTTTGAGACATAGAAGGTGCACTAAGCATTTTTTGACAAAATCAAGGTCTCTTAGTAAAAGTTAAGGTTTTTTTAGGAGATTAAGGTTGCTAGTTTTCATAGTTTTAGGCTTATTTTAATACATTACTTGAGAAGAGACCTTGATATAAATATGGATAGTATGTATAAACCTTGTTTTAATTCATGAGATGAGTTCTAATATGTGCATAAGGTTATTTTCTATGACATACTTATTTAAGCCTAGTTCAGACCTTGATTCATCCTCTAAACCATCAAATGATCCTCCAAACATGTTATATAATCCAAATTACATTGTGAAAACCTTTGGAAAGGGGAATATTTTAGTCTCTCATTGTTTACAAAGCTCTTAAAAGGGTCCCATTTTCATTCTATAGTCACAACTAGGCAGTTTCATATCATAAAGGGTCTATTTAGAGCCAAACCCATCTCATTAACTGTCTATGTGGGATTATTATTATTACTATTCATTACTATTCACTACTGTTCAATATTCTACTATTATACCTCTATATAGGTACATTACATTCCATCCACATTAAAATATTTCACACTCAAAACATGATAAGAATTACTTAATAAAATAGGATGATGACCAAATGGAGGCTTGACCATGCATTCATTTAGGCTTCCACTTCTTCTTATGGGACTGGGATGTGAGCATGTAAAACAACAATGTGAACTAAAACACTATAACATGAGAGTGAAGTGCATATAGATTGATGGATGGATTAATCTTAGATTGAAACATGAGGTTATAGTTAATTACTAAAAATTGAATCTTGATAATCAACACCTCAAAGTTAGAATAAGGGTGCACAAAATACATTGCTTGGTGAGCCAACATGCCATCCCCCTTAGAATTTTTATCTAAGAGAGTTGAAGACTTAGTTACCTACTTGAAATTTATGATTATTGGCTTGGGCTCATCAAGGGCTCATTTTAGCATAGTGATTTCCTAAATGGGCTCATATAGAACCTACTAAGGTGCATCCAAAAGGAGATCATTGTCTGGTTTATTGATAGCCTGAAAATGTAGTGTTGTGTAGGGATGAAAAAATAAAGGTGTCTCACCATGATAATAGTATATTTTGTCTTATACAAGAAAATATAATCCCCATGATTCTATCAAATATTGAGGTTAGAACATTATAACCTCTATTTTAATCTCATTTTAAAGCATGTTGTTAAATCATCTTCGATAGAAATCATTAGATATGTTGTCAAGTGGATTGATGAGTTTATCAAACTCTATCCAATATTATCTAACTAAAATAGTTTGATTAATGTGAATTAATGATCTAGATGAAATATGAAGGCCTATGAATACAATTAATTAGATGTTAGATTCAACCAAAAAAATATCCTTTCACAAAGACTTCTAGTGACCTCTTTTCTTTTCTTTCTTTTTTTTTAATTTATTAATTTATTTTTTTACAATAGATGTAATCACTAAAACTATGATAACTTATATAATACCAAATAAAATTTAAAACTTTAAAATGTTCTAGAAATCTGAGACAGAGGCTCATAACCAAAAAAAACTAGCATGATTCATTACTATGTGAGAGCAGTATGTAGAAGAATAGTCATTTTTTTTAAATTTTAAAAAAGAGGCAGTCACTAAAACTATGATAAATTTCAAAATAATAAACAAAAATTCAAATTTCAAATTTTTATGGAACTATAGAATAAGACACAAAAAACCTAGAAATAGTTTTGATGTATTCACTACCTTTTGAGAGTAGTTTTAAGATGAATAGTTAGGTTGTTCAGGATAAAAACGTAAATCTACACTTTTTAGATTTTCTCCATGAAGCTCTCAAATGTGTTTACAATAAAATTTATGATCACATAAATGGCCTTGGAAGTTTTTTGATACTAGATGAGAGGAACCTATATACTAAAATATAAAAAATCATAAAAATACTAAATATATTAAAATTATATTCCTTTTATGGAAGGAATAACTCTTAATAACTTACCATTTCGAGGGGACTACCTCATTTGAGAAAGATAAATTAAAATTATTATTATTTTATTATCTTACAATGGGATATTCCCTCTTATTTATACTATTCTAATCTTACTTTATTATTATTTTCATGTGGGATTATTATTATTATTATTATTATTATTATTATTATTATTATTATTATTATTATTATTATTATTATTATTATTATTATTATTATTATTATTATTATTATTATTATTATTATTCACTACTATACACTATTCTACTATTATACCTCTATCTAGGTACATTACACTAAGATGGAACTTGGGTATCTATATCCAATTGAAAATTATAATAATAAGTGAGAAGAGTGATATGATTATTTTTATGCCACCAATCCACCTACAAAGAGACTTAGACCCCTAAGACTTAGTTTAGGCTTGCAAGGCCTAAAGCCAATCTTAAGTTCTCAAGTCACCACCTCTGTCTTAGTGACAAAACCAATCCCCATAGTATAATGAAAGCCATGAGAATATGTATAATGATGGTTTAGATCCTAATAATAGTTTTTGATATATGAAAATGTAAATAAATGATCAAATCAATCTCAACTCCTAGCTTGAACTGTATTACACATAGTCTGTCAACTTGAGTTGCCACTTTCAACACTCACATATTTCATCACAAAGGGAATCAAACCTAGTGAAATTAATGGGAGTTTTAAACCCCTATATACGTGAGATACATGAATTAAATACCTATATTAAGTGTACCATATTTATGAATAATAATTAACTCTATAAATTACTTAGAAAGCTTGTAAGGAGTCTAAGGTCTGCCAACCTGCACTCATATCTCTTTGTACAAGATGCATGGGACCCAAAAAAATTTAGGATATTTGAGGGGGTCTATAGGATAAATTTTTATGGAAATAATTTTTGGTTTGGAGGTATGTATTATATAAAACATCATTAATATGGTGGACATCTAAAACCCTCTTTAAACCCTAAGATAGACCCAATTGAAAAAATATTGATATATTTGCAATAAAACACCCTAAATTGGCTTGTAAAACACTTGGATCACATATTAAACTTAGAGAAGACCCTTCTCATGGTATTGACCTATATGGACTACTATACAGACTTATTATAAATTATGTTTTTGTAAGGATTTGAGCATAAAATAAGGTACAAGACTTGGATAAAGGTTTAGAATAATTTAAGGAGGTAATATGAGACTTTTTTCACCATTTTAAATCATGAAACACTCAAAATATTATTAGAAACACTCTTATAGATTTGTGCCAAATAGGTAGTCTAGAAATGCTCACAAAGGGAGACCTAATCACCTGGATGGGGTGAAAATGCAAGTGTATACTATTGGTTAAGTTAATTTTATGATGTATCATGATCATTAAGGGTCTAATAAATGATCTTCCACCTATTATTAAGGTCTTATTAAGGTTTCATGGCCATTCAAGCATAAACAATCAAGTAACTATGCTTAGTGGCCTAGTAAGCATACTTGGTTAAAAAGAAGTGTACATTGGTGTGGGAGGATATTTAAGTGGGAAATTTAAGGTAATTAAACCATTTAAATAATGATTAAATAAAACTAGTGCACGTTTCCATGGTCATTATGAAGGAAAGGGTAGTTTCTTAGCCTAGTTAACATATAAGGAGAAGGGTGGGATACTTAGTAACTCATGGTGGCCTAATTGAATATCTTTAATTTATTATAAATTTATTGAGGATATGGTGATTTACCATATTTTTTTATGTACATGATTTTAAATAGGCCAACCAAGTTTGACCCAGCCTCCACCACTCCACCTCCACACCTAAAGCCCCCATTCAAGACCACCAACACATGAAGAGACATATGAGGACTATTTTGGCTATTGTATCTACTATGTGAGTGGAATGTGGTCATATATGACTATTATATATACCTCCACACTAATTTCCCTCTCTTTCTCTTCTCACTATTCTATATATTGAGCTTCTTAGGCCATTATACACATCCCTCACCTGGGTATGAGGAAACCCTACTTGGATTTGTTTCTCGTAGACCTCTTAGACTAATTAATGAACTTTTATATCTTATTTAATATTTATATAGTTTATATATGTTTTTTTATATATGAATAAGTGGTATAATTTATCCCTTTGCATATCCTTGCCACACCTAGATGTTAGTAGGTTGTTTTGTGTCAGTCATATGATGTGTCAAAGTCAGGTGACTATAATTAAAGTGTAACTTAGTTGGAAGTGTCTCAAGACAAGCCTCTCATCCATCACCTCCAAGTTATATCCATACACCATGACCTTCATGTGAAGTATTTTTGTCTATAAGCTTTGTATAAAGAGTGTTTCAATTCAGGTTTGGCCCATTAGTGTTGTTAGAGATCAAATGGAGTGGACAATGATATTGGTGCATCACCATTTTTAGATTAGGTTTCCTTATATACATTAATTCTATCCATTTTAACCCCAATTAATAGGTATCAATGTATTGAGCTAAATAGATGCACTAGGGGAGCTAGGACCACAATCTAGAGGTCTAGCTAGCTATAGGTGACCCACAACCTTAGGTTATTCACATGTTATCCCAACCTTAGAGTTAGGCCTAAACAACCTCCTCCTATAGTGCAAGTTGGGGTGTTAATACTTTTATTATAATTTTCAATATAAACTTAATCTATAGGAGCCAAAGGAATTTCAACAATAGCATTTTGAGATAAAATATCTTGATGCCATTACAGAAGAAGTTAAAGGGAGTTGCATATGTGAAAATAAATATCACTTAATCTAACACTATGCCTTATAGGCACACATAAAATTAGTCAAGTAATGCTAATGAATATTAATACAATAAAGTTTAAATCAATAAATGTCAATATCTATGAATATAATACAAGCAAAAATCAAGGTTTGAGGGTGATCTAGGCAAGGGTTGTAATGATTTGTAGGTTCTCATATATACTTTCTTGTTTATTGATTAGTTTTAGCCCAATGTTCAGAACACTAATTATAGAGTTGAAACCATGCATGTAGCCCACTAACCTTAGTTTCAAGGTTAATTTGAGATTAACTTCCCTAGATGATACACCCTTCTCAAGAGCACCATAACTTGAATGAATAAAAGAGGTTTGTTATTGGTATAAACAAGGGAACCTATACATTTTTATATACTATAAAGTACAAAGAAATGAAACTTTATGTTTAGTGTTGTATTATGGCTATGAGTATTGGTTTAAATCCCTCATGCATTTATGTCTATAAATAAAACATGATATATCTCTTCATGATAGTCACTAATTAGTTTGAAAACTATCAAAACATAGTTTCTAAAATAAGCAAAAGCAAATTAAAAATAAAGTGAAAGTAAAGGTGAAATATTTTCGTATTTAGAAATCAAGCAAATTTTAACCTAAGGTTGAAATAAAGAACTTGTTTCATAATGATCCAAGGTGATAATAAAATATATTTAGTTTCATATTTAATCTAAATTCAAAGAGATTAAATCATTTTGTGTCAAATATTATCCAATTTAAATTTTTTTTTCTTATAGTGTCAATAATTTATAGAAATTTGAAAGAAATCCTATCCAAAAAATCAAGGAACAATAACAATCAATGTTCTAGAAAAAAGGGTTCACAAAAATATTTAACCCTTTTAATTTAATATATCCTAAAATAATTAAATTAAATTATTGAAATGGAAATTTAGATATGTATTGATTTGAAATTAAAATACAATAATATATAATAAACTACATAATTTATTGATATTGTGAACTTGCTAAAAATAGTAAATTAAGTGGGGTTAAAGAGTGTCCCTAAAAAAATAATAGATCTGATTGTGCAAAATTTTTATAAGAGAAAAATATATTAAATTAACTTTAAAACTAGGTTATACTAAAAATAATGATTCAAAATTGGTTAGGACATATCTATAGGAGGTGAACAAGGGCACACTATGGCCTTGTCTAGCTACTACAGTCATGCCCTAGTTGATTGTATTCTTGATTTTTTAGATTCAAGCCTAGTGACTACTTTTGAGGGGTGACTATAGATTTTTGTGTGTCACTATGATGCATATAATACCTAAAAATATCAAGCGCTAGTCTTATACATGTACTAAATATCATATATATAAGAAAAGGGGTAAAAATGGATTAGTAAGAATAACCAAGTTGAATTTAGAAACCCTTTGTAATTGAGCATGACCTACATATCCCAAATGGGCCTCAGGGCAATGTATTTTCCCTCCTAGATTAATTATATGATCTATGATGATGCAATTGGAATACTTTAGATATATTATTATTTTAAATGTGTCATGCCCATTTTTTTAATTCAACACTAAAATAGGCATGACTATTACCAAACTCACATGCGACTAGACCCTAAAACATGAGTAGATATACTATATACATCGACATATAAATAAATAAATTATTCCTAACAAATATGATAGTTTTTTACTAGTCATGTGTCACTGGATAAGAAATAAAGTAGTCCCAAAGGTTTAACCATGAACATCAAGGAATTATTTACTATACAAATACCATGGTTATCACACCAAAACATTAAGGTGGTCATCAAATTTAGACTAAGGCCATTCTAACACATTCAATTTCCATGTGGATGATTTGGGTCTATTCACACCTATCTCACTGAGGGTCATATTCATACCACTTTTCATGATTATAGGTCCTCAAGATTAATACCAATCGATAAGATTCCCAAGATTTCAAGCTCTAAAACACTACTACTTGTTAGTTTATCAAGCTTGTAAGCCCTCAGAAGCATTAGGGGATTATTACCTAATGATTCAATCCTCTTGAGATTCTAAACTTTGTAATTATTCCACCTAGTAGCATCGTAGGTCCTTTAAACCTTAGAAGCATTAGGGGATTAAACCTAAATGGTGTAATATTTCTAGGGTTTCAAGCTATGGAACATTGCCAATTGGTAGCTTATCAAGACATTGAAGACATTAGGGGAGTAACCATCTCACTAACTCTTTGAGTCATCATAATGATGATGCATGGAATCATTTAGCCACTTTTTAAAAAGCTAAAATCAGCTAAGGCAAAATGTGGTTGAAAAGCTAAAAAAAGAAATGGTGAAGGCAAGAAATAATACATGAATCACTCGACAAGGAAATTTTACTAAGGAAAAAAATCCATCTAAAAAATAGTAATTCAGCTAAGGTAGGTGCTGATTAAAAAAAAATATATAAAATGGATAAGGCATGAAGGAAACACCAAAAATATTCAACTTAGAAAATTGACTAAGGCACGAGCTGAAGAAAAGTAAGATAATGAGTTAATGAATGCAAACATGTTAAGGCAAGACTAATTATTCCTTCTAGTGGGTTGTTACCATTAACACATATGAATATAATCTTGCATTCACCTAAGGTGATAAAAAAATAAGGTAATAAGGCCTAAATTTATCTCTCAACATTAAATCAATATTCCCATTGGTTTAGTTTATTATCAAATTTTACAAGGCAAGATCGATGTCACACAACATCTCATAAGGATTTGCCCAATCCTGTGAGCTGACTAGTCTATTCCTTAGAAGATAAAAACTTTTAGAATTAGCACATGGACCTATTTCATTATATCATAGAGAAGATACCAATAATAAATTGACTAAAAGTATAAGCATAAAATCTTGGAATAGTCTTTAGAATCCTCTTATTTCATTAAAGAATATTTACAATTGTGACCTCAATCAAACCTAAGATTTACGTGCCTAATTATTTTTATTAACAAGGAGCTTAAATCCATTATAATTTTCTTTAAAACTATATTGTCTTGTTATAGTAAAAGTATACAATAAATAGCCTACTCAAATGATTTATTCAAGGACTTTTTCCACAAGACAATTTTTTTTCCATAATATCATCCTTATTTAGATTATACAGTCAAGCTATCTTTTTATTCCCAATAACAATCACTTGGGTATTCTAATTAAGTTTCACCCTATCATTGTTATCTTAATCCATTAACATAGATCATAATAAAATATATAAAGAGGCACAATGAGAAATCAATGAGTTAATATTAATAAACATTTAAGAAAGTGAATTACACTGTCATTTTATTAATAAATCCATTTGGCATAAGGAACTTCCTTTACATTCATGAGTCCCTTCCAAAAGGATCTACCTTTAGAGTATACACTATTTGGTTATATCTCAATCTATACAAAGGTTTTAATAGGTAAATAACAGAACTCATAGCCCATAATTAGGTCATTACACTAAGAGATTATCTTTCACAATATTATTAAAATCAGAATAGTTACTATTAACATAGCCAAAGCATGATATTTTATCCTTCTAAAACATAAGCATGAGGCACAACTTTGGGCCTAACTTAATAATAGAATAACAACTAGTATTTATTAATGGTTCTTGTTTTATCCATTGTAATTATATGTAATATAAAGGTGGGTTCACCTCCTAACCTTTTTCCATCATTAATATACTACTCTAGGCAACCCAAAGATTGAGACTTACATCTCTGAGCATGTTTATATCATGGTATTCGAAAGTATGGGTATCTAAAAAAAGTGTACCATAACACAAAGGAATGAATTTGCACAAACCTATAGTCCCATTCCTAGTTCATACCCAAGGAGACTCCCAATTCTAAATAAAATTCATACAAGCATTTAAATGAGCATTCCATGAAGATAAGTATTTCATAAATACAACTAGCAAGCAATTAATCACATTATAACATGGGTTTGATGTTAGATTAGATAGCACAAGGATACCTCACTTTGTTGCTTCCATCTAGTACTCATTGGAGGGTTAAATAATCTACCACCATGCCTTGAAAAATGAGGTATTAATAATATACCATCATGAATTTCATGAGAGGGTTAATCAATTTGTCACCATGCCTCACATGGGAGGACTTAACAATCTGCCACCATGAGATATATTATTCATATAAGATCACTTCATATTTTCACTATAGCTATAACACATATCAATAAGAGAAATATAAAATTATAGCCAATCAAAGAGATATAAAACATCACCAAGTCCCTCAAGTGAGTAATAACTACATGATGGATAATGCAATCCATGGAAAGATAAAAAGATAGACAAGATAAACCAAGTGGTCTTATTCATCATATAATCAATATATAAATAAAATAAAAATATAAATTATTTCATTCAAATAATTTAAGTTGTAAATAATTATTTATAATCTAACCTATTGACTTCAAGACCTCTAGGCACTACCATTCATTAGTCTAAAGGCTCAGCTCTCATAACTAGTTCTTTTTACTTGTTGCCCTTTCTCTTTTATCTTCTAATCAGTTTATTATTTTTGAATTGGTAAAATTTCCTTCTAGTGAAGACTTTAACTTATATATACTTATTATAATCTATCAATCACTTTCATTCACCATCCCATGCCTTATTAAAGGGTGTTATTTTCCACATCCATAATGGCATATGGTAGCTCTATAGACTTCTTCAATTGCTTCCTATACTAATTGAACTTTTACTTGGATCAAGACACATATAATTAATGGAAATATCTTCAAATCATACACTAGACATAAAATGCATTGGTATACTTAGGCTAAAATATCTTAAGGTGAAGAGATAATAAGTTTCACCAACCAAAATTAAAAGCTAGCCACCTATACAACACACTAAGTCTAAAAGAGAGGGTGAATAGCATAGTAGACAATCAACTAATAGGATGGTTTAATAAATGTTTAAGGTTTGAATTAATATATTTATTGATATAACCATGGTTGGTGTAGTCTATTTCCTCCATTGGCCCTTCCCCATTCCTGCACACTCGATGCACACATCAAATTACTCTAACTTAATAGTTGAAGCTATAAATTTTAATCAAAAGAGGGACACTCAATTAATTTTCAATAACTAACATACAAAATAATATAAGTATTCACATAGATAGATTCACAATAACATTATACATATGCATTTTCCAATTTATAAGCTTATGATCAATGATTCAAACATCATTAAATCAGCATATCACATGGTCATAATTAGATTCCATTATGCAACATCACATAAAATAATTTCAAGAATTATACTTTCATAATTAATCAATCAAGACATGATTGATAATAATTATTTACTATGGTCTCAACACATGATAGTTTTTTCCTTGAAATCCTTGCACACCTTAGTAGGATACATCTAATAACATAACTTTAGAATCAAAGTTTGATTATCAATAATCTCTTAGTCATAAATTATCAAATATGATAATTTTACAAAATAGGTCCTTAAAAAATGATTTAAAATGGATGCTCTTGACCTATAATAAAACACTATTCAAACTTATCTATTGACAATTAAAATGTTACATAATTAAAATAGAAATATTACTCTTTTGTTTAGTGTGTGGTGATTTTACTAGAGAGATTCAATGGGGGATGAATGAGTATATTTGATGTATTTTTATAGGATAATATTTAGAATAATTTCACTAACCAAATTTACCAAATGTGTGGGAGAGCCATTTTGAAAAACTTAAATTTGAAAAAGTAACCATTATAGTGTAGGAGACAAGGTTGCACTAAGTGGCAAGGATGTATTGCAGCCATGTCTGACTAGTGTGGACTTATCCCTAAAGACTAAAGACTATTTAGATAGGTTTGATAGAAATATATAGTCTAAATAGGGATGAATGTAACTAAAAAATGGGGGGAATTTTAGATACTAAAATTTGGTATTAGGTACTTGAAAATTACAAACTTGGCACACATTTACCATACATGAATTATACACACAAAAAGGTCTTAATCCACCCTTATCTGACAACTACTTTATACCTTATGAGTTTGATCCTTTTAGTCTAGGGTTACACACCTATAATAACCTTATTATCTATTTTAAATATTATTACCATCCTAAATAAACATTTTAAAATCCTTATTTTAGTCCACATGTACATAGATCCCTACCATCAAGCTGGGTCAGTATCATCGATCGAGACTAACCCTCTCTTAGAAATGACTACTTATAAAATAAAATCTTTCCTTAGGGTTATCCCATATTCCTAACATGTTATTGGTATGATAAATTACTCAATGGTATTCATTTATATACAAATCAAGGTCTCACTTAATATGGGGATTGGAACTTATCTCATACATATCTATACACTATTTCACATTAAGAAAATTTTCCCTATTATTTCCAAATGGTGAATCTATCACTAGGAGTAGATATAAGCCAAGTATGAATCATACCAAATCCAAGTTAAAGAAATTGTTATCAAGTATAAAAAATAAATCATTAGTTTTATAGTAAAGGAGTATAATTACATAATCACACTAGGTGGTAGAATTATATGTGTTTTGATTTCCCTCATTGGGTTATCAAATAAATGGGTAATAATTAATCATCAAATGATGTTGATTAGGGTTAATTCAACCCATTATAATTTCCTAGTTTTTTTAAGTTTGTATCCCTCATAATAATACCTATGGTTTTAAGGTGGAGGATAATTTTTTGAGTTGTACGCATCATCAATATTAGACATTTCACATATAGATATTTCAAAGATAGGACAAGGTAACCATATAGTCATAGTCCTTATTTTTAGCATAGGGCACTACCAACCAATACAAGTCAATATTGACAATTTATAATAACCCATATTTGATAGAATGGACCATATGTAGACAAAAACACAATTATTAAATTATATGAATCACATGTTTACTTTAGTTTGATCCCTCTCCTATAAATGACTAATTTTAAAATAAAATATTTCCTTAAATTCATCCCATCTTCCTACTATGTCAGTGGTGTGAGAAATTATCCAATTAGATTTATATATACAAATCAAGGTCTCACATAATATTGGATATAACACTTATCTTGTATATATCTATACACTATTTCATATTAATCAAATCTTACCTATTCTTCCCTAATTGTGAACCTATCACTAGGAGTAGTCACAAGCCAAGTATAAATCATACCAAATCTAAGTCAAATAAATTATTATCAAGTATAAAATATAAATCATTAGCTACATACATATAGTGAAGGAGTATAATTACATAATAACACTGGGTGGGAGAATTATATGTGCCTTGATTTAAATCCTTGGAGTATCAAAATGTAGGTGATGGTTAATCATCAAATGAGTGTGATTAGGGTAAATTCAACCCATTAAAATTTCCTATTATTTTCAAGATTCTATCCCTCAAGAATGTACATATGGTTTCAAGGTGAAGCAGGATAATTTTTGGAGTTATGTTCATCATCAAGGTTAGACATTGCACATATAGATATTTCAAAGGTAAAACAAGGTGACCATATAGTCATAATACCTATTTTTAACAAAGGGCACTTCTAACCAATACAAGTCAATATTAACAGTTGATTATAACCCAAATTTGACAAAATGGACCATGTGTAGACAAAAACATGATTCCTAAACTGGATGAATCACATGTTTACTTTAGTCTATATTCCACTACTAGAATACATTCACAATCATATAATCAACCATAAAAGCTAAGTATGCATCCCATTTTTGTACTTATTATATTTAACATATGCCACCTTTCAAATCATTGCAATCAATTTTAGTATTTTAAATTTAGATATATGCTTAAATTCCATAAATATCAATATGAATTATTCTACTAGTTTCTATCCTATTACAGTTTCTAAAACTAAATTAGGGTAAGACTAAAAGTGGATGAGTTTATAACTACATTGTTTAATCCTTGAGATGATAACTACCAAATGTTCATTTCCTATGGTAAGACCAAAAGTGGATGATTTTGTAATGGCATTATTTAAAAATTGTGATGATAGCTACTAAATGCCCATTTGTTATTTGTTGAGACTTTGGATAGGTTTTAATTAGACATATCAACTTTGATCTTTATCAGGGGAAATATTTTTGCCTAGAGAACTTGAAAGAGGAATAATAATATATTGGTGTGAATCACATTGAATGAGAACTAATATTTTGGAGGTATGCCTTCATACTCTTTGTTTTTAAAATTTTTTATAAAAAAGGAAATTATTGTTTTGAAGGCTTTAATTTGCCTTGAAAACTTGTTTTAAAGCTTGTTTAAATAGCTAGATTTTTGGTAAATTTATTGTGAGTGTTTGGGCATGTAAACTCTTCAATATAATTATGTTTGGTTAGTGAAAATTATGATTTTATTTTAATAATAAAAATCTAACATTTATCTAGGAAATAACATAATCTATTTTATGAAGAAAGCTATGAGTTTTATTATAGGAGAAAACATATGGGTTTTATTGTGATAAATATAAATATAGTTAAAAAATATAATATCATTATTAATAGGGATTGAATCCCAAAAAATACTTATGGGTTACTTATCCTTATTTTATACATTCAAAATAAACCTAATATTATTGTATTTTGCTAAGTATTGAAAGAGAAATATTTTTTTCAAAACTACCAACTAAAGAGATAATAGATAATTAAAATTTAACATAACTAAATACATTTTTTATTCTTAATCCATAATGGATTAATATTAATGTTTGTATTTTTTGTTCTTCTATCTCTTATCAAAATATATATAATAAGTCTTGGTTTCATTGAGTATTAAAAGAGAAAGAAAAGTTTCTAAAATGTCTTATAAAAAGATAACAAACAATGAATCCATTACATTATGAATTCTAACATAATAAAATGAAATTTTAGCTCTTAACCCATAAATAATTAGTTTAAATGGTTCATCAATTTTATTCATAGTTTCTTAGCTTTGTAAGGCATATGAGAAATCCTAGTTTCTTGAAATATTGGAAGAAAAACTTAATTTCTAAACTTGTGGGATTTATTTGAATACAAATGAAATAATTTAAAATTAAAATTCATTAATTTTATTTAATAATATGCTATGAATTATTTTAAGTTAGATGCATTGATTTAAAATATTAAAGTATTGGAATAACTCACTAAAACATTTAAAGTGTCATCAAAAACTTTGAATGGTAGTTTAGATGCAGATACTAATATAAAATAAATTTTGATTTTGGAAAGATTAAATACTTGATAGAAATTTTAGGTTTTAGAGTTATAGTAGTAACAAGATCATTGATTGAATAATACATGTTTTTCACCATAGCTATTTATCTTTTATATTTACAATTACAGAATAGTCTGTAATAGTTTGGTATAGTTATTTGATAAACTTTCAATCTCTTAAATATCTAAAGTCATCCATGCTTTATAACTTATTATCGTGTATATTATTTTATTGAGTGGGGTAAACTAGTTTTATTTTAAAATCCAAGATAGTAGTGGTGGATTAAATATTTACTATTTAACTCAATATATATAAATATTATAAAATTGAATGTAAATAGTTTAAATTGCATATAAATAGCAATGCTAATTTTTAAATAAAATGTAATACAAAAAAAAGGCCAGATTGCATATAAATAATATTCCTATGAATTGAAGTGCAATGAAAATAACTTGAGCACATATGGATTTTAATGGATATAAATACTAATTTGAAATTGAAAATTAATTCTAGTTAAATCTTTAAGGACATCTTTCCTTGTATGTATATTATGACTCAATGTTACATAATAAGTGTTATTTTAAATTAACTCATAAGATTTTAGAAAGGACTAACTATGATTTGGCCAGTTAATTGCTATGTGAAGCTACATTGTGGTGATAAATATGAGTTCTAACTTTGTGACTTTGAAAAATGGGGAATATACCTTTGTACAAAGGTATAAATATGCATGGAGAACTACATGTAGCCTTGATTCCTCTTATGTAGATCCACATGAGTAGATATCTAGGAAACTTGAGGAGTAGATGTGGGCCATGGTGACTAATAATTAGGTTGTGTCATTCAAATGCTAAATATATTCTAGCTCATAATCCATGTTGACTATGAAGATAAAATTATATGTTACCTCTAAATTAAAAATTGGAAAAAAGATTAAGTTAATTAATTAATTAATATTTTTTATAGACTAAATTGATCCTAAATTATATAATGATTCCTAGATGTATAATGTTTTTCCCTGGCCTTGAATTTTATGAATCATACCTATAATTGTGTAAATTTAACCACCCTTGTACCTTGTATGGATAAATTTAATTTTAGGTGAGTAAAATTTTGTTCTTATGCTCTCTCATATTCTATAATTATTGTGGCATGTTTAGTTTAAATTAGTTTCCATTCATTTATCAATACTCTAAATGTAGTAATTCTTTAATGTCATCTGTTGAAATATATAGCATCACATCTTAGTTTTGGTTAGATTTGGACCATATTAATGCCTTAGTTTATATAATAAATATAAATGTTATGTGTTATTTTCATGTTCTTTGACTAACTATCAAGGTTTTTTAAGGTTGTGAATTTTATAAATAAATTTTTATCCATGCTTGTTTATAATAAATGAATGATATATACTTGATTTTGACCATTTTTATATTATTAACAATATTATTGGAGTGATTATATTCATATTACATTTATGCTTATATTCATTTTAAAGTTTTCTTATATTAGAGGCATTATATAATGTAGAGAGCTCAGAAGTTGATTGTTTCCTAAGTCTTATGAAATGTGTTTGAAATAACATCTTGTGTACTTGATCAATTTTTTGAGACAATGTTATTTTTTCCTTGTTATATTGAGGTTAATTATGAAAATAATTTTTTTAAATGATAATATGAGCATTATCTAATTGAATGTGTGAATTCAAGCAATGATTAAAATATAGTAGAATATAAAAGGTTTTTATGAAATGGGACAACTTAATCTAATGTTGTTATGAATTTATTTTCCTTGTATGGATAGTATATGAACATACTTAAATTTTTAACTCTTCATGTTGTTTACTATAGAAATAAAGTAAATGATCATAGGAAAATAATTAGGAAGAAACTTGTATGTGAAATATTAATTGTAATGTGTAGCTAAATTTTATAATTATTATGTTAATAAGCTTAAATGGATCTTCCTTTAATGTGTGAACATAAGGGTAAACTATCTTAATAGTTCAATGGGGGTAATATAAATTAATAAATGGGGATATTATGTATGAATCAAAAAAATTACTAAGTGATAGTAAATTGAGTGACTAATTTTAGATTGGATGTTATTCTTCCATTTTGATTGGTATAAATTGATTATGTTTATTGAATTGACTTGTGTTTGAATCATAACTCTTCCTACTTATATCAAAATCTTTTGAAATAATTTATGTTACATGTTTAAAAAAAAACATCCATGTTTTTTCCTAGATTATTTGGATGAACAAATTATGTGCATGATAATGAGATTCATAGCCACGACCCTACGAAGGAGACCGTTGGCAAGGAAATTTTGGAAAAACCTAATAATTTCACATAGAGCACTCCCCTAATGATCCAATAAAGACTAAAAATGATTAACCTTTAGATGGACCTTCTCAACTTTTGATTTTTTATATATAAATTTACATTATATATCACTTGCACTTTATTATTAACAGAAAACTACCAAGATATAAATGATTAAAGGTAAAAATATTTCTTTATTTTTAGAACTAAAGAATAATTTCACAATCAATACCATAATTTGTTTTAATATATAGGTATCATGGATGAATCCCCTAAGATCACTATTTCCTAAGAAAATAATTCTAGATGAAATGGTTGAAAGAGGGTATGAATTTATTTCTAGATCGATTAGGTGTGCTTGTAATATTAGAATATGTGCTTGAGATAATCAAGTTATTAGCACAAAGGGAATAAATTATTAGTAACCCCTAAGTAAACAAAAATGTTTCCTACATGAAAACCTTGGTGAATAATGCACCAAAGAAAATGTAGTTATTTGGGTTCAATGATAACTTTACATATTTAGGTGAACCTTATACTCCAAATTTATGCAAAAGAGTGGACTTTCCAATGAGCAATCAAAGAATCTACTAATGAGAAAGTAATTGATAACCAAGTTGGAGATTCTAATTTTTTTTCTATTTCTTAGATGGATCTAGCCACAATTAGACATAACCAATTATCAGAGTTATTTTCCTTGGCTAGACTTATCTATGTGCTCTATAACGACTATTTCCCCAAAATTCAAACCCTTCCTCTAGGTAAACCCATGCATTTCATGTTGAGTATGCTTCCAATATGGGCACTTAGTTATTAATGTTAAATTTAATATATTTGGTGTTTTATTAGTTTATTAAGGTTATTTAATCTAGGTATGTACTAGATTAATTATTTGGTCAATATTGGACACTTTTTGAGAACTTATTAAAACATAGCTAGAAGTGTTAGAGTGAAATTAATTGATTGTGTAAATAATTGAGCTCAAGCACTTATCCATTCATTCAAAAGATGTGTGGCATACTTTTTAGTGATAATTTAATTGAAATTAAATATATTTTAGTCAATTTAATATTTTATATGGATTTGGGGATCCTAGCTTGTCTAGTGTGCAAGAGTTACTTGCTAAGAAAATATTTTTACACATTGGCATTATCTTATCAATGAGTATACCTTATTTTATTTAGCTTAAATTTAGTTAAATTAGAGTATATTTTTAGTTTACTTAGTGGTTAATTAAATTTATTAATTTAATTTTTAGTTTACATTTTTTTAGACATAACTTTTCATGTAAGTTATCTTGTAATAGGCTTGTTTTAACTTTAATTATTAATAAATAATTATGCACAAAGAAGTATGGTGCAATATTTATTCTTGGGAATAATTTTTTCATGTGTTTATCTCAAATTTTTATTATAGGTATTCACAAAGGAAAAGCAAAAAACACATATATTATAATATGAAGTTGTTTTATGCATTTTTATCAACAAACACACTTACAACACTATTAGATTAAAAAATAGTAATTTTGGGACCAATTGGTTGATATATAGCTTAAATTTCAAAATAAATAAAATATGATTTTCACTCCCTCCATACTTCAAAACCTTTATTTCACATGTTTATTTAGAGAGAAATATTTAAAAGAGTTATATATATAAACATACTAACACTTATCTAGCAAGCATCTAACACATTAAGGAATACATTTTCACATCCTTGAGGAACTACCCTAAAGAATAAAAATATAAAAAAACCTCAAAGGAATAGCCATCAATCCAAGTTTAAATTCTATTACAAGGTCAATATCATAGGTTGGCAAGTGTTAGAATCCACATAGGATTACACTACATATTATTATTCATTATTGATCACACACAGTTAAGTGGGATAACTACATGTCATTTGATCCCTCTTTAGATTATTTGAACATAGGAAGCTCTTGACCAATAATCTTATACCAATGAAAAGGAGACTCAACATGCCACTCTAGTTTCCCCACCACATAGAGGGTGATTTAATGACAATCTTATAAAGAAGTTCATATGGAATAGAAATTTGCATCTCATTTATGAAGGGAATATCACTATTGTTAAATTGAAAGTGGTCACAAATAATAGCCCAGTGAAGCCAATCTTGGGATCATTTTTTAAAAATGGATATAATACCTTAATTCCTTTTTTTTTCAAATTGATTCTTAACCCAAAGAAACATGCCAGATGGAACACCATAGTAAGAGAGAACTAAATACTACTATAGGTAATGAGAGTTTATATATAGCCTAGATATCAAAGCATCTATATCCCAAACTAAATGTGGCTAAATTAACTCTCAAGATTTCCATAAGTTATAAGCTACAAAGGTCTCTATAATTTTGATTGTAACTTGGGTAACTATAAGAGACTAAATAACAAGACCCTTTCAAATATTTCTAAGATAAAGCTACAATAAGAGATGTAATGGTAAAGAATAATCTTTAGAGACTCATATCCTTATTTTTCATGAATAATAAATTTAGCACAAATAATAGAGTCTTGGAGCTTGAAATAAGCAAGCCAAGACCTTGTACATCCTTAGGTTTACAAAATATATCCTAATAAATTATATGAAAACACCTAAGTACTTCAGAGTTGGCCAAATGAAGTCATTAAAAGGTGTTTCAATTTAGCATGTGTAGCTTTTTAATTTTACCAATGAGGTGAATAATAGACACAACCTTTTTCAAGGACTTTAAAGTAAAACTAGATCTTACTAGCTAGGGAGAGGGGTTTTGTGACCCAATCTTGCCCAAGATTTTAAAAATGGTCATTTTAATGTGGATAAATTTATTGCACCAAAATTCAATGTAAATAGTATATATATTTTAAACTAATAAATTATAGACAACTAATTTTGGTATAAGACCCTATTCCATAGTGTCTTTCTCCATTTTTTATACTCGATACACTTATGTGTAATTGGTTGTTTACAAAACTTTTCTTACCACACACTAGCATATATTTGGACCTTAAGCATTAAAAATTCATTTGACACTTCTATAAATCATTCATGTTTAGCCTTGATCCTAATTACACACACATATATGTTTATTCTCATGCCTTTCACCTATGTTTTACCTAGGATGGAATTGTCAGTCCTTTTGATTTTACCCTAGGTAGAATTGTCAAAATCATTAATTCTGTCATCCACCTTTTTATGGGTCCTTTTACATTTGGTCATATTACTTGTACCTTGATATTTACTTATTGTTATTTTTTAGGTTTGATCTTAACACATGTCATGTCCTAGATCATATTATTTATAAAAATTCATACCAAGCTATCTCTCCAAGTATTAAGTATCAATTGAAGCATTAAAACATCATTCAATAATTTTTGTATCTCCTACTTCAACTATGGGATTAATCAATCCTATCTTGTGTTACACTTGTGATGGAATCATCCACCTTGATACTTAAAATTTTGTGACATAACCTTCTTGTATCAAAAGAAGGTTTTATGTGAATGTACACATATTTTTATCTCCACCTAAGGAAGAGGAGGTCCAAACCCTTTCTCAATATTCCATTTACATTACACAAGAAATACATGGGATTTGACTCTAACATGTGAGATACATAACTACAACTCCTTTGAGTTTCTCAATTCATTACTTATTTTTATTATGACTTGGTGACAAATTAGGTCAAAAGAGAAAGAAGACTACATTTAAAACATTTCCCCCATGGTTATAGATAAGTGTAGGCACTTTAATTTATGACATCCTAATGGGAACCTAAACCAAAAATTACAAATTCACAAGTAGTGTACAATACATATGTAGTGCATGAAAGTAGTGTCATCGATCATAGATGGGCATAGTCTATTATTCCTTGGATAAAAACATTAGTCAAACAACATGAATTATTTCTATTCCTATCAAGTTGGCATACTATAATTCACACACAGATAAATAAAAGTGTTCACATTTTAGAGGCACTTCATAATTTATAATTGATCATCAAATGTGACCGTTCCATCACTTTTTCTTTTCATGTTGTCCATTACTTGTTTTCAAAATTTTAATAATGATTGATTACTATTCTGGTCACTAAAGCAACTTTAAAATTACTTTTTTACATATTTAAATGGTAAATCTCCCTAGTACATTATTTGATTATACTAAAATGTTTTAGTTTAATGAGGATTATGGATAAATACATACACATAACACACAAACTATTATAGATGGAAGAAAAGTAGTATGATAGTCCAAAAAAACTCTTAAAGTCACCTAATGTCCATTAACAATAACTAACAAATAAATGACAAAGTGAAAATAAGCTAAAATATATAGATAATAAACAAAAGTGATGGAGCATTCACACCTTCATGAAATCATGAGATTCTGAATATGAATATATACTATTGAGGTCAATAACTAATTATGTATGAAATATAGAAGTTTGGATCAACAAAAATAAATTTTCTACCCCTAATTGTGCTAGCGTTTCTACTTAGGGAATAATAAATGTTGAATTGTTATAATTTAAGCCTATGTCTTTGAGCATCAAATGTGTACTATGCATTTTTTGATTTATACATTTTTCTGTGTAGGTTCACTTATATGTCATATATTATTTATTTTTTGTTTTATATAATTTAGGGTAGAATTATCTAATAAAATATCATTTTCCTATTTGACTTAATTATTTACTGATCTAACAATTTAACAAATACTCAATAACATGCAAATGTAAATTTCCTAACTATCTCAAGTATCTAGAAAACCTAGTTATGTGGTTTCATCTTATGACTTATTACCCAAATGTCTAGATAAGAAATTATTTTTCCACCCCTTGTCTCATTTGTTTCAACTTCATAAGTTTAAATCATTTAGCGGTAATGGGGATCCATCACAACACATAAAATATTTATTTGCATCTTTTATTAGTACTCAACATGATAAATTATTTATGACCAAGTGATGTCTTAAAAATACCATTATAAATTCCTTATATTATTTGTATGACTTACTTGTGGGCTCCATGTATGTATTATATGATTTACTTGATATCTTCTTAGTGTGTGTTTCAATAAATATTAATCAAAAGGTCACATTATTTCAGGCTTTGTAAACTAGACAAGGATCTAATGAATGCATTACTAACCATATTATTAAATTTAAGATCATGCTTACTAATATGTCACATCAACTCATTGATAGCAAGCTCCAAATCATATTCTCAAATGGTTTGCTTAACCTACTCAAAGATAATGTTATGTTTAATATTTATGATTAATTTGATGTGATTTTTCATGTATTATGAAACATTGAGGTTAAACATATGATGTCAATATGTTAAAATATACATCTATTGTGTATATGTCTACTATATCCAAATATCATGTAAACATAAAGTTCAAACTGAATACTAATGATGTGCTTAATTTTAAAGATAATAATGAGGACAAGACAATTATTACAATTTTTAACCAGACAATAGGCTTATCTTTCCTATTTCTAGGCCCAAGTGATAATTTATGAAATTACCAAACTCACCTCAAAATATAATTAAATTTTTGATTAAGTGTAGTGTGATTAATTTACCATATCAATTATATACAACTCAATCACTTCCTAAATAACCAATTTTATGACTACCATTGAGCTTCATGGCATACAACTAATAGATGTTTCAAATTAGGACATGAGATTAAAGATCTAATTGATAACAAAACAATGTTTCATATACATGTAGACATCCACATACATAATTAAGATACATATATTCTAAGTTAAATAAAATTTAAGATGAATGATTTGTGTAAAATGGCTCTATATAATAATTTGAGAAAAGACTAGTAAAAATGCCACCATGTAATAAGTGTTAGTGAATAGTAGTGCCCCCTCCCCATAGGTGAGGCAAGAAATGCATCTAAAATCATATATAACTAGAATATACCATCTTATATATTAATTCATATCATGAAAACCATGTGTGGAAACATGATGTAGAAAAACATCTAAGATATGTAAATAGGCATGATAGGCATACTATTACTTGAGAAAAAGGAGCAATTTTTTTTGTATTTTATGAATGTTTTTATATTTTCATCATTTATATTAATTTTATATTTTAAAATTACATGCTCATAATAATATATGTATAATTATGTATCAACAAATTACTATATGTATGTGAATATTATAAATGTATATAATACTATGTGTTCCATGAAAATCATCACAATCATCAATGTATAGATAAGAGAGAAGCGTCAAAATAAGCATGGAATAAAAAAATAAACCATATATAATGAATAAGAGGATAACCATAAATGGTCAAGAACAAAGTAGATGATTACTTCAAATAAGTAAGAGTTGAAAGTCCATATATACCATATATAGTGGTACTTTAAAGATATGGTAAAACTCTCAATAATATGACTAATTATATCAAACCTAAATGAAAGAAATTTTGAAAAAAAAAGGTATTTTTACAATAAATGTAGAAAGTATGAATTTAAGTTCAAGATGTGCCTTTTGAGGCATTAATTTATGCATAAAAAATTAATTGACTGATGTATATGCATACATATGCTTACCCCTTGCCTTATTCTAGCTTTGATCTCTCCTACCTTGTCCTTCTTGGTCTCTAATATTTTTACTCTTTATCCCTTGCTCTTCTTTGTTCCTTTGATTAATTTACCTCTACTAGGATATTAAGACTCTTCAATTACATTCAAACTTATCTCTCTCCTTGAAGACACATCACACTTAAACATTCACTATCCTCTCACCACCTTATCACTACTATCATTCTCCTCATATCCAATTTCCACAATCACATTCACTCTTCTTAATTATAGTTTGCTTCACACACTTAGTTCATAGGTCTAATAAGCCTAAATCCTCATTATAGTATTATCAAATTCACTCTATTACATCCATGTACATCTACCTAGTCACCTACCCCTATCTTAAATCCTTCAACCAAACAACATAACCTCCAAACACAACTCTTCAGTCATCCATTATTTCTCTCTTCAAGTCTATCTTTCTTGTAGCCCTCACAACATGTAAAGTTCCTAGGTTTGAGAAAAATAAAAATCTTCCATAAAAACCAAACCCATTTCTATATTCCCTTTTCCTTTATACATCTTCACACAAACTTTCACCTCAGCACTCTTAATGGATACCACTTGACTCAACACCCCAATCTACCCATTAGGTCTCTTAAGCCTAATTCAATGACCCAGATTGATAAATCATATTTTAATATATTATACCCACTAAAAACCCCCATAATATTATATCCCATATCAAAATATTTCATATGACCAAGTTTCATAATTTTCCACTAAATAAAACTCAAGATATCCCACTTCCTAATTTCAAACCCTAGAGTAGGGTTACTTAGGCTTGTACTAGCCAAAGAGACTACAAAATGACCTCAAATGACTTATACTCAGATTAAATCACTTATTAAATCTTTAAAACATATTAAAAAACTATTTTAAACCTCCCTAAGGGATATTTGGCTTTTATCAACCACATTAAGTCTCAACTTAAATATTTACAAAATTTTGGACACATTTATAGAACTATGTTAACTAGTTTAGGTCATCTCTTAAACTTATACTTATAAATTGAATATTTTAAGAAATTTAATATAAATTTATGGTTTTTAATACCCTCTCACAACATATGTAATAGTTACATGGACTTGAACAATCTTCAAATGACTCTTACATGCACTTATATAGAATCCTAAAAGATTGTGAATGGTATTGAGATTTCATTTGAATCTTGTACCTCTGATAGATATTTATGACTCCAAAATAATAAATATCATATAATACCCACTTAATATAAATTTTATACTTCATATAATTTAATAATATTTTAACAATTATCACCCTTTCAACTTTCTTCACATGCAAGACTATATCAACATAGAATTTCTTCCTTATTAAATTATGTACGAAGTACCCATTTACTAATAGAATAATGATTAAAATGAATAAATTTAAACATTAATAATGATATATTAATATAAATTAAATTCTCATGACTCCTTTTCATTAAAAATATATCCATAAAACTATTACTTTATTTCATTATCTCAACTTACATACAAGCTATGTAAAGAACTTACCAAAGCAAGCAGGGTGGATAGAGTTATACAAAAAATATATATTATTTAATTGAACTATCCACATCTATTTTATATTATTTATCATTATTTATTACCTATATTACCTTCCAATCTACTACACACAACATTCATTTTCTCTTTATATACCTCAAACATTCAAAACTACTTCCTACACATAGCATCTCCATGTAGAGATGATAGTTACAAATTATGTCTTTATTGATTTAAATTGTATATTATACATTGGAATAATAATAATAACAACTAATAGGATCATATATGAACCATAAATATACATACCAAATCTTTAATTTCTCAAACAACCCAAAACATCACTTAAAAGCATAAGTGCATTATTCAAAATTTAAATTTTGGTTTAGGAGGAAAACTCCAAAATAGATATCAACACACACCAATAGGAATTATAACAACTCAAACACATCTTATGGAACCCTATGATGCCCTTGTAATTTATATAAGACCAAAATGTTCAATTTGAACTCTTAAACATATATACATGTTATGTTTGTTTATGATGTGTTGCATCATTAATCTATGTAGTTGGGGTCATATGAACACCTTAAATATGTATCATGGAAAAATATATCATCATTATCAAATATTTTATTACATTAATATCACTCATTAGTATTTAATTTTGTGTAATTTTAATCATATTTATGAGGTTGATTTTATTTGTAAATAACACCCTTTCCTAAGTAAATATTATGAGAAAGCATGTTTTTTAATTAGTAAATTAACTTTTTAAATTTTCATCTTAAAGTAGTGCATCTATTTGTTGAATGTCATATTTTTTCATGATATACACAAAATCATTTGTGTTTTTAATATTTTGGCCTATGGTTTGAAAATTAGTTGTGCATAGAAAGCAATTTGATCAAGATTTTGTCCAATAAATTATTTAGTATAATGTATTGATTTTTGAAAAAGTATGAAGATTTAGTTCTCAATATGTCCATGTTATGCATTTTTATTTATTTCATTTTTATATTGTTTATTTTTTTCTCTTTGGTTGGATTATTTGTTATTTATCTATATCAATGGTTTTAATTGAAAGACAAATGAATAATGTATGATTTGTGTTAAACTTAC
Source organism: Torreya grandis (assembly GCA_037957365.1). Classification (NCBI taxonomy): domain Eukaryota; kingdom Viridiplantae; phylum Streptophyta; class Pinopsida; order Cupressales; family Taxaceae; genus Torreya; species Torreya grandis. The sequence goes on along the minus strand of JARHVA010001631.1, from coordinate 1,409,506 downwards.
TCTTGATATGATCATTGAGATTATTGAGAAATAAATGTTATCCTTCAATATCACATGATTGATAGATCAATAAGATCATATGACAACAAAATATAAACATGTAAACTTCTATTTTCACATTGGAACCTTGCTTAATATGTTGAATACTTTAAAACATAATTTTAATTCCATTATTTGTAATGTATTGATCTAAAAATACTTTTTGTAAATGTAATCATCCAAAAGTGGTATTTGGATACTAAGAGTGTTTCTTGAAATATCATATTCCTAAATTAGACCTAGACCTATCCTAGAGCCTTTAACACACTTTTCTAGCCATTATGGAGACCACAGACATCTTCTATCAGCACAAACACAATCCCAAGATAACATTCCTAGATCCCAACCTAGTGTGCCTAGTAATCTACCAGTTGTACACTAGTGCGACAATAAGGACACTAAAGCCACATGGCACAAGTGTCCCCAACTTGGCACTAGTGTCCCTTTACATAACTTTCTTGAATAGATACATTTAAAAATGCTTTCCCCTCCTAAGGTTAGCCTAATTACATTTTTTTATCCTCACAAGCTACATATCATTATAAATACAAGACTATTTGACCTTTATCCACTAGATGGAAAATAGATGCAAAAGCCTATCCAAATAAAAAATAAGTTGAGCAAAATTAAGGTATTTGATCCCTATTCTTGACTAATTTTGTATACTACCATCTACAATATCCCTAATCCTAGATTTCAAAGATTATCAATCTCAAACATACTCAAGGCATTCAAAACCACTCACATTCTATCATTCACTTTCACTTTCACTAAGCACTAGGTGGGAAAACTACATTGATATTAATCCCTCCTCAGAGTATTGGTATGTAGGCAACTCTCTTCATAGTGAGGTATTGAGTACTTCTAGTCTATCCTACTAATAAACACATATTTTTATCTCATGCCATACTTACAATTGGGATTAGGTTTTTCACACTAAGTCATTTTTTATAGGCACAATATATACTTCTAGATTTCATGTGCATAATAACAAGAACTACAAACATAGGCACAAGAGCCCCCAAAAATAGGAACAATATTGTAAAGAGGACACTAGTGACATTTTAAGGACACTATAGTAGCATGGTGTTACTATACAGGTGGGGCACTACCATCTAGTGACAAATTAGACCCAGAGAACCTATTGACAATGCTCAGAATTGTCCAGAACCTAGTTTTCAAAACCCATATCTTTTGCAATAGTCACTTTCTAGATAAGTCTCTATTTATGTATATTTATTACCATTTTTATAAATTTAAAAGAATTAAAAATCTATAACAAATTAGTAGTTAATTATTGAATATTATTTAATTGATTTAGACATCTTATCCCTTTAATCAAACATAGGTAATTACACATGTAAAACCTTAAAAGGTTAAATCATTTCGTGAACCTGACTTACTTCGAATATTGCTTCAAACTCTAGTTTGCATTTTTCAAAAAAAATATGTAATAAATTAGGGCTACATACTTTTGATTTTCTAATTTTTTTAGAAAATCTATCTAATTAAATAAATTACATATTAGGGTTTCATTTTATTTACATATTATTTAAATTATTTCAAAGTAACCTTAATTCAATAAAACCCTAACCCTAGACACACTTAGGGTTTGTATCCTTTTCTTATTTAAACTCATATTTTAATTCCAAACTATTATATTTTCTTCCATATATCACTTTATTTTTATTTCATATGATCATGATCATAATGATAGAATAAATTAATCACTTTTTGTTGCAAAGTTTAATACTTTCATTTGCATGTCAGTTCCCTTTAATTCAAAATGAACTTAGAAAAGACATAAATATATGTATAGATAATACTTTATATCAATTACAATAATGTCATATCTAATATCATGTTATCTTTATCCTATTTGTAATCACATTAACAATCAATCCATACACACATAGAGGATTTAACACATAAGCTAACAACTATGTTTCAATTCAATATCATATCTTATGCAAAGGAAAGAATCTCTTCCTCATCTCCATGAGGGTGATAGCTAATTTCCCTCTAACCATGTCCATGATATCATTCCTATATGATATAAAATAACCTATAACAATGTGACTATTCCCCATACTCAACTTATTCTTACCTCTTCCCTACAGGGTGTGTGCCTACATGTTCAATCAGAAAAAACTAAGATTGACACTTGTGAGACTCTATGTGATCAAATTCTTAGTATAAGAAAGATAATTTTAAGTTTACAAAACTAGAATCAACTATTACATGAAAAGATTAAAATTTTGGAAAATTAATTTACAAGATAAAGGCTTTCAAGGCACAAAGTGTAAATCATGTATATACATCTCCACCTAGTCAATTTGTGGTAAACAATGTTACATATCCAAATCATAAATCACAAAAAAGTAAATATAAAAATAGTGATTAAAAAATCATTTAAATATCAAATAAAAGTTGAAGTGAGGTACTAATGGAAATTATTAAAGCTAAGTTGATCAACCTACCCCCTCTACACCCAATGAGGAGATCTAGATATTTTTGTGTATATCATAGGATGCATATGCACCCCACCATTTCATGTTTAACATTAAAAATGAAAATATAATAGATAATGGATATAGATGACTCACATAGTGACACATCATCCACACAACATACAATGACACATCTAGTAGTTTAAAAAAGGGTCAAATTTAAAAATAGTATAAAAATGGTTACCAAAACATAACTCAAAACAACACAAAGTTCAAAAAACACAATCAAATAAATAAATAGTAAAAAAATCACAAATAAATCAAGAAAATATACCTCTCCAAAATGAGGCTCAATGTTCAATATGGTATAATTTTTATCATAAATATCTATGATAGTTTGATTATTAAGGTCAAGGTTTGGGAAAATACACCCCAGTCATCATTTATCCTATTCTTGTAATTTATAATATTGGTCAACATGGTTTGGGATTTATTGAACATCCTAAAACACATTAGTCATAGCTATATTTTATCAAGACAAAACATCTAGATACATAGGAAATGTTATAGAAAGAGAAAGATCTTAAGTTTCAAAGTTAAAATCATGCTCAACCAACAAGCATTCTCAAACAAGGTTTTCTAGTAAAAGAGCCTCCACATCACCATATGTATATAATAAGCATATTTTAAAATTAAAAAATAAATATCAATATGTCAAAGCACAATTCAAAAAGGTCAACTCCATAGTATGAGGTAGTCCCTCTATCACACCAAGTTATTATGATTGAGATGATGACCAATAATCAAATTTCTACTAGAACAACATTAAAATATATCATAGCAATCACACTGTAAGAGATGTTACCATTCCTATTTTTGACATAGGCCACATTGATAGAGTCTCGCATGAGACTCATTGGCTAGTATGGTTCCTAATCTTGTACATACTTCATTCTCTCTTTCACTCCTTGTACATAGTTTATTTTCATTTACTTTTACATATCTTATATCCAAAAAATACAAAAATAATATAATATGTCAAAATAGAAAAAGCATTCAAATATTACTTAGAAAACACATAATTTATAGATTATATGCATTTCTCTAATTACCTTTTCACTACTTCCCATATATTACATATGCTAGCTATTTTAGTATAGTTGATTTTTATCATACACATATACTTCACTTGTTCTTGTTGAGTACTTATAGATTACACATATGAATTTGGTCCATTACATTGGTCTATATTATCATATAACCACTAGGGGAATATACATTGATCTAGGTTTATTCATTTGATACATTCACCCAACCAGGGTCATTTCATACACAGTTGCTACTACCAAGTTTTATCCTTTCATACTATACATTACAATTTATACATTGATATATATTAATATTTATCATTGATACTCATTGCTCAAATTTTTTAGACTATCACTAATTTATGATCAACATATGTACATCCTAGAATTTACATAGGTACTACATAGTTATACATGCTTTCATTTCTAACTTCCTTATTTAGACTTGATTGTGTTTCCTATGATTATTTTTTATAGATCTATACCACTTCTATGTTGTACGCATTGGACATGTGCCCATGTACCTTGTGTGTGCTTTCTTGTTTATATATGTGGACATTTTAACATGTATTTATATGTGGATCTAAGCCAAATTTCTTATTGTTTTTGTGTGTGTACATTTGAACATGTCCTTGTATGTCTTCTATTCTCACATTTAGTTACATGTGCCCTTGTCCCTTGTATATGGCCCCTTGGCATAATTTTGTGTGCCTCATGTGTTTGGTATGTATGCTTCCTTGTATGTGTCTTCACCATGACACTTTTTTTTACTTGTTATAAAAACACTATTTTTTGATGCCATGAGGGACCTCATGCATCTACCCTTCCTAATTGGGTGTCATGATGGACATCATACCCCATCCCCCTAGGTAGCTACTCATATTTTTTGGTATACACATTGATTACATCTATCTTGACAACCTTGTGCAATGCTATATTATAACATGCATATTAAATTACCTACTTATGCTCAAATAATTTTACATTCTAATTTTATGTTTGCGTATTGTATTAGAATATAAAATAGTTATCATATATATGATTCAACTAACACATTTAATAGAGATACTTATTTTGAGGATGGTTATTACATCGGTTCCAAAACTACCCTCAAAAGAGGGGGAATTCATAGGGTTTTGTCATAGATATCATTCTTATACTTTGATATTCACATATTATTTTCAGCACATAGGGTTAGTTTCATAAATTAGACATAGATCAAACACAAGAAAAATAAGGACTCAAAAAGTAGTTCAATCACCTATATTTTAGACCAAACAGACATTAGTGCTTAAATTGGGACACTAGAACCATATGGTGATACTATCCACTATAGGGTGTTATTTTTTGATAGCCCCAACTTTAGGGTAGTCTAGATTACCCAAACCAATATACCAATAATAGTATAGATTTGCATAGATATAGTCATAGGTTTGATAGTTACGTTTAGATTCTACTTAGATACACTCATTTCAGCTTAGATTCATACCAGTTTCTTAGATTTAGGGGAATAATGTATGACATGATCACTCACACATTCAATTTAGTTATATAAATATAATATTACATACTTAATTTAAAAGTGGTATACTTAGATATTAGATTAGGAGATGTGCATGGCATATAGTTTCTATATACTCAGTTACACATAGGTTGATCAAATAGAATGGAAAAATCCATGTCATTATTTATGTTTTATATACTATCACATTCTAAGTTATCATCAATTTCATGCCTTACTCCATCTATAGTGGTTAGCATTTTTGAATGGCCCAGAGCAACTTAATATACTCAAGTGGCTATAGAGCCAAGATACACAGTTAGATATACCTAGTTAGATAATTTTAGCACTTTGTGCAGTTTAGTTTCAAATGCATCTACTTCACATGGGTGGAAAATGATGGAGTTGTGGCCTAATTGAGTTCTTATTCCACCAACATGAAAGAGTTAGAAAAACTAATATTCTTATCTAAGCTATTCACATATCATGATACACCAAACGTGGGTCGATAATGATGGAGTCAAAACTGGATTGATTTCTTGAGCCACCCATATGAGGATTGAGCAAGCTATCATCTCAGTCTAAGCTATTCAATGATTTGATCATTATATACACTCATACACATAATTTGTCATTGATTTCATGAATTGGTTTACATACCCAATAAGGTGTATTCATTCTTTTCCTCTCTATTTACTCAATTTTACTCAATTACTTTATTTAGAATAGCTTTTTACTTTTAATAATATCTTAAGTAAGGACTAATGTTTGCATGTTTCATTATAGGTCATTGATTTGGAGCATGTTTCACATACACAAACCAAGATTAACATACTCAAACTCAACTACATGGGATTTACTTCCTAGATATGTCTAGGTATGCTTCTTTTTCCTTTATACTAGTCATTTCACTTTGTTACATTTCTAGCATAAAAGGGGGGTAAATACAATCACCTAAAAAAGGTATTTAGATGCCAAGAGTGTTTCTTGAGATATCCTATTCCTATATTATCCCTAGACCTATCTTAGAGACTTTACCACAATTTTCTAACTATTGTGTAGACCACAAAAATATTTTGTCAATCCAAACATAATCCTAAGACAACATTCACAAATCCCAACCCAATATGCCCAATAGTCTACTAGCTTGACACTAGCACCACATTAAGGACACTAAAGCCACATGGTGTTAGTGTCCCCAACTTGGATCTAGTGTCCCTTTCTTAACTCTCCCAAATGGATACATTTTCAAATATTTACCCCTCCTAAGGTCAACCTATGTGCATTTTAGTATATATACAAGCTACAGATCACCATAAATACAAGACTATTTGACCTCTATCCACTAGATGGAAAATAAATGAAAAATCCTATCCAATTAAGAAACAAGTTGAAAAAAATTAAGGTATTTGATCCCTATTCTACCCTAATTCTACATAATACCATCTATATTAGACCTAAGCCAAAATTTCAAAGATTATCAATCTTAATCACACTCAAGGCATTCAAGACCACTCTCATTTTAGCATTCACTTTCACTTACACCAAGAACTATATGGGAGAACTACATAAGGCTTGATCTTTCCCTAGAGTATTGGTATGTATGCAAATATCTTCACACTAGGGTATTGAGAATTTTCAACCTATCCTACTAATGAAAACATATTTTAATCTCATGGCATACTTATAAGGAGGATTAAGGTTAGTGTTATCATTTTTGGCCTCATAAGAAAAAATATCAACCCCTATAATTCAAATATTTGATAAATATAGCCTTATCTTACTTTTATATGCCTCATAGAAACTTTATTTAAGATACAGATTACTTGTATAAGACTTGAGAAGCTAGATCATCATATGCACATCATGTAGAAATAGACTAGTCAACTCAATTGTGCATTTTATAAGTATTCTTAGAAAGCCTCTCAGGATAAAAGAGTGGAATGGACATGAATTTATTCATTCCTTGATCATTATCTACAAATTTCATGTCTTTATGAGCTTGTTATATCAAGATATAAAGCTTTAAATTTGAATTTCAAGAGTGGAATGTATGTGAGGACATTGAATTTAAGCCATGACAAATAGTTGTTTAAATTCAAAATGAAGATCCAATACTACACATTTGATCATACATCAAATATATAATGATTCACAGTGTTTGATAAGATTAGTGGGTCCAATAAAATTGATGGTGCATGTGAAATTATACAAAGCAGATTCAATGGTGTGCAGGCAAAGATAGAGTTAGTGGGTTCCAAAGATCAAATGGTGCACATTTGATTGTGCATATAAATATCAATGATGAGCATCAATTTAAAATGGGTTAGTGGATCCTGGGAATAAATGATGATCTATTAAGTGTCATGACTATGGTAATTATCAAAAAATATATGGCTTATGTTCATTTGTATAGAGGAAGGTCAATGGTGCATGGAAAAGTAGATCCAATAGTGCTCATCTAATGAAGATCATATATCAATGGTAAATGATGAAGTTTGAAAGTGCTATAATATTTAAGGCTTATATTAAGATCAATGGCTAAAATTAAAGGTCAAGGTTATAAGACTTTGACTAGAGGTCAAAATAAAATCCAAGTTAAACTAGAGTGGATATTGCAACATAAAATAATGTCATTGAAGCTTAGTATGAACCTCTAGTTTGAATATTTATAACATGTAGGTTTCATCTTATATGGTTTTTGTATTATTCCCTAACTATGTTAACTTTTTATTTAAATAAGATCTATGCATATAATGAGTTATTAGTTTCTGTAAGGTTCAAAGGTATAATGGGTCTATTTAGACCTAATAGAGATCAAGAATGAGGTTATATAGCCTATAGGATTTGTATCAATATTTAGTATCTATATTAAAACCAATAATTGGATTAGTTTTCAATCTAAACTAAACACTTATGCTCATGTTAGCATAGGGGCATTTTAGGGTAGGGGTAAGTTTGAAGTGTCTCAACTTTAGACATGGCTATATCCTCAACAAGTAGGCACTTACCACCACTCAAATCAAACATGATGATGGCTTTGTAATAATTATAGATGAGGATTTTTTCATTATATGAAAGGGAATTAATGCAAATGAGATCAAGAAGGATTCATGTGGTGGTGGGGATTGCTTCCTATAATGGTTTTGACCTTCATGATCCATCCTCCCACACTAAATAAAGTCCTAATAACATTAATAAAAGCAAGAGCTCAAGGAATATGGGATATTGATCATTATGACCTCTTCTCCACTCTCCCATGCATCCCTCCCCATTTATTTCATCCCATTATACTATATATATAGACTTTTGAGCCTTATAAAGGATCCCTCAAGGCTTGTATGAGTATACTCTACCAAAAAATATAATTTTACATCTATTTGGATTCAATAATAGACCTTGAAGCTCTTTCATGGTGATATTATAGTGTATTCATGCTTTTTAACATGTAAATATGATATTTTTATCTTCATTTCAAGTCCTTGTTAGAATAGATGTCAATAAAATGTCTTATGCAGGTCATGTCGAGTGTAGGTGTGTAGGTCATGGAGTCTTAAAGTGTGTCATGGCTAGTGAGTGTCTTATAATAGAGTTACTTAACATAACCTTGGTGTTCCATTCATCTATCATAACATCCATATGAAATGCTCATGTATAAGACTCATAAAGATGACTGTTTAGTAATGTTTATTCCATTAGTGCGTGAAAGTTCAAGCTTATGAGTGGATAGTTTAATTCATGGTGTATCACCACATGTTAGTGTAGGTTTAATTCATGTAACTCCTTCTCTCTTTTCATCCCAACCCATTTATGTCTTTGATGATCATTATAATGAATAATATAAGGAGCTAACCTCATTACAAACCCTAAATATTTGACCCAAGTTTAGGTGACCCATGGCCTAGGGTCATTCCCATGTTGGACTAGGTTTGAGAGTAAGACCTAAACAATCCTTTATTCAGCTAGCGTTTAACCTAAGTCCTTAATATTTCTATCACACTTGGTGAGAGGGATTTAAAGTTACCAAAAACATGCTCTAAAATATATTAGAGGACATTTTGAAGTTGAAAACATCATCTACAATCATCTTGGGTAAAGTCAAACATCTTTGGAAGGTTTGAAATTAATCTCAAGTTTAGAGATACCATTGGTTTCATGGTTACAAAGGGAATAATTTTTTTTGTCATGTTTTTAATTTGATACACATATTTCATAGGATTCATGGCATCCTATGAGGTAGGTTTTTGCCCTCCACCCCCATATCCACCTTATCATATCCCATATGACCCATACACTGATCCTTGCCAACCATATAATCCATATCCTACATAGTACAAAGATCATCCACCATACATTGAGCTTCCTCCACCCCATGATAACCTCCTCATCCTCATAATAGATCCTATTATCAACCTACTACCCCTTGCAATCCACCTACACCAAACACTTATTATCAACAATTAGAGATTAAGAGATTAAGAAAAGAAAGGGACAAGTTGTAGAAGAGTCTTAGACAATAGAAAAGGATTGAATTCCAAGTTTTTATTCCCCACCAAAATATTCTTAAAAACCAGCCATAGTTATCTAAATGGGTCACCCCATCTCCTTTTTTGCCTCCCTAGTCATAGGAGTTTTCTTGGTCCATAATTGTTACTTAATGATAAAGCAAATCTTTTAATTGTTCCTAAACCAGTGGAAGACACCTTGAATATAATGTATAAACTTGTTTTTTACTTTTATTTGTAATGGAATGGGTCTCCCATGAAAATATTTGTAATTTTTAGAAGTCTTCAACTCACTTTCCATGCCTACCCCAAAATTTTATTTGTGCAAGACCTTATTATAGTAGATTTATTACCTCATTTTACCTTGTTTTTAGGTAATGACTTCATGAATAATATTGGAGGGTAATTTTTCAAAGAATTGTCTCAAATAGTGTGAAAACATGAACATGGTGTGGAGGTGAAAATCAAGTCTGAGTCACTCTCTAAGTTACACATTCTATCACCTCTTCCAATCACTCCAAAGGCAGACTTCCTTCACCTTCTTTCCTCAAGGCAATCCACTTGTGTTCAAGATATTATACCTACCAAAGATCCTAAGAAAATACCCACATGGAATAATTCATATGCCATGGATCCTAACTTCATCATGCCCACCCTTTAAAAAAATAATAAGGATAGAGAAGTAGGTGTAAAATATGTTATTTGTCCTTCATCTATTATTACTGAAGTACATATTACCTTTATTCACATCCCTCCTCAATCCCAAGAGCCTCCTAATAAACCATTCAATATCCCTAGTTGGAAGGATAACCTTATAGGTATCAATAAACATAATGATATCTACTTATCACCCTCCCTCTCCCCTCTTAAAAAGAAGTCAAGTGCACCAAAATCAGAATTGGATCATTCAAGCATGGTGGGTAATCTATCAAAGTCGGTAAAGTAGGGGGCAATCATTCAAGAGATAGATAGTTAAACATTTATATTTAAGTGTTAAGATAACTTTTTAGAGGAAATTTATAGTGTATATGAATAAGAGATTCAAATTGGAACCCTTATGTACTCTATTAGATCATAAGGTAAGCATGAGCAGAGCTTAGATAATAAAGGGAAATTACAATGTCATAATGATGGAGCTAAGGTAAATGAAACACAAGTTGATATTTTCATAAGAGACAAATTATATGGTAGCATCCATGATGATTATATTGATACTAAAATCAAGAATACAGTGGAAGACTAGTGGTAACACTTGTGTTTGGAGTTCTTGAATCAAATGGAATGGCTTGGTAAGGTAGATTTGAGTGATATAGTTGAGTAACTGGCTAATGTTTCAAATGAGAAAATCAATATAGATCAAGGAGTGTAGATACAATATGATTTGGACCTTAATTATATTAAGGAAACACCTCTCTCTATTGATGAAGAGGATGAGAAAACTTTAGTTGATCAAGAACCTTATGATGATCCTACCAAAGTGAAGGAGGTGAGTAACCAACTTGGTGACTTGTAGATAGGTGACAGAGATTCAAATGAACCTTGTTATTTTTTCATTAACCAAGATGATATATCATTTTGGTATGACTTATAGTAATTCTAATTGAAGCTAGATACCTCACCTTTACACTAGTTACAACTTGAAAAGAAGGAACTTGTCAAGAATTCTTTGATGGTAGATTATTTGTAGTCTAATGAGCAAAACCAATTGCAGCTCTTGAATGGAGAGGAAATGAGGTTAGTGATGCAAGATATAAATATTTTAGAGGAGTATTATTGGATTATTAATCCTCATACTCAACCCACACACATAGGGATGAAGCTAGATGTTGATTTTACTCTTCCAGGTAATCAAGAGAGTGTTAGCTATAGGCAGAAGTTGTCACCCATTAGCCAAAGTATAATTGCACATAAATCATCATATGATAGCTCTACATAAGCATCCCATAGTGATAAGAAAACATTAAAAATTTATCTTAGGGGAATGAAATTGAATTTTAGGTTAGTTTAGTAGTTAGTTTAGTTGTACAAATAAGTGTTTTACATAAGTTTGCAAGTTATGTCTTGTTCTTTCATTTGTTTGTCCTTAGTTGTTGAAATGTTCTTGGCATTAGGTTTAATTTTTTTTCCTTATTTGTGTGTGTCTTGTTTCTTCTACAAGTCTCTAAGGTGTCAAGATTACAATTCAGTCCAGAGAGTCATTATCTCATGTTTCTTTATTAAGTCACCTTGTCATGAAAGTGTTTGGGTTTCATGACTAACAGGCTAGTCAAGCCATTAGAGTTGCCAAAAATGTTAACATTTTTGGCCTCACAAGCTAAAATATCAACCCATATCTTTAAAATATTTGATGACCATGGCCTTAAATTGATTTTTTATGCCTCATAGTACCTTTGTTTAAGAGAAAAATGACTTATACAAGCCTTGAGAAACTAGATCATCATATGCATGCCATGAAGAAATGGACTAGTTAGCTCAATTATGTATTTTATTAGTATGATTAGAAATCCTCTCAGGCAAAAAGAGTGGCATGGACATGAATTTATTCATGACTTGATCATTCTCTACACATTTTATTTCTTGATGAGCTTGTTATCTCAAGATATAAAGCTTCAAAGTTAAACTTACAAATTGGAACATGCATGAGGATGTTGAATTAAAGCCATGGAAAATATCCATTTAAACTAAAACTAAATAGCTAATGGTACACATTTGATCTTACATCAAAGATATAATAACTTATGTCAACTAACAAGATCAGTGGGTCTAAATAGATCCATGGTGTGCATGTAATTATATAAAGTAGATCTAATAGTGCACATGCAAGGATAGAGTCAATGGGTCATAAAGATCTAATGGTGCATGTTCAATCATGCATCTAAATATAAAAAGTGAACGTCAATTCAAAATGGGTAAATATATCCTAGGAACAAATAAGAAACTTCCAAGTGTCATGATCATGGAAACTATCAAAAAATATATAGCTCATGTTCATTCATACAGAGGAAGATTGATAGTGTGAAACAAAGTAGATCCAATGGTACTCATCTAATGTAGATCATAGATTCATAATCAATGATGAAGGTCAAAGGTGACATTATATTAAAGGCCCAAATTAAGATAAATGGCTAAAATTAAAGGTCAAGGTTATGAGACTTTGATTGAAGGTCAAAATATGATCCAAATTGAACTAGAGTGGATATCACAGGATCAAACAATACCAATAAAGCTTAGTATGAACCTCTGGTTCAAATATTTATAACATACAGGGTCCATCTTCTAGGGTTTTAGTATTATTCCCTGACTATGTTTTCTTTTTTATTTAAATAAGATATGTTCATATAATATATTCTCGATTCCTTCAAGGTTCAAAGGTAAAATGGGTCTATTTAGATCTAATAGAGATCAAGAATGAGGCTATATAGCATATAGGATTTTTATTGATATATATTAGCTATATGAGAACCAATAATTAGATTAGTTTTTTATCTATAGTAGAGACCTATGTTTAGGTTAGGGTATGGGTAGGGTTGAAGTGTCTCATCTTTAGACATGGTTATATCCTTGACAACCAAGCACTTACCACCACTCAAAGAAAACATGATGATGTCTCTATCAAAGTTATAGATATGAGGATTTTTTCCTTATATTGAATGGAATTAATGTAGAGGATCTTAGGAAGGATTCCTGTGGTGGTGGGGATTGCTTCCTATAATGGTCTTAACCTTCATGATCCATCCTCCCATGTTAGATAGATTCCCAGTGACATTAATGCAAATAGGGGTTCAATAAATATGGGATATCAATCATTATGACCTCTTTTACACTCTCCCATGAATCCCTCCCCATCTCTCTCATCCCATTCTTCAATATATATAGGCTTCTAAGCCTTAATAATGATCCCTTGAGGTTAGTATGAGTATACTCTACCAAAAATTATACTTTTACATCTATTTGGATTGAATAACAAACCTTATAGTTCTTTCATGGTGATATTCTAGTGTATTAATGCTTTTTGACATGAGAATGTGATAGTTTTATCTCCATTTTAAGTCCTTGTTAGCCTACATTCAAAAAACTGTCTTGTGTAGGTCATGTGGAGTGAAAGAGTGTAGGTTATAGAGTCTTGAAGTCTGTCATGGCTAGTGAGTGTCTTCTAATATACCTACTTATCATATCCTTGGTATTCCATTCATATATCACAATGTCCATATGAAATACTCATGCATAAGACTCATGAAGATGACATTTTGGTAATTTTTAGTCCATTAGTGTGTGAAAGTTCAAGCTTATGAGTGGATAGTTGAATTCATGGTGCATCACTACATATTAGTGTAGTTTTAATTCATGAAACCCCTTCTCTCTTTTCATCCTAACCCATTTAGGTCTTATATGAGCACTATAATGAACAATATGAGGATCTAGCCTCATTAAAAACCCTAGAGTTTTGACCCAAGTTTAGGTAGCCCATAGCCTAGGGTCATTCCCATGTTGGACTAGGTTTGAGAGTAAGACCTAAATAATTCTTTACTCATATAGGGTGCATCCTAAGTCCTCAATAGTTTTCACATCAAATCCCATTTTCTAGGCATAATATAGAGTTCCATATTTCATGCACATAAGAATAGGACCTAGAAACATTGGCATGGGTTCTCTAAAAAAAAGGAATAATATAGTAAAGAGGACACTAGTGCCATTCTGAGGACACTATAGTAATATGACATTATTTTCCAAGTGGGGTACTACTATCAAGTGAGCAATAAAACCTAGGGACCTTATTAACAACACTCAAACCTATCTAGAACCTAGTTTTTAGAACCCATATCTTCCATGATAGTCACTTTCTAGATAAGTCTCTATTTATGCATATTTATTACAATTTTTAGAAAGTAAAAAGAAGTAGAAATCCATACCAAATCATTAGTTAATTTTAGTATATTATTTAATTAATTTAGACATCTTATCCCTTTAATATAACTTAGGATTTACATATGTAAAACCCTAAATGGTTAAATTATTAGACATATAATTGAATCTAAGGAACTACTAGGCAAAAAACAAAACCAAGTTAAGGATTTACCTACCAACGTTATAGAATATATCTTAATCATCATCAAAAAATGGCTCTCATAATTTCCTATAGAATTTAATGATAAATAAACACTCAAGGGTCACCTTGACCATCAAAGAATTTGAATTTTGGAATAATTAAGTCATTTTCAAAATGTATTGCCAAAATGTCCTTGTGGATAGGGTTACAAGGCATTAGATTAGTATTCATGCTAACTTTAAATATTTATTGTTATAAATATGAAACACACATGTATTTTTAAACTACCAATACCATATAGCATAGTGACTATCTCATTTGCAGGAATGATTACACTCTAGATAGGCTCATTTAAAGGTTAAGTATTATCATTGATGGTGGAGGTACACACACTAATTTGTATAGGATAAAATGTCAAACCTTGTTATAATCATAAAATAAGTAGGAACTTAATCACTAACACTATGGGAGTTTACATGAGAATTAGGTGCATTTATGACTTTGTTAGCATTATATATCATTTCATAAATAAATTTAAGGTTTTCAAGAACCTTATATTTAAAATATTTATCAGTGGATTAATTAAGGTTTGTATCCATTAAAAATGTAATATTTTGTAATTTAACATCTAAGAAATACTTATCACTCTCATATATTTATCTAAAGTAAACCATGACGATAACCTGAAAATGAGTACACAATGGTAGAGGAACCTTATGGATAGGAAGGATGAATAAACCCAAGTTAAAAATATGAAAAAATGAATGAAATTAGAATAGCCCTAAAATAAGGGTTTGAAAAAGCCTAGGTTAAATGATTGATTGAGTCATGGTTAACCATTTTTGTTTACTTAATTTAGTTTTATTCAAAATATGTATATGATAATTATAATTAAATATATATAAGTGTTTTACTTATTTTTTTATTAATGTGATCTAAATGAAGTAAAACTATGAATATTTATATTATGTAAAATAGGGCCATAATCTTACAAATTTTACTATAAAATGGGAGTTTGACTATAAAACACTATGGAAGAGAGATGCTTATTATTCTATTTTATTTCTCACCATGTTTTTCACTAGCTCTAAAAATGCTTTGTGTCTACTATGTAACTACCTTGATCAAGATAAAAGAGATCAAAGCCTATGTGTATGTTATTGTTAAAACTAAGACCCCTATGATGACTATTATTATCTAGGCCTTACAAGTATATAACACTTCATAATGCTACAACCATACATGTATATGATTCTTATGTATTCCATCACCTCTATTCATGTGTGTTGACATTTTTTTCCTTAACCTTCCTTTGAAATATTAATCACACTTTTGACACCTAGATGAATTTAAAAATGGTTTATCTCTTTGGGTTGGATTGACCTCAACCACTTCTCGTTAAATAGCCTAGAATTGCCTACATCATAATATTCTGAAGAGGGCTAAAATTGTATGTAGTTATCCCACTAATGTGTATGTGCCAAAAAATTTGAATGATAATATGAATTTAATTTTGTCTAGGTATCCCTTTTATACAATCATGTAATTGATTTGTGAAATTATATCTACTCATTTAGAAAACTTCAAAACTATGCTAAAGTAAAATATCAGTTAGCTAGATGTCCATTTTCTCTATGTATGACCTATATTTCAATCTATGGTTTTACCTTAAAATTTGTTAGGAAATTTTAATATATACTGATCTCAAGTCAAAATTAGAGAGCTATTAGTATGTAGAAGCTGACCCAACAAGATACCAAAAGGATAAAATAAACTAACATAAATGGTGCCAAACTCAAAATATACCTACAAGTCATGTTAGGACACAACTAAAAACATTAGACCGTATCAATAACTAACATTTTTTAATCATACTAAAATAGCATATCCAAAAAGAGACTAAAATAAGGATCCTTGTGACAGACCTAAAAACCATTAAAAATCTCAAAACAAAACACACCATAAATGAAGTAGACAAAAGAGTATGATACCAATAAAAGAGTGTCAATAAGTGTCCCATTCAAAATGAGAGTCCATATATATAAAATCACATGAAAATCACTATATAAATAAGGCTCATACTAAATTTAGGTGTTTATGATGCCCCCTCTTTAATTTAGTATTTGAATGCAATGCTAAATATTGGTTTAAAGGGATATAATAAAATACAAACATGCATTGGACTTTTTGAGCTTGTACCTTCCATTGTCCCACTATTCTATACTATCCAATTTTCACCTAAAAAAAATCATGCACATAATCAAATAGATTATTGTTCTAGATAAAAAGCAACATAATTGAAATGAAAAACTAAAAATTATAAAATAATAACTACACATATTGGTATGCAACACTATTTTACTCCTAGATTGAGCTCATAGGGTTTTTAATGAAGATGACGTATGCTCTAAATGACCCAACCCATATGGAGAATATAATCTTATCCTTGCTCTCTTCTTGGCTAGATAATCAAACAAGGTGTTCAATAACTATTTATAATTGTGTAACCCTAAAATATATTTGTATGTGATGGTGGAACCCTAAAATAAATTTTTATGTATACGTGGAACCCTAAAATAGGTTCATATGTAAAAGTGGAACTCCAAAGCAAGTTTTTTTTGTAGAATTAGAACATACAAACTAAGATTGTATGTAAAATTCAAACTCAAAAGTATGTTTGTATGTAAAAGGATCAATTGTTGTATATGATTATAAATAAAAATTGCTTATGTAATATCATCATTCCCCATTTATTCCTAATACTATAAATATAAAAAAGTGTTTGCATGATCAACATTCATTCCCAAATTTTATCCATTTGTTGTAGATACATAAATTTTCTCATAGGTAATGTTGATTCTTGACACATCCTAATGCACATGAATTATGCCCAATTACATGAATCTTATTTTCCATTCCTCTAAGACTTTTATCAATAGGTAATAATGACCCTTTGTTTATCATCAATACCACACAAAATTTTTAATGTGAAATGCTCAAAATACTTAAAATAATCATCAAACTATCTCCAAATCATGAAAACTATCCCTAATCTTTCAAGATAAATTTTCCCTAGGTAGACATGAGCATTATCTCACTCATATCCACCTAGGATAGCTACATCACATGTTAAATAATGACTAGTTTTTGAAATTTAAATCTTTTTTTTGGGGTCTTCCTACATGTTTCATAAGGTCTACTAAAGCAAATAATCTAAATGTTAACTTATAAATACACATCAAAGGTCTCTTATTATCACTACTTGGTATTCACTTGTTTCAATCTTACACACAATTTTACATTGATAAAATCTACCCTAGTCCTTCCAAATTCAATATCACTCACAAAGAGAAATCATAATCCAAGTCTAAATCACTTCAAATTAAGTTAAGAGTTATCATTGTCAAGTATTATATAAATTTTTATATTTTCATACACATAGTTAAGGATCATAATTATATAAGTAGTTTAGGGGGGAGAATTATGTGGGATTGATTTATCTTCTTGGAGTATTAGATATGTAGGCACAGTCAATCATTAAGGGGTGATTAAATAAAAACCATTACACTACCCTATTTTTTATAGGTGTTCAAATTATCAAAATGACCTCAAGATGTCAAAGATAAAAGGAAAATGAAAAATTCTACATGGCACAATTTTAATTTTGATATCCCAACTTGCTTAGGAAGCATAGGCACAAAATGGGTAGTAATTAGTTTCTCATCACAGTCAATTGGGACAACTCTACAGTCAACAAACTTAAGTGGCCTAAATTCCTATCTACTTAAAATGGTCTTGTCTAATAATATTCTATAATTTTGTCTTTGATTTATCACTATCAAAATCACACTTTCTTTGTCTTCCTCTATCATTTATTAATCATAGTCAACTGGGACAAGTCTATGAACAATGGACTCAAATTCCTTGCACTACCATACACTTAAAGTAGACTTATCCAAAATTAATTTTAGAATTTTTTCATGATCTTGATCATGAAAAATCACATATTTCATTAATTTGCACTTTAATATAGTGTATAGTCACATCTTTCACTAATTTCCCTTTTAAGATAGTTATAATAGTCAACTAAAATCCCAATTTAGGTTAATTTTTTTTCTTAGTGTTTTCTAAAAATAATAGTTTTCCATATTTACCAAAATTTCAAAATAATAATTATTGATTACTATAAATCTATAGCATTTTGATATATTATAGTTTTACACCTATTAGCATTACAAATTTATATTATTTTATAAAAAATAGGGTTAAACATATTGATTAAACTATAAATTTTTTAGCACTACTTTTTCTGATTTTTGTTTTAGGGTTTTAGATTATTTTTTAATTTTTATACATAAAAATATTTTTTTATTTGGTTTTCAAGTTTCAATTTTAATTTTTAATATTCTTTATATTTTTATCTTATTTTCCTATAAATTATGTTCCAATAGTTTTAAAACACATAGGAACTATGGTTTTAGGAAATGTGGTCTTAAATTTTCACGTACCTCATGGTATATCATAAATGCTTATGGTTATAATTTTTAACTATAGGAAGCCTTCAACCATTTATTCTTATAGTGCACTAATAAGTGGTTATCCTCATGAAGTTACTCTCAATTTACCCTAAAGACATGATATTATAGCTATAGGATGGTGGAATCCTATTTAATTAGTATCTTTTGGATCATGTTCACTATTTATGATTGGGATAAGTGTATCTAAGAGCCTACAAAATAAACACACTTTGACTAGTTGCACACTTAATCCTTGTTATAATTTTTAGAGTGTCAAATTCAAATCTTAGTAATAATGAATAAATTTTGATTACATCTATTGAAACCAAAGGAAAGAAAGATTAATAAAACATGAAAACATAAACAAGAAAATATAACTACAATCAACATTAATTATCATACAAGATAAATCAAATTAAAATTTATAAACTTAAACTACTAGGAGTTAATAAGAGATAAAATAGATAAATTTAGTTAAAATATTAACACTAAATAAGAACTTATGAAAATTGTGCTAAGTTGTAAAAGACTAAACTAAGAAGAGTTGTAGTGAACAAAACATAATAAGGATAAAAAAATGTACATCAACTAAAATAAAAATAAAACATAAAAGATAAATAAATAAATTCAACTCAATATGTGAATAGAAAATGAAAATATTATTGATAAACTATATGTTTCATGATTTATTACAATAAATCTTAGAAGATTAATCATAACATAGAGATAACCCAACAATATGTCATAAGAGATACAAAATATTCATCATTATTCAAGAAAAGTACAAAGATATTTTGCACATATTAGCACATGATTATGAAATAATCAAATGAATTAATACTTTATCAAATTCATATAATCATTTTATAAATTTCATAACAAACCTATATATACTTGTGTGTATCTAGCAGTTTACTTCATTGTCATAGAATATGTTGCTTGGTTTTCCTACAAATGATATTCAATCTCAAATATATATCACATAAATAAAATTCAATATGAAACTTATAATAAAATATATTATGTACCTATATACTTTTATCTCTTTTGAAATTTCCTTCAAGTCTGATTTTAAAAACTTCTTCAAAGAAGTAGTTATGTTTTCAAACTACAAACAAAATTTAGTTAACTAATTATTATAGTTAATTAACTTAAATTAAGATAATTGTTTTAAAATATAATTTTAAATAAGGTTCATAATTTGAACTTATATTTAAATTTAAATAAGTCTGTAAGAACTTATAACACTTGAGAATAAATTTTATTTTAATAAAGATAAACAAATATCTCTAATGGTATGGGGGGACACATACTTAACTTTAAAAATAACTTAATGAAACCATAAATAAAAGTCATGATGAAAATTAAATAATCATAATGACCATTTTTAATTAATTTAAACCATTAAATTCATTTTCAATCATTATTCATTTTAACCTTTAAAAATCATAAACATATAAAACTACATTTTAAAATCAAGAAAATATATGAAATCAACCAAATCATGTTATATGAAAATATTGTATGCATACATCAAAATAAAATGAAGCCATGCTAAAAGATAAAAATATCATGTATGTTTTCCAACAAATATATCAAATATAGAAAGAGAGTATCATGCAGTGAAAGTTTGCAATATCAAATATCAACTATCATTCATCATAAAGCTCTTAATATATGACCAAATCAATTAACGAAGCATCCAAATCAGTTTGATATTCTATATATTCAAGTTATAAAGGTTTAAGTTCAACTAAATTCATGGTATCCAATTCATTATTAACTTTGACCTTGATCTTATTGAATAAGTGTGTTACCACAAGCTAGGATGAATATTCACTAACATATTTATGACGCGATGAGGTAAGATTATTTTGGAGATCTAGAAGACTTGGAATGATATTTTAAATATTGGGAATAATTTCAAAAAACATTTCAAAGCTATGAGGCACATAATCAACACTTGACAAAGTTTCATTATTTTGCAGCATGCATTTATTTAGAAGAAACATTCGGTGAACCATGTCCAAATGGAAAAGATCTTCAATTGCCTCTTCATAAACCTCTATGAAAATTATTTCCATGAAGATATAATGAATCACAAGTTAAAAAATTAAGAACATCCCAAAAATTAGGATCATTTGCATTAAAATGTAAAGACATTCTAGTTCCATGATTAAAGGGTCATGTGAACGCATTAGAGACTCTTTGATCTTGAAAATGTATGTCTTGGTAGATATTACAAAGATTTTTACTATTTTTATATTAACCTCTTCTACCACAAAAAAATTATTTTTGTACTCTGAGAACATGACTCCAGTCTAACATCTTATTATTATATTTGAAAATGATAATAATATGAGAAAATTATATAAAATAATTTTCAAATAAATTAACTATTGTCACACATTTTAATATTTAAATTTCAAAACTAAGTTTACATGCAAAAATAATCATTTTGGAAATACTCATTCTTTGTCATTGAGATAGTGTAAATGATATTTATTTTCAAGACAAGTTTTAAGATATGAAATTTGCTATAAAAACATGTAATTTCATTTTCATATGTATCAGTATGATATATCTGAACAAAACCCTAGCATGTACAATGATATTTATATTTTATATAAAATAAAAAAATGGAAATAAAATTATATGCTATAACTCAACTTGTATGCACTTATCTTTCAAAATAATATTTACTTATTCAAAAATCATCAATAATGCATTCCAAACACTTCACTAAAAAATTTTAGACTATGTAATTTTTTCCATTAACATTTATCAATATAAAACTTAGAACCTCTATATTGCAAGTGGATTTCATGACAAACTAAAATAGCTCAATCCTGAGAGAATGTAATTTGAGTGCCAACTTGAGGCCTTAAACAATAAGCTAATACTTTAATACCATCTCAAAATACATACCATATCCAATGTTGTATTCAAGTTCAAATTCATTGAAATAACTATATTCTTATTAGTAAGGTGTAACCTAGGAAACCCCCTATTTCCCCTAAACCATTCATGTAAAAAATTGATGATCCATGAAATATAATATACAACAAAATTATTCCTAAAATTGAAATGAAAATAAAATAGTCGGTATACATATTAAACTAAGATAAAGACTGGGTTTTCATATTTATTCAACCAAGAATGCAAAATTGAATGAAAAAAACACTTTGTTATTGAAATAATAACCATTTAATTTCTTATTTTTTATTCAAATCTTGTAGATTGTTGAGTTTCAAATAAATGACCCTTCAAATTTTTCTTTCCTTAGAGAACACAAGAGACCAATTAATTCAGAGTGAATATAGTATTTGAATCCTATGTGACAAGAAAAATCACTTCAATAGAAAATAAAAATATCCTTTCTCTAAGAATTTAAAATAAATAACAAAGGCTATTATTATCAAAACCTTTCAAGAATAACTTTTAATGACAATAGGCTAGTAAAATGTATACACTAAACCATATCAAACATAATAAAATCAACCATGAAACCTAAACCTTTTCATTATCCACTTTCATATTGTTTAATATTAAATTTGGAATATATGTGTATGCAATGTTAATAATATTTATTAATCTAGGGCATAAGGGTGATAAAGTACTTCTATAGTAGGTCAATAGAAAAATCAAGCAAACAATATTCTAAATTTATAAAATTGATATTGCTAAAAATAATAAAGTATAACTACTAATAGATATTTAAACAAATTGGAAACAATAATAATTAGTTGGTTTATTGTGTATGTAGGTATGAGAGGGAACATGATGTAATTGAAATAGATGATGATCTTAAAATAGTTATTAATTTCTTTAAATATCTTTTTTTTGTCCTCAAATGCTTGGGTCAAATATAGATAGTTACATCAACACAAGTGTCTAACTGTTCTATAGATGTCATATACAAAATATTGATTAGATCTAGATGCAACCAACTAGAGCCTTCTAGGTTTTTTTTTCACATTTCTTATGATGTCTTCAAATCATGTGCATAGGTTATCACTCATTGTCAAATGATCAAACCCTAGATATCCACCCTTGGAATGGCTATGGGAAAAATGGGCTAGTGGACTCAAAGTATCGAGATGGATCCAAATACCCATATGTCAATGGGTATTTCCTACATATCCACTACTCTAAAGAGGGCTTCATACTAATGTATTTCTCCCCTATATGTTGGCTAGTGTGCACACAAGGGTACAATGTGTGATAAGAAAAGACATGCAATAACCTAGATTGTAACTTTGAAAATATGGCTCATGGGCTTCTTTTTGAATGATTCAAATGTATATAAATATTGACCCTATGATTGATATGGAAATAAGGATAAATCGGACATATTTTATCACTTTAATGCTTGATCGAGTGTTTCTTGGTATATTTCCTTATGATTTGTATGTGATTACCAAGTGAGGAATGAATGAGGGTTGATCTTTTATATATACCAATACCTTTTGTAAATATCTCACATTAAATCACTTAGGCTAACCTTTTAGATATGTTTATTTTTCAAATTGGATGACTTTTGAGCACTAGACACTTTCTAAGAAAATGGATAGTTGTTCCAATGCATGTGTTTACCTGGGATGTAAGTTCATAGGGAGCTAGAAAATAAGTGCAAGTCCAAAACTATGCTAAGGTAGAATAATTAGGTTTAGATTTTTTTACAATATAGAAGGTTTGGGTCATCAAAATAACAATGGTCAGGATAAGAGATAATTAATTACGCACAAATAGAAATTGAATACAATCCTTTTAATAATGAGGTCTAGAACTAGAAGGTACAACCATGAGAGGTATTTACCAAGTGTATAAGATTGAGGTACTATATAAATCATATTTTAGTATCTACAAACCATATAACTAGACTGTCATTATTTTGTTTTCAAAAATGGATATATATATTATGAATCACTATTTTATTTGAAATAATAATATTGTATAAAATCTATACAACATATTATTTCATTAAAAATAACAAAAAATAAAATAATCATTCAATACCAAAATATAAAAATCCTCTAAGAATTTTAGATTTATAAGCTCCCTTTAAAATACTAAGATTCAAAACTATAAACAATGGTTCAAATGAAAGTTCCCATACTTAAGCAAGAAAAATCAAAGTTCATACTTGAGAATGAAACTCAAAACTCTAATTAATTTTCCTCAGAATAAATAGAAACCAAAATGAAAGTAGAGTTATCTATGAGTTCACTATTCATGTTTGAAACTATCAAAATGCAAAAAAATCAACAAAATAAAAAATTTGAAGAGATTCATTTCCAGAAGAAGATTGAAAAATGAAAAATAAGTGATGCATCAATAACCATTTTCAACTTGACCCCAACAACAAAGCCACCTTAAATGTAGTGAAAATATCTAGCTAGATTGTATCCTTACCATCCTTTAAACTACCCATCAACATGGAAAAAATATTGATAGTTCATTAAATTGGTGATTTGATAAGCATATATTTTAATGTTTCAATGATTCTCTAAATTTAGAAACAATAAACAACATATTTTATAAATTGATAATACATGTAACTAAAATTATGTCAACAACCAAATTTGTCAACCTACTAACTATTGACCATTTTTTGCCCAACAAGCCAAAAATTGGTCCCCTTCTATCCCTGCTATTCTAACCCATTTCATTTTTCAATTTTCAATGAATATGTTCATTTATACAGAATCTACAAGTTTTGGATTTCTATGAACTCTACAGGTTAGTCCTTTGGCACATAAAGGATCAGTTCAGAGAGTTCTAGGTTTTACAAGGCTTCTTCAAGCTCTGGTCTGAAGAAAATCATGAATAAGGTTGGCATCATTGAACCATTAAACTTGGTTCAATGCCTTGGTTCAATGCCTGGTTCAATTGCTTGGTTTAATCAGCCTTGGTTCAATGCCTTGGTCTAATTGGTAGTTCAATCACTCCTTTTCAAAGCTTGGTTCATCGATTCAAGTCCATCGCTTCAATTTCTAGGCTTGGTTCATCACTTGCTTCATGGCCATTGGTTCATTGGCAAGTTCAATGGGCTTAGTGTACTTCGTTGAACTGTTGAACTGGTTCAATGAAGTAGTTCAATCATTTGGTTTAACGCTTAAGTTCAAGCGACATCAGTTCAAAATGCCTCTAGTTCAACGTGTAGGTTCAACAATAGAAGCAAACAAGGAAAGATCAAAGGCTAAGTTCAATGGGCTCAGTGCACAGCTTTAAACCATTGAATCAGTTCAACCAATTGGTTCAGTTGCTTGGTTCAATGAATGGATCATTGGTTAAGTTCAAGCGGCTTGGTGCACAGTCTTGAACCATTAAATTGTTGAACCAATTGTTGGTTCAATGGCTTGGTTCAAGGGTGTGCCCTAAAGCCAAAGGGTAGTTCAAGATCCAAGAGGCCCTTATGGAGGGCAAAGAGTGTTTCAAATGGATCCATAGGGTTTTCAAGTGATGACAAGCACGTAAACATTAAATTTTACACCATGAAAGCCAAAATGCAAAAGGCACCAAGTGGCAACCACAGAGGACTTCAACATGCTTTTTGGGAGCATCAGAATGTGCCATGTGTCCCATGTAGGGCTTGGTGGAAGTTGATAGATGGAAACATCTATGGGTTTCTCCTATTGGCTTTAAAGAAGACTGTGGTGGGCCCAAATGAGTTGTTAAGAATTATGTAGAGCATGCCAAGTGTCAGTGTTTGTGAGTACTAGAAAAGGGCCCAAAAGTTTTCTAAGGTAGCTAAAGGCTCTATGGAAGTGGCCATGAGTCAGCTTTTTCCTGACTCTAAAAAGACCCTCTAATGTAAGCAGACACTGCCACGTCTCATTATCAGCTCAGTGAAAGTTGCCACATGTCAATGTCCACATTTCAAAGTGTCTTCTAAGTGCCCAAGCAGTGAGCTATGACACATGTCAAAGGCAGATGTGCTCTCAATGAAAAGGGCAAAGTAAGAGGCTGAAGGAGAGTCCAAGGGCAATGGCCACGTGAACATCAAATTTAATGCAGTGAAGTAGCCATTTGTTTTGAACTGTCTGAGGGCCAAATCATGGAAATAACTCGAGGAACATAGTGACCCACCAAAAGATCACCTCGAGGGCTGAAAGAGTAGGAAGAAGACAAGGAGAATAAAATACAAAGCATTCAAGTGGTGAAGGGAAGGTGACTTATTACAGATGAGTGATGTGACTTGTTTTTCTCTAGTTGGCATTTATGAGGGGACAAACAGTAGTCTATTTATAGAAAAGAGGTGCAGCCATATTCTTACATTAATGTTTGAATGCCAAAGTCAATTTTGGTTATTGTATAGCATGGTTCTAGCAGGCCTTTTTTGAATAATGACATTAGTAACAGTGGTTTTCCTCTTCCCAAGGTTTAGAATGCACATGGGCCACTTGCAGAAAAGAGTGCCAAAATCTTTCCCAGGAAGTGCCAAGTTGGTCTTCCTCTTTCTATAAATTGTAAACTTCTCATTCAAGAAAGGATCAGCTCTCAGCCTTAAGGCAAAACTCTACCCAAAAATCTCTCAGGCTTGTAAGGCAGAGCTGCCATAATTTTACCTTAAATCGTAACATAGAATTTTTACCTCCATTCTAAGTTTTGCATCTTTAGTATGTGTCTATGCATTTGATTCTATGTTAAGTCATTTTCTTAATGCTTTTATAGAATGACTTCATCATGTCTGGTGTAATTTTTGAGTTTCCTTTTACATGTCAGAAGTGTCCCTAGAGGAGTGTAGGTGAAGTGTATAGGTTGTTGTAGTGTGTCCTAGAACACCTCTAGTAGTTATTTCCTCCCTGTATCTCTACAGACCCCTGACCCACTGATGCAGAAGGTTTTCTCACTTCAGATGAAGTGTATAGGCACTTCTTTTTGGTGAAAAGTGTATGTTTAAGCTGAGTGGATCACATTTTTTGGTGTATCACCTTTTCTTTTTTTAGGCTTAGGATTTGTTTTTAGCATCTCTCTCTCTCTTTTCATCCCCCCCTTTTTACATTTTATTTGTTAGTAGTAGGAGAAACTAGGGCCTAAATGATACATTAGAGGGAGCTAGCCCTCATCTAGAGACTCACCCCTCCAGCTTTGCTGGTCCCAAAGGCAAGAGGGGAGTTTCCATTGTTGCATGAAGAAGGTAGGAGCTCGGCCTCCTACCAAGGGTGTAATCTTCTACATGATCCTTCATGCACCAACCTTCTTCATGATGTATAAAGAGGAGTGTTTGTTTAGGCAAGCATAGGCCTTGCAATCCATAGAGGAGGAGGTAGAAAAATGGAGGAATCCATTCATCAAAGGTAGTCAGCCTTGTGTGCCCCTTCCTATCCTAAAGAAAGCCCCCCTCTTGTACGCCAAATCCTTTCTATCAGATAGCACTCACCCACTCTAGCTCATCAAATGCATCTATTCTCAATCCTGTGCGCCTAGCTTTCCAACATTAAAGGGCATTAGAGCAACCCCCCATGGAGATCAACCTTCTCAATTCCTTATATTGTGAATCTTCCATTGGGGGGAGTGCCATGAACTAGAACATCTCTCTCAAAGCTAATCCTACTTAACAAGATGATGATGGTAACCTCCAAGAAAGACTCTTTCAAGATAATCTAGCCAAGCAAATTGAAGATTTAGAGGCCAAGATGAGACTACTTCTTGAAAGAGAGATATAACCTTCAAAATTTATGGAGGAGCCCTAGGACATTGCAGAAAGAAAATTTGTTACCTATTCACTAGAGAAAAATTCAAATTTTGAGATCTTGAATTGGGAGAAACTAGTAGAATCATGGGGCAAGAAGGAAGAGAAACAAGGTTTTTCTCAAAACCTTGAAGAAGATGAGGTTGCTCCTACTCATGATGACACTGGTGACTTCCAAGAAAGGCTCTTCCAAGAGGATCTAGCCAAGAGAATTACAGAGTTGGAATTTAGAGAGAGATTCCTCATCTAGTGTGTGATGGATGGTTTAGACCCAATGGCACATTCTATGTCTAAACACAATCCCATCTACACACTTCCAAGAGAGCTATCAGGCCACACCTGATATTGATGAAATACTGACTAAATGGAAAGAGAAGAATCATTTGATTCTAGCTCAAGGACTACCTCCTCTTCCACATGGTCTTCCCACTTCACCCCTTCTCAAGGAAGAACTTATTCTATAGGAGGCGAGTGAGGAGTAGAAGATCCAATTTGTAATTATTCAAGAGGCTATCATGAGCGATAACAAAGGCAAAATCATCATGGAGGCTCCTTATGAAGACCTCATTAGCAATGGAGAAGATGCAAGTCACGCATTTATGTAAATGTTCTAGCAATATGAGGAGGAATAAAAGCATGGTGAGCTCTCTCCCCCTTTGTTTGATGAAATTCCTTGTTGCTTCGATGAGGAGGATGACTACGCTGAAGAGCCTGAGTTGGAGGTGGAAAAGGAGAGATTTGTCTTCCTAGAGGAATGCCTTGAAGGGATGAGCAATCATTTTGTGAGTCCATTTCAGACATCACCATAGTCACCTTTCTTCAAGAAGGCCAAAAGGAAGCAGAGGATGAGTATGACAGAGTTTGTAATGAAGCAGAAGGAAATGGGTTAAACCATGATGCACTGTAAAGGAGCTATACATGTCAAAGGGCTTATGGTGATGAGCCAACAACCATAGATTTCTTGGTGAAGAGCACCAGTATGAAGGACTAGCATTCAACAAGCTTCTAGGAATAAGTAAAGTACACATACATTGGAAGCATGTTTAAACTTGATCCACTTGGATACGAGCCAATCAAGGTGGTAGGCAAGAGGAGCAGGTCACCAAATATCCTTTTCTTTCAGCCACTTGTCTAGCACCATAAGTCTTCTTGCCAGGAAGGGGACTTAAGAAATTTTCCCTTTGATCCAAGGGGGAGGCAAATTTTCCTAGTTAGTTGTATATAGTAGTTTGCTTTTAGTTTCCTTTCCTATTTTCCCTAAGTACAGTTTGCATAGGTAGTGTTTCTTAGCCTTATGTGTTTCCCTTTGCATGTGGGGTAAAAAAGATTCATGTTTTAATGCTTGGATCTTTTGGAGCTGTTACTAACACTCTTTCATAGCTGCATCTAACTCCATTCCCAATGGACTACAAGGCAACTGGTCTTTAAGCATAGTAGGCATGCTTCCACTGGGAGTCACTAATTTGTTGACCATTTTTTGCCCAACAGGCCAAAAATTGGTACCCTTCTATCCTTTCTATTCTAGGCCATTTCATTTTTCAATTTTGCATGAATCTATTCATTTTTATAGACTCTATAGGTTTTGGATTTCTATGGACTCTGTAGGTTAGTCCTTTGGCGCATGAAGGATCAGTTTAGAGAGTTCTAGGTTTTACAAGGCTTCTTCAGGCTCTGGTCTGAATAAAATCATGAAGAAGGTTGGCATTGTTGAACCATTAAACTCAATTCAATGCCTGGTTCAATCACTTGGTTTAATCAGCCTTGGTTTAATGCCTTGGTCCAATTGGTAGTTCAATCACTCCTTTTCAAAGCCTGGTTCATCACTTCAAGTCCATCACTTCAATTTCTAGGCTTAGTTCATCACTTGTTTCATGGCCATTGGTTCATCGATGAGTTCAATGGGCTCAGCATGCTTCATTGAACCATTAAACCAGTTCAACAAAGTGGTTCAATCATTTGGTTCAATGCTTAAGTTCAAACGGCATCAATTCAAAATGCCTCCAGTTCAATGTGCAGGTTCAATAGTAGAAGCAAACAAGGAAAGATCAAAGGCTAAGTTCAATGGGCTCAGTGCGTAACTTTGAACCATTGAATTAGTTCAACCAATTGGTTCAATCACTTAGTTCAATGGATGGATCATCGGTTAAGTTCAACTGGCTTGCCACGCAATCTTGAACCATTGAACTATTGAACCAATTGTTGGTTCAATAGCTTGGTTCAAGGGTGTGCCCTAAAGCCAAAGGGTAGTTCAAGATCCAAGAGGCCCTTGAAGAGGGTAGGGAGCATTTCAAAGGGAGCCATAGGGTTTTAAATTGATGACACACGTGAAAATGTCAAATTTTACACCATGAAATCCAAAGCACAAAAGGCACCAAGTGGCAACTGCAAAGGAAGGAATTTAACATGCTTTTTGGGAGTAGCAGAATGTGTCACATGTCCCCTACAAGGCTCGATAGAAGCTAACAGATGACAACATCCATGGGTTTCTCTTATTGGCTTCAAAGAAAACTGTGGTGGGCCCAAATGAGTTGCTAAGAATTATGCAGAGCATGCCAAGTGCCAATGTTTGTGAGTACCAGAAAAGGGCTCAAAAGTTTTCTAAGGTAGCTAAAGGCTCTGTGGAAGTGGCCACCTATCAACTTCTACTTGACTCTCAAAAGACCTTCTAATATAAGTAGACGCTACCACATCTCATTATCAGCTCAATGAAAGCTGCCACATGTCAACATCCACATTTCAAAGTGTCTTCTAAGTTCCCAAGTAGTGGACTATGACACATGTTAAAGGCAGATGTGCTCTCAAGGAAAAGGGCAAAGTAGGATGCTGAAGAAGAGTCTAAGGGTGATAGCTGCATGAATGTCAAATTTAACGTAGTGAAGTAGCCATTTGTTATGAACTGTCTGAGCACCAAATCATGGAAATAGCTCGAGGAATGTAGCAACCTGCCAGAAGATCACCCTGAGGGCTGAAAGAGTAGGAAGAAGACAAGGAATAGAAAAGACAAAGCATTCAAGTGGCGAAGGGAAGGTGAGATATTGTAGATGAGCGGTGTGACCTATTTTTCTCTAGTTGGCATTTATGAAGGGACAAATAGTAGTCTATTTACAGAAAAGAGGCACGGCCATGTTCTTACATTAATGTTTGAATGCCAAAGTCAATTTTGGTGATTGTACATCATGGTTCTAGTAGGCCTTTTTTGAAGAATGACATCAGTAACTGTGGTTTTCCTCTTCCCAAGGTCCAAAATGCACATGGGCCACT
Organism: Torreya grandis; assembly: GCA_037957365.1. NCBI lineage: Eukaryota > Viridiplantae > Streptophyta > Pinopsida > Cupressales > Taxaceae > Torreya > Torreya grandis. Next base: position 1,378,400 of record JARHVA010001631.1, on the reverse strand, counting down.
TGGAAAAAAGAGTGCCAAAATCTTTCCCAAGAAGCACCAAGATGCTCTTACTCTTTCTATAAATTGTAAAATTCTCATTTGAGAAAGGATCAGCTCTTAGCCTTAAGTCAAAACTCTGCCCAAAAATCTCTTGGGCTTGTAAGGCAGAATTGCCAAAATTTTACCTTGAATCGAAACATAGCATTTTTACCTCCATTCTGAGTTTTGCATATTTAGTATATGTCTATGCATTTGATTCTATGTTAAGTCATTTTCTTAATGCTTTTGCAAAATGATTTCATCATGTCTGGTGCAATTTTTGAGTTTCTTTTTACAATTCTATTAGAAGTGTCCCTAGAGGAGTGTAGGTGAAGTGGATAGGCTGTTGCAGTGTGTCCCCGAATGCCTCTAGTAGTTATTTCCTCCCTGTATCTCCATGGACCCCTGACCCACTGATGCAGAAGGTTTTCTCACTTTAGATAAAGTGTATAGGTGTTTCCTTTTGGTGAAAAGTGTATATTTGGGCTGGGTGGATCACATTTTTTAGTGTCATCACCTTTTCTTTTTTTAGGCTTAGGATTTGTTTTTAGCATCTCTCTCTCTCTCTCTCTCTCTCTTCATCCCCCCTTTTTACATTTTATTTGTTAGTAGTAGGAGAAACTAGGGCCTAAATGATACATTAGAGGGAGCTAGCCCTCATCTAGAGACTCTCCCCTCTAACTTCGCCAGTCCCATAGGTGAGAGGGGAGTTTCCATTATTGTGTGAAGAAGGCAGGAGCTCAACCTCCTACCAAGGGTGCAATCTTCTGCGTTAACAGTTTTTGGCACACCTGATGAGACCAACTAGGACAAGTTGTGTCTAAAGAGTTGAATAATTTTTGGTTTGTTCTTCAACCAATTAGCCTTTGGAGGCATTACATCAAACACCAATGGCAACTCTGAGTTGAATCTATTGGCTAAACAACCTGGTGCCATCAAAAATCACTTTTTTTTGTATGAATAATTCCTTTGCATAAAATCATGGGTCTTGTATTCCTTCATATGACCTTGATCAGACTCAATATTTTTAGAGAATCGCCTCAAGCAGCTCTCCTAGTTTCCCTTCAATGATAAGGGAAGTGGCCCTAGAGTTTGAGAAGTAGACAGTGGAGATCAACAGACTGGAAGAGTAGTATAGATATTAGCAGGAGCTAATGTATAAGGAGGGGTGTTTATTTAGGCAAGCACAGGCCTTGCAATCCATGGAGGAGGAGATAGCAAAATGGAGAAATCCATCTATTCAAGGTAGTTAGCCTTGTGTGCCCCCTCCTATTCTAAAGAAAGCCCCCTCTTTTGCACTAAATCTTTTCTATCAGATAGCACTCACCCACTCCAGCTCATCTAACACATCTACTCTCAATCTCGTGTGCCTAGATTTCCAACATCAAAGGGTATCAGAGCAGCCCCCCATGGACATCAATCTTCTCAATTCCTTATATTGTGAATCTTCCATTGGGGGAATACCATGAACCAGCACATCTCTCTCAAAGTTGATCTTACTCAACAAGATGATGTTGGTAACCTCCAAGAAAGACTCTTTCAGGATAATCTAGCTAAGCAAATTGAAGATTTAGAGGCTAGGATGAGACTACTTCTTGAAAGAGAGATAAAACTCCCAGACCTTGTGGAGGAGCCTCAAGACCTTGGAGAAAACAAAGTTGCTGCCTATTCATAGGAGCAAAATTCTAATTTTGAGATCCTGAATTGGGGGAAAATAGTAGAATCATGGGGCAAGAAGGAAGAGAATCAAGGTTTTTCTCAAAACCTTGAAGAAGATGAGGCTATTCCTATTCATGATGATGCTAGTGATCTCCAAGAAAGGTTCTTCCAAGAGGATCTAGCCAGGAAAATTGTAGAGTTGGAATCTAAAGAGAGATTCCTCAGCTAGTGTGTGATGGATGATTCAGACCCAACGACACATTCTATGTCTAAACACACCCCACCTACACATTTTCAAGAGAGATATTAGGCCACACTTGATATAGATGAAGTTCTAACCAAATGGAAAAAGGAGAATCATTTGATTCTAGCTCAAGGACTGCCTCCTCTTCCACATGTTTTCTCCACTTCACCCCTTCTCAAGGAGGAACTTGTTCTGTAGGAGGTGAGTGAGGAGCAAAAGATCTAATCTACAATTTTTCAAGGGGCTATCATGAGTGACAATGAAGAATAAATCATCATCAAGGCTTTTTTTGAAGGCATCATCAGCAATAAAGAAGACTCAGGTCACACATACATGCAGATGTTCTAGTAATATGAGGAGGAACAAAAGCATGGTGAGCTCTCTTCCCCTTTGTTTGATGAACTTCCTTGTTGCTTCGATGAGGAGGATGACTACGTTGACAAGCCTAAGTTGGAGGAGGATTAGGAGGGTACCTTTGAACATTTAGAGACCTTGATCATCTTCGAGGAGGAAAAGGAGAGGTCTATCTTCCTGGAGGAAGGCCTTGAAGAAGAAATCTTCGAACAAAGAGGTGATGTTCTATGGGATGAGAAATCATTTTGTGAGTCCATCTCAAACATCACAATAATCACCCTTCTTCAATAATTCCAAGAGGAAGTAGAGGATGAGTTTGACAGAGTCTTCAATGAGGCAGAAGGAAACAAGTCAGACCATGATGCACTATAGAGGGACTATACATGTCAAAGGGCTAACGGTGATAAGCTAAAAGCCACTGATTTCTTGGTGAAGAGCACCAGTATGAAGGACCAGCATTCAATAAGCCTTTAAGAAGAAGCAAAGTACACACATGTTGGAAGCATGTTTGAATCTGATCCACTTAGATGTGAGCCAATCTAGGTGACAGGCAAGAGGAGTAGGTCACCAATTCTCTTTTTCATTCAGCTACTTGCCTAGCACCATAAGTCTTCTTGCCAAGAAGAAGACTTAAGAAGTTTTCCTTTTGATCCAGGAGGGAGGCAAACATTCTTGGTTAGCTGTATATAGTAGTTTGCTTTTAGTTGCCTTTCTTATTTTCCCTAAGTGCAGTTACACATGTAGTGTTTTTATCCTTGTGTGTTTCCCTTTTGTCTAGGGTAAAAGCTCCATGTTTGATTCTTGGATCTTGTGGGGCTATTGCTGATTTTTATTTGAGCTGCATCTGACTCTATGCCCAATGGACTACAAGGCAACTAGTCTTTAAGCATAGCAGGCATGCTTCCCCTAGGACTCACCAATTTATTGACCATTTTTTACCCAATAGGCCAAAAAATAGTCACCTTCTATCCTTGATGTTCTAAGCTATTTCATTTTTCAATTTTGCATGAATATGTCCATTTCTATAGACTCTAGAATTTATATGAACTCTGCAGGTCTAAATCTATGGACTCTATAAGTTTTGGTAATTTATAGACTCTGTAGGTTAGTGCTTTGGTGCATGAAGGATCAGTTTGGAGAGTTCCAAGTTTTACAAGGCTTCTTCAGGATCTGGTCTGAATAAAATCACAAGAAAAGTTGGCATCTTTGAACCATTGAATCAGTTTAATGCTTTAGTTCAACGCTTAGTTCAATCAGTTCCAGTTTAGTCAGCAGTTCAATCGGCCTTGGTTCGATCCTTGGTTTGATTGGTAGTTCAATCACTCCATTTAAAAGTCTAGTTCATTGCTTTAAGCTCAGTGAAAAGTTCATCGGCATTTGATTCAACATTGGTTCAACCACTTGGCTCATCAGCATGCAACTTTGAACCATCGAACCAGTTCAACCAATTGGTTCATTCGGTAGGTTCAATGCATTGGTTCAATCATTTGGTTCTCCCAGTTGATTTAGCAGCTTGTTCAATCACTTAGTTCATTATACGGTTCATTAGCCTTTGGTTCAAATGGGCTCAGTGCATAGCATTGAACCATTGAACCGGTTCAACACCTTGGTTTAATCATTCGGTTCAATGCCAGGTTCCATGGTTAGTTCAATCAGCATCAGTTCAGTAGCTTCCAGTTCAATCAGATAGTTTAAAAGCTTAAGTTCAATGGCATTGGCATGCTTTGTTGAATCTTTGAACCAGTTTAACAAATTGGTTCAATCATTTCATTTAATGAATCGGTTCAAAGGATAAGTTCAATGGGCTTGGTGCACATTGGTTGAATCGTTGAACTGATTGAACTATTGAACCAATTTTGGTTCAATGGCTTGGTTCAAGGGTGTGCCCTATAGCTGGAGGGCAGGTTGAAGGTTTAAATGCCCTTGCGGAGGGTAGTTCAAAGTCTAAGAGCCCTTACAGAGGGCAAACACTTCAAAGGGGCCACAAAAGGGGCATTTTAAACTTTCAAAAATTTTGTTAAGGCAAATGGCCAAATTCTTTTAGACTTTTTGTCTGAAGGAATTCCTTCAGATAGAAACCCCAAAGGAATTCAGGGAGAGGCTGCCAATGCAGGGAAAGTTCAAAGAGCCTGATAGAAAAGACAAAGCAGCTAATTCTTGCAGACTTTTTGACTACAAGAAAAAGCCTAAAATAAAAAACCCATGGGGAAAAGGCCCAAAACAAAAAACTCGATGACTTTTGCCAAGGATGATGACGTCCTGAAAGCCATCAAATTTAAGCAAGAAAACTAGTCGTTGGGTGACGGCCGCATGAACGTCAAATTTAAAGCAATAAAGTAGCCATTGTTTTTGAACTACCTTAGTGCCAAATCATGGAAAGAGCTCGAAGAATGCAGTGACCCACCAGAAGATCACCCCCAAGGTTTGAAAGGAGTAGGAAAAAGACAAAGAGTAGAAATGACAAAGCATTCAAGTGGCAAAGGGAAGGTGAGTCATTGTCAAACGAGCGATGCAACCTATTTTTTGTAGTTGGCATTGATGAGGGGACAAACAGTAGTTTGTTTATAGAAAAGAGGCATGACCATGCTCTTACATTAATGTTTGAATGCCAAATTCAATTTGGGTGATTGTGCAGCATGGTTTTAGCAAGCCTTTTTTGAAAAATGACATCAGTAACAGTGATCTTCCTCTTCCTGATGTGTTCAACGCACATGGGCCACTTACAGAGAAGAGTGCCAAAATCTTTCCTTGAAAATGCCAATGTTCTCTTCCTCTTCCTTTATATTGTAAACTTCTCTTTTGAGAAGGGATCCACTCTCAGCCTTAAGGCAAAACTCTACCCAAAAATCTCTCAGGCTTTAAGGCAAAGCTGCCAAAATTTTACCTTGAATCGAAACATAGCATTTTTACCTCCATTCTAAGTTTTGCATCTTTAGTATGTGTCTATGCATTTGATTCTATGTTAAGTCATTTTATTAATGCTTTTGTAGAAGGGATCCGCTCTCAGCCTTAAGGCAAAACTGATCCTTTGGTGCATGAAGGATCAGTTCAAAGAGTTTTGGGTTTTACAAGGCTTCTTCAGGCTCTTATCTGAAGAAAATCATGAAGAAGGTTGGCATCATTGAACCATTGAACCTGATTCAATGCCTTAGTTCAATTCCTAGTTCAATTTCTTGGTTCAATCAGCCTTGGTTCAATGCCTTAGTCTAATTGGTAGTTCAATTGCTCCTTTTTAAACCCTGGTTCATCACTTCAATTTCTAGGCTTGGTTCATCGCTTGCTTCATGGCCATTGGTTCATTGGCAAGTTTAACAGGCTCAATGTGCTTCATTGAACTATTGAACTGGTTTAATGAAGTAGTTCAATCATTTGGTTTAACGCTTAAGTTCAAGTGGCATCAGTTCAAAATGCTTCTAGTTCAATGTGCAAGTTCAATAGCAAAAGCAAATAAGGAAAGGTCAAAGGATAAGTTCAACAAGCTCGGCACATAGCTTTGAACTATTAAATTAGTTCAACCAATTGGTTTAGTTTCTTAGTTCAACAAATGGATCATCAATTAAGTTCAAGCGGCTTGGTGTGCAGTCTTGAACCGTTGAACCAATTGTTGGTTCAACAGCTTGGTTCAAGGGTGTGCCCTAAAGCTGAAGGGTAGTTAAAGATATAAGAGGCCCTTGTGGAGGGTAGGGAGCATTTCAAAGGGAGCCATATGGTTTTCAAGTGATGATAGGCATGTAAATGTCAAATTTTACACCATGAAAGCCAAAGTGCGAAAGGCACCAAGTGGCAACCACGAAGGACTTCAACATGTTTTTTGGGAGCAGTGAAATGTGCCACATGTCCCCTATAGGGCTTGGTAGAAGCCAATAGATGGAAACATCCATGGGTTTCTCTTATTGGCTTCAAAGAAGACTATGGTGGGCCTGAATGAGTTGCTAAGAATTATGCGGAGCATGCTAAGTGTCAGTGTCTGCGAGTACCAAAAAAGGGCCCAAAAGTTTTCTAAGGTAGCTAAAGGCTCTACAGAAGTGGCCATATGTCAACTTCTACCTGAATCTCAAAATACCCTCTAATGTAAGCAGATGCTACCACATCTCATTATCAGCTCAGTGGAAGCTGCCACGTGTCAACATTTGCATTTCAAAGTGTCTTATAAGTGCCCAGGCAGTGGACTACACAATGGTTCAACTACCTTAGCACCAAATCATGGAAAGAGCTTGAGGAATGTAACAACCCACCAAAATATTTCCCTTGAGGGCTGAAAGGAGCAGGAAGAAGACAAAGAGTAGAAATGACAAAGCATTCTAGTGGTGAAGGGAAGGTGAGTCATTGTCAGATGAGCGGTGTAGCTTGTTTTTTGCAGTTGGCATTGATGAGGGGACAAATAGCAGTCTATTTACAAAAAAGAGGCATGGCCATGCTCTTACATTAATGTTTGAATGCCAAAGTCAATTTGTGTGATTTTGCAACATGGTTCTAGCAGGCCTTTTCTGAAAAATGATGTCAGTAATAGTGATCTTCCTCTTCTCGATGTGTTCAGTGCACATGGGCCACTTACAGAGAAGAGCACCAAAATCTTTCCTCAAAAATGCCAATGTTCTCTTCCTCTTCTTATATATTGTAAACTTCTCTTTTGAGAAGGGATCTGCTCTTAGCCTTAAGGCAAAACTCTGCCCAAAAATCTCTTGAGCTTGTAAGGTAGAGCTGCTAGAATTTTACCTTGAATAAAAAAATAGCATTTTTACCTCCATTCTAAGTTTTGCATCTTTAGTATGTGTCTATGCATTTGATTCTATTTTAAGTCATTTTATTAATGCTTTTGTAGAATGGATATTCTCTGAGCCTTAAGGCAAAATTGATCCTTTGGCGTATGAAGGATCAGTTCAGAGAGTTATGGGTTTTACAAGGCTTCTTCTTGCAGTGGTTGAATCATTGAACCAATTGAACTATTGAGCCAATTTTTGGTTCAATGGCTTGGTTCAAGGGTGTGCCCTAAAGCTGAAGGGTAGTTCAAGATTCAAGAGGCCCTTATAGAGGGTAGGGAGTATTTCAAATGGAGCCTTAGGGTTTTCAAGCAATGACAGGCATGCAAACATCAAATTTTACACCATGAAAGCCAAAGCGCAGAAGGCACCAAGTGGAAACCATGGAGGACTTCAACATGCTTTTTGAGAGTAGTGAAACATGCCACATGTCCCCTACAGGGCTTGGTATAATCTGACAAATGGCAACATCTATGGGTTTCTCTTGTTGACTTTAAAGAAGACTATGGTGGGCTCGAATGAGTTGCTAAGAATTATGTAGAGCATGCCAAGTGTCAGTGTCTACAAGTACCAAAAAAGGGCCTAAAATTTTTCTAAGGTAGCTAAAGGCTCTATAGAAGTGGCCACATGTCAAATTCTGCTTGACTCTTAAAAGACCCTCTAATGTAAGCAGACGCTGCCATGTCTCATTATCAGCTCAGTGAAAGCCACCACATGTCAATGTTCACATTTCAAAGTGTCTTCTAAGTGCCCAAGTAGCATATTATGACACGTGTCAAAGGTAATGCGCTCTCAGTGAAAAGGTCAAAGCAAGAAGCTGAAGGAGAGTCCAATGGCGATGGCCGTGTGAATGTCAAATTTAACATAGTGAAGTAGCCATTTGTTTTGAATTATCTGAGTGCCAAATCATGGAAATAGCCCAAATAACGCATCAATCCACCATAAGATCACCCCGAGGGCTAAAATAGCAAGAAGAAGACAAGGAGTATAAAATACAAAGCATTCAAGTGGCGAAGGGAAGGCGAGTTATTGCAGATGAGTGGCATGACTTGTTTTTCTCTAATTGGCATGTATGAGGGGACAAACATCAGTTTTTTTATAGAAAAGAGGCATGGCCATGTTCTTACATTAATGTTTGAATGCCAAATTTAATTTTGGTGATTGTACAACATGGTTCTAGCAAGCCTTTTTTGAAGAATGGCATTAGTAATAGTGGTTTTCCTCTTCCCAAGGTTCAGAATGCACATGGGCCACTTGTAAAAAAGGGTACCAAAATATTCCCCAAGAAGCACCAAGTTGCTCTTCCTCTTTCTATAAATTGTAAACTTATCATTCGATAAAGGATTGGCTCTCAGCCTTAAGGCGAAACTCTACCCAAAAATATCTTGGGCTTGTAAGGCAGAGCTGCCAAAATTTTACCTTAAATTGAAACATAGCATTTTTACCTCCATTTTGAGTTTTGCATCTTTAGTATGTGTCTATGCATTTGATTCTGCGTTAAGTCATTTTCTTAATGCTTTTGCAGAATGATTTCAGCATCTCTGGTGTAATTTTTGAGTTTCCTTTTACAAGTATGTTAGAAGTGTCCCTATAGGAGTGTAGGTGAAGTGGATAGGCTGTTGTAGTGTGTCCCAGAATGCCTCTAGTAGTTATTTCCTCCCTGTATCTCCATGGACTCCTAACCCACTGATGCAGAAGGTTTTCTCACTTTAGATGAAGTATATAGGTGCTTCCTTTTGGTGAAAAGTGTATATTTAGGCTGGGTGGATCACATTTTTTGGTGTATCATCTTTTCTTTTTTTAGGCTTCGGCTTTGTTTTCAGCATCTCTCTCTCTCTTTTCATCCCCCCCTTTTTACATTTTATTTTTTAGAAGTAGGAGAAACTAGGGCCTAAATGATACATTAGAGGGAGCTAGCCCTCATCTAGAGACTCTCCCCTCCAACTTCGTCGATCCCACAAGTGAGAGAGGAGTTTTCATTGTTGCATGAAGAAGGCAGGAGCTCGGCCTCCTACCAAGGGTGCAATCTTCTGCGTCAACACTCACTTTACCACTAAACTATTTACCTTACACCACCAATTTAGGATGCATTAAATATGACATAGAGAAGTGTTAATAACATTATCTACAAATATTCAAACATAATTGATATTAATACTAAGACTGGTTAATTATATGTATTTAAACCATAGTCAATGCTCTACACTTTTGAATCATAGTTTATGCAAATTAAAATATATAAAATTTGAACCATAATTAATATTCAACAATCAAAGATAATTTTATTATATCTAATCATGTAATTCAAACCAATTCAAGCATACCATATCAAAAAAAAATTGAATGTTATCAATTTGAATTACAGCGAATAAGTCTATGTTTTAGGTATGTATAGGTACCAATCTTAACTAAAAGTTATAGGATAGTCTTATATATAAGTCTTAGGTTACTTTAGGTATAATATCATAATTATACCAAAATAATAACCATCCCAAGACTTAAATCAATTATTGAGACGCTGTCACAAAATAAAAAATTACCACAAAAATTATAGATTTATCCATTCTATTTTAGATTGGACAAGATATATTAATTTACACCACTAGATACCTTTAAAATGACTATGATCAAATAATGTTTATGAAAACATTATCAACTATTATGCAAATGAATAGTTTGGATTATTTGTGAGGTTTCAAAAAATTCAATTCATGATTCCTCTTTGAGTTTTCCATTGTCACAAGAATCTATTATTGAATTAAACATTTCAAAGATACTACTATTATATATAAAATTATGCATAAATACTAATCATTATGTTTTCAATAAATTTTTTCAATATTTTATATATCTCCCAATGATTAAAATGCAATTACTATCTCAAAATCACATTAGACATAATCAAATATGTCATTCAATTTTAATCAAACTAGTAATACATCAATCAAGTGTTCAAAGTAAGTTATCTCCTACCATGAAATATGAATATTATGATACATGAAATAAAACATGACAGATTTTTAAATTTTTCAACTAGGGTATGAAAATTTATGATAACACTAGTAACCTTGCTAGTTAGTTTCATGTATAAAAGTAGGTAGAAATCCGATCTGTAAATTTGTAATGAAACTACTTAGATAATTTACATCAATGGAATTATGATAATATATTAGTAAAAATATATCACATAAATAAGAGAAGAATAATTAAATCCATAATAATAATTTAAATAAGAGTATGATACTTGGTAAATATGACTAAGCCACTTTGAGAAGCTAACCTCCATACAATGCAATAAGAATAAAATTCATAATATCATGATCAAAGTAATAACTATTTCCTCCTATATATTCTCTACTCTATCCATGGTTGTTCCATAGGCTAACCTTACTAACAATATAAGATCTTAGAGAAATCTGATAATATAAGGACAATGGTTATGGAATTCATAAGTTAGCCATACATATCCCTAGACACACTATAGGTTAAGGGCATAATATTCCCTTCCCCTTAAAAATATTTTTGCATTAAACATTAAAAAACTTTTGATGTTGTTATATAAAATCTCCATCCTCCCATTTTTCATCCTCACTATCCAAATTCTTCCATGTGATCAAATACTCTTTAATATCTCATGTTCAAAACCTTTTTTTACATGGTTAAAGTATCTCCTTATGTTCCAAAATGAATGTACCGTATCTAGTTTAGGTAATTTAGTTTATGTAGAGACATTTTTTTAATTACCTTATTCAAACAAGAAACATGAAATACTATATGGAGGTGGATAGATTAGGGTAACTTTATCTTGTATGCTACACTACCAATTTTTTGTAGGATCTAATAAGGGCTATAATACCTAGGACAAAGTTTGTTATCCTTATCTTTTCGATTCAAATTAATTTGATTTTATGGTTGTAAACATACAAATACCTAATATCCTACTTCAAAATTCCTCTCACTATAGTGTTGATCTGTTTAATGTTTATTTCAATTATGTGTCATTACTAAATTCTCTCTAAGACTAGCTAATACCTCCCATTGGTGTTGAATGTGATCTTCAACAATTCAAACCCTTGAATGGACCCTCATAGATGAATTTATGGGTAGGGGATGATACCCCTAGGGTACCATAAATGGAGACATTTTGGAAGAGGTATGAAATTAATCATTATACCACCATTCTTCTAGTGGCAACCAATGAACCCATCTCTCTTGTTTATCTAATGAAAAATAATAAAGATAAGCCTCTAGGATTTTTTTGAACACTTATATTTTCCCATCACATTGAGGATGTGTTATGATATAACTAATTACCCAAACATGAGAATAAATTAACCTAAAAAAATACTGGTAAAGATTGGATCACTATCATTACTATGATCTTAAGGGTAGCATGCAACTTTTGAACTATATCTATCAAAGTAACATCTATTGCATTATCTACAAATGGTTGTGACAAGGAGGAAAATGGACATATTTTGTGAGATTTCCCATAATTACAATGATGACATTTTTAAATTTAGACCTTAGTAAACCTAAAATTAAATCCATTGAGACCTTCTCCCACCTCTAGCTATAAATGGATAAGGTTGTATAAGATCTAAAGTCTTAATCATTTCACCCTTGTTCTTTAACACACCATACCTTCATCCCCAAAATTTTTTATATCCATATTAGGTCCTTCCCAAAATAAATCATGATTGATTATATGACAGGTTTTAAAAAATCCTAAGTGCCCTCTTGTTGGATATTCATGAAGATCTATAAGGATTTTATGTTTGAGGACAAAATTATTACATATGTATAATAAATTTTTATACCATAAAGCATTCCATTTCCACTCAAAATTGTTTACAACACTAGAATGTTATTGTATATTTTGAATTATAGCTTATGTATCTATGTCACACTCCCATTTTGATCTTGCCTCTTCTAACCAATCAACTTTGAAAATGAACATTAAAAATAAAAATGCCTCTATGGATTCATCCATCCTAGATAGGGCAGGTAATACAACATTATATTTTCATTTCTTTAGATGATTCAAAATTCATATCCCAACATATTAGTCACATATTTTTTTATTATTTATATGAAAATACTTATTCCAACAAGTATTTTAAACTATCATGATTATTCTTTACCTTAAGGTGTGTACCCATTAGATAATGTTTCCATTGCTTGACTAAATGAAAAATAACCATCATCTCCTCAAAAATAAAATTTATCCTATTTTACCCTTGATTTTATGGCTCCCAAATGAAAGGGGCCTTCCTTCTTGCATTAATACTACCACCATATCATATCCTAATGCATCACATTCAATAATAAAAGTTTTTAAAAAATGGGATTCACCAATATTGGAATGATGCACATGGCCTTTTCTAGGTTCTAAAAGGCTTTGGTAGATATTTAATTCTAATGGAAGGATTCCTTCAAAAAATCTATCAATGGTACTTCATGTTGCCATAATTTTTCACAAATCTATGATAGTAACTTATTATCCCTAAAAAGCCTTAGAGGGTTTTGAGTTTTTTTGGCTCCATCCACTCTATCATAGCTTTGATCTTCTAAGGGTCCCTTTTAACTCATTCATGTGAAAAATATGACCTAATTACTCCACCTATTGGACTCTAAAAACATATTTTTAATGTTTTACATAAAATTCATTTTTCTCTAGATTTAATAATAATTGTTTCACATGGTGTAGATGTTCTTCCCAAGTTTTTCATATATTAGGATGTCATAAATTTTTAACAACACAAATTTCCTCAAAAATAGCCTAAGAAAATATTTCAACAAAATCTAAACTATATATGGTGAATTTTTTAGGCCAAAAGGCATGACCAAAAAACATAATGGCCTTCATGAATTATGAAATCTATTTTAGGTACATCTACTTTTCTGATCTGAATTTGATGGTACCCAAAATGAATATCTAGTTTTACAAAATAGACAACACCATGTAACTCCTATATAAAATCATCAATTATATGGATATAAAACTTATCTTTGATGGTGTACTTGTTTATTTATATGTAGTCTGGTTATATCCTCCAAGCATCATCTTTCTTATCCATCATGACCACCAATGATGAATATTCACTTTGGTTGTGTCTAATAATACCCGTCTCTAACATCTCATGTACCATATTTTTAATTTAATTATTATAGGCATATGGGTACTTGTATAGTTTGATTTTTATTGGTTAAATCCTAGGAATCAGTCAAATATCATGATCATGATATCTTCTTAGTGGTAGTCCATTTGGCATCACTCCAAAAAAATAGTTGAATGGTCATCAATAATATTTTGTAGATTAGGATGTTTATAATCCTTTATTTGTTTAACTTATATGGAAATAAATAATTCTATAAATCTTTCAACCACTTTTATAAGATTTTTTTGAAATTTATGAGAACTAACAATTGTGGATATTTTGATCTTAATCCTCAAAGTTAAAATGTCCTACCTTCAAAATGAAAACACATGAACCACTCTTGAAAATTTATCTCTATTGTACCCAAGGTTGTGAGCTATTAAAATCATAAATGAATGTCTAATCCACCCATGAGAATATAAAACATATGGAAATCTAGTTTTTAGTCTCTCATATAAATTTTGATACTATGTAATTAGCCTAAATAATTAATTGTGTCACCATATACAACCATGACCTACAATTATGGAGTTGGGTAAATAAAATAGTTCAAATGTGTTTCCAATTTATTGTTGATGAAATTATGTGTACTCCCTGAGTCAATAAATATTTTGAGCATCTACCTCTTGAGGAGATGCACTACCTTAATATTTTTGGAATACAAATATTAGAAAGTGCATGATATAAGATAGCTTCTTGGTATAATTCTAATTCTAATTATGGTACCTCTTCTTCTTCACTAGATGATTCAAAATATTCATATTCTTCATTGGTACCTTCAATTTATAAAAAATTATTCTTAGCACATTTATGTCTTTTTCCCCATATTTTATCATAATTGAAACATATTTTTCTCTTTTCTCTTTTCTCTTCAATTTTTTGAGGAGTCAATATATTACACTAAGGGAATGACTTCATTGAAATAATTTAATCTTTGTTACTAGTAAAATTCCTCCTTTTAATAATATCCCTTTTAACTTCTAGATGCACACATACCATGGATCATATACACAACTTGGATTAAACATATGAACATCCAATTGAATGTTATCATTGAGGACACCCAATAATAAATCATTTAGGTTATATTTTTTGATATTAGCCATGAGTAAAAAAAGGATTTATAATTACTAAATATAATCATTAACTATCCATAGTTTTCATAGCTTCACTAGATAACTAAATTATTGCTTTATTATACTAATATAGTAGCACATATGTAGTTCATCTATGAATGTTGTATAAGTAACAGTAAGACCCTTCTTTTTCTTTTGGTATCTAAGTCATTTGTACCAAATGAACTGATCTAGTTCTAAATACAAATATGGCATGACCATATTTTGAGTACATGGGGTTTGATGTATGTCAAATAAATTATCCATTTAGTTGATCTAAGTCATTGGATCTTTATGATCAAACTTTCACACTTCCACTTTTGGTAGCATGTTCATTGAACTTATATTTGGGTTATGATTTTTTTTGTTAGGATAACCTAAATGACTAGAGTGAATGTTATTTAGTGATGGATTTGGATTTGACAAGCCAAATTATTTATCATTTGAGCATGCATAATGGACATCATATACAGTAGTGAGGTCACTTCACAAAATTTATTATCTAGATATTTTTTAGCAATGTTTTTCATCTCACCCTAGAGTTTTTAGAATAATTTAAGAACCATTAAGTCAAAAGTATCTAAATCCATGTCATCCTTTCTCAGTTTTTTTCTTAGTGTTTTATACTTTCTTATGTCCTCAGATGTTCATTCATGCCATGCACAAACTCTAGATTTTTTGGCCAAAAAATGTAACAAGGAATTATACATTGTGATCATCTAGTTGACATGAATCCAATGAATAATAATTTGCATGAGGGTGAAATTTTTTCCATAATTAAAAAAACCTTGAGAAATACTATGCTAACAGAAAAAATATATTCTTCCCATATCTTAAATTATGTTTTTTTATCCTTCATTTCATAAAATAATCACTACACTCCTAAAAAACTAATTTGTTAAATTTTTCCAAAATAGAAACTTTGATACTACTTATAATTAAATAGATAATTTGCATTAATGGAATATTGATAATAGTTCAACAAAAATATATCATAAAAATAAAAGTAGAATAATTAGATCCACAATAATAATTGATAGAAGAGTAGAATTCTTGGTAAATATGACTAATCCAATTCAAGGGGACAACCTTCATACAATTTAATAAGAAAAAAAGTCAAAATATCATGATCAAAGTACTAACCACGACCTCATTTACACTATACTCTAGCCATGGTTATTTCATAGACCAAACCTACTAATGATATAAGAGCCTAAAGAAATGTGATAATATAAGGACAATTTTTATGGAACCCACAAGTAAACCACACATATACCTACACATGTTATAAGTTAACGACATAATAAAATTTAAAAACTTAGGAGTAAAATCGAGGTAAAATATTTCCTAAGTATATAAGTGTGAAACCCTTGAAAAAAAATTGTATTAAGGGATGGCTTGTTCATTTAGTGTGGTACAATGAATAGGAAATAGATAACTAGGAAGCTCATGTTGAATGAATATCATTACAATAACCTAAACATGAAATCTAAAGTGTCTAATGCCTTAAATAATAGAATTCTAATATTATTCACTTATAAATGATTTATCATAGTTTATTGATAACATAAAACATTTGGTTCAAGAGATATGTATAGTCATATGAAAAATTATCAATAATCACGTTTATGAAAAATAATACTCTTTAATATTACTTGAGGAGTTGAGTTTCTCACCAAAACACATGGATAAGTGAAGAAAAACAAAATGAAAATAAATGAGGAAAATAAACAAATCATAAATGAAAGAAAGAAGAGACTACTCATATAACATTTTCAAATTATGGTGATTGACTATATGATGAAAAAAATTACCATCTAAGTCCTAAAAATGAAAAGCATTTCCTCCCAAAACAACAACTATTTTATAAATTCCTAGCCACAAAGAATCAAATTTATGATGTTTTCTAGGTTTTTTGTGATCTTTCTCCCAATATAAAACTAAATCACCAACTTTAAATAAATTCTTAGATATTATTTTATCATATATTTTTTTAAATTTTTTATTTAGATCTCTCAATTTTTTGTAAGGATGTGACCTTAGTTTCATCTAGAGCTAAAAGATCATTCAGTCTTTGTTGTATGGCATCAATATCTTAAAAAATATATTAAATATTAGTTCTTACTAAATTAATTTGTAACTTAATTAGAAAAGTAGTTTCAAAACCATAGGCTACCATAAAAGATGAATAACTAGTCATAGCATTAACCCTGGTATGATCAACCCATAAATATTCAAATATTCTGAGATGATAATTTCATTTGCTTTCACCAAATGATTTTCTTCATGATTAAAATCAATTTTTTTATTAGATTCAACTTGTCAATTTTCTTGATGATGATATTTGGATAAATCACTTGAAATAATATAATAATGTCTTAAGTAATCTAAATATTCATTATAGCTAAATTGAGGTACATTATCTAAAATTATATCATAATGAAGTCCAAATCTTGAGAAATTTTGATTTTCAAAGAAGGAAATGACTTAAACAAGAACATGAATTCTTAAGACAACAACTTCAAGCCACTTAGTAAAATAATTAGTGGAAATAAAAATAATCATTACCTCATATTATGAAAGGTTTCTTTGGTATAATAAGATTTAAAGGCATTTTAAGCAACCTATCTCTACCAATAAATAGTTGGCATAGCATACATGAACTAACTAGCTTGAAAGAAGCTTTAAACAAAGTTGGTAAATAATATTCCAACACGTAAGATTTTATATGTTGTATTTTTATACAAAATACCCACCATAGTTTCCTTCATGATAACTTTTGAGAAATTTTATGGTTTGTTCATGGGTTCAATAATGCAAAATAACTTCATCTCTATTTTTATAAAATAGAAAAATTTCAAATAAAAAAAAATTCAAATATTGTAACGTGAGGGATCTTCTTTGACACTTATCTAAAGAACCTAAAAAAGATTGGTTTTAAAATAATAAACAATATCATGTTAATATCTATCTTATGAAAATAAGTAATCCCATTCTTAAATTTCAAGTCGTAGTTTAATTTTTTCATGTTAAAACCCCACTAGGTTCATCATTGGAATACATGAAATTTTGTTAATTGCTAAAGACAAACTTTAATTAAATGACCTATGACATAATGTTACAATTTACACACCATATAAAATCTACATTTGTCATGTTGGAAAGGTAAAAATACAACACGTGCAAAATTCCAACTAATCCACTGATTAAGTATACTAATTTTTTTGATTTATTTCTTAAAAAGGGTTTCTATGGTGTAAAAAATTATAATAATGTGCAACAAATAAAAATTACAAATAATTGTGTTATTTTCTAATGAATAGTAATCAAATTACATCAATTCCTTTATATAATCAAATATTACAACCACTGTTACGATACAATGTTTAAATAATGTAATTCAAAGTGTCAAAAACTATAGTTATATAGGCTTAAACATCATTAGTGTCAAATAAAAATAATGAATTGGAGATTCAAATAAGTAACTCATTCATCTATATAGTAGCCATGATTATGTATCAATATAGGTTCAGATGTAACTATAGAGAGGGAGAGCATTATCTGGGTTCTTTTCCTCCAACCACATACCAATGATGCCCTGCATACCTCCCCACTAGGAGTGGCCCTTACTTTTATTAAGGGGTAGCTAATGATGATATAAGAAAATAGAACCATATGAGGATCATAAGTGTAGTATAATCACTATTATATTCAACCAATAAAATAAATCCTACGTATGCTCTATCTATTATGATGTCAAGAAAGTATATAAATTAGAAATCACTATGGATTAATAATTTATATAACTATAACATTACTTTGGCCAAATAATTATTATAGTATTATCATATTCTAAGAACTGGGCCATATTATATGTGATTAATACTATTTGCTAAAGTATACTTCTACCACTTGCTTGGCTTGTTAACTGATGACAAGAAATTAGATTAGGCTTCCTACCCACCACTTGTCATCCCTTAACAAGAGATGAAATTGAACAATAATTCATACCCACTCAGTCCTGAATGGCTAAAAGAAATCACAACCACTAAATACAAGTAGTATCAATTGGAATCATTCCAAGCATCAAATAACATCATACAAAATGAGAACTTCATTTGACATGCATATACTACAAGGTTTCATGCTTAAGACCTCCATAGATTACTTTAAGTCTAAGTAATTTCACTATTACAGACCTTATCATATGCACTTGAAATAAATTATTAAGATATCATAGAACCAAACAACATATAAATATCAATCATATTATTATCCATTATTGAGTTCTATTCTATATAATATAATTGATCATCTTAGTATTTTTATGATTTCTCCCATTATTTTAACTCTTTAAAACAATTAGGTCCTCTTTTAAATAAGGAATGTCTCTACTCAAGTTTTAATTAGTCTATAATATCCACATTAAGGGTTATTAAATTTCACCCCCTATAATACTTATCCATTATGTTCTTAATTTTTTAACCTAAATTTCCTTTAAATTATGATATACATAGTCATGTTATTACCATATAAAATATCATTTCAAATGGATTTATCAAACATTAAATAATATTCAAAAAAATTATTTTAAATTATATGGTTACTTACAAAAATCAATGACTAAATCCATTTTAAATACCCAAGCTACTATTAGAAATAAATACCTATACTAACTGTACAAATTAGTCATACATTCACCAAATTTTAACTCTAAGTTTTATTTTACTTAAATGTGCAGTTATGTAAAAATGTGACATCCATTTCAACTTCAAAATAACCCCATACAATGATTCAAAATAAACTATTTTTGGAATTACAATCCCCTCAATGCTTACTATGGTTTTAATGTCAATTTTTAGGCATGTAGGTGGTCATTCAACCACCTAAAGGTCTAAAAATAAACCAAAATAACAAACTCAAACCTTGTTGAAACTCAAAACATACCACATGCAAGGATTAAAAATTTATGGTTTTATAGAAATAAATCCTTGCAACCTTCACATTAGTTTCATTTCAAAATTATAAGCCATAATATAGTTTTATTTTCAAGTTTTAAGGCATGTAAGTGGTTATTTGACCACCTATAAGTCTAAAATAAACAAAAAATAAGCTAACTCAAACCTAGTTAGAATACTACTAAAGGTGGATCAAAATATGTAATTTAGGCCTATGAAAACAATTAAAAGTGGATAAAAAAATATAACTTAAACTTGGCTAGACTAACCACTAACAGTGGATCGAATCATACAAATTAAGCCTATTGAAAGTTGACAAGAGTGGGTCAAAATATATATCTAGTCCTATTGGAAACTACATAATTTAAAATCATTTTTTGCTTTTTTTTCCATGGAGAAATAGACCATGGTTTTAAATAATCTAAGCACCACTAACAGGCTGACCACTATGAACTTGTAGGTGAGAATGAATTCTCACCCCCAAGTTCATAGGGGTGATGTAAAACAATGAAACAAATATTTAGACATAACCATTACCAACCTTTTCTATTGTTAACCATTCAAGTTAATAATGTGAGATAAAACTAAATACAACCCCTAGCCATCAATGTATATTATACCAGGTTCTCTCTCTCTCTCTCTCTCTCTCTCTCTCTCTCTCTATATATATATATATATATATATATATATATATATATATATATATATATATATATATATATATATATATATATTCACAAGTGTTTGATTTGATTATAAATGGAAATAACATTAAATTTTTAAAAACCCTTATTTATTTATAATAGATCTATTATTTTATTAACCTACCTGGTTAATAACAACTAATTGTTGGTTGTAGCTCACAATTTCTCCCTTTTTCTCAAATCTTCACTCCACCTTATCCTTCCATTATTTCCCCCTCTTATATCATTATTTTCCTATATTTATATATTTACTTAAATATTATAGCTTTTAAATCCATTTCCCATGGCTGTCAAAACCCCATTTCTTCAACATGCAATAATGTCATGTTACTCTCTCCACCAAAAACTCCCACTACCTTCATTATTTTTTCAGGAGATATCAAGACAACTATAGTTTTTCTCCAATGTTATGCTAAATTTGCATCATTTTTCATGCATGCAAGATATCAATAATGCCTCAAAAAACAAATTTAATGGTAGTTGCATAGTCTTTCGAGGGTTTTGACCTAAATAATCATGCCACACAAAATTACTTTCCATTTAATTCTTTGATTTGTAAAAACCATCAAAACGTAATTCCACTTTCTACTACACTTAAGTGACCTACCCACATTCCCATAACTCTATGTTAGTGGTATTAAATTAAAATTCCCCCAAAAAATTGGTGTCACTACCAAATTTTAACACAAAACATGCTACCAACCAATTTGGTAATATTTTTTGCCAATAACCCTACATCATTTATTATTATTATTATTATTATTATTATTATTATTATTATTATTATTATTATTATTATTATTATTATAAACTTAAAATTATATAAAAACTTATGAACATACCTCTAATTTAATCATGTTTTCAATGTTTTTAGGTTCACAAGGATGGAGAGAAGTAAAATCTCACAACCTACGACACCAAATAGCAACATACATTAATACGTTGTCAAAGTCATGAGTTATAAAACTACCAAACTAGTCGACAATATAAATGAATGTCAAGGTTACAAGCATCCATAATTTTTTCACCTTGGAATCCAAAATACAAAAAAATGGTATGCACTAATTCAAACAGTCAAACACTTGCTGACAATAGATAACCATAGAATCAAGAAACATCAGCCAAGATAATTACATACATTTATGACATTAAATGGAAACTAAAAAATTAATCGAGGCAATAAAAGATAATAAATAATTATGGTGTGTGTGGTAATTCCTAAAGACACCTAAATTTCATTTAGTGTTAAAATTTACTTAGACAAACTAATTTTTCTTCTCCAAATTCAAATTCAAAATTATGTCATTCCCTCTTTTTTCAAATAATTAAATAAATCAAAATTTAATCAATTGTGCACACTTTTAATCAAAATTTAATTATTAAATACATATTTTTCACCTCACCCAACATCCTCCACCTTTATCTCCATCACATTTTGACTCACCCCAACCAATCCTAGAACTTCCTCAACTATGATTGAGCCACCCCTTTACTTGTTAAATATCTTGACCCATTATTGATGATTCAGCTAACCATCTCTCTTTTTATCTCATCCATTTAAACTAGTCATCATCCTCATGGGTCAGGACTCATTAGCCACCATAAATCATTTCGATAATTTTAAATATTCAAATAATCCTCCACCATTTGATCTTTCCTCCAAAAATCTATAAATAGGCATGTAAGCCATCACTTTCATCGATCTTGACTTATGCTAACGAAGTGCTATCAAATTCATAATCAAATCAAAAGTGAATCAAAGACATCAAATAGCATGTGTGCATCAAAATGTTTCCCATTTTAGCTTGCATTGTAAAATCGAGTGATCACAATTCAAAGAGATATAATAAAATTCACATCACAATGAATGAAGCTTTTTGGTACTAAGGTATAAGTTTGTGTTGTTTCTTTTTTTTGTATCTCTATCTTAGGTTGAGTTAGTTTAGATTATATTTTAATTATTTAGTATATTTCTTAGCTTATTTTCATTTATATATTTCCTTCAATACATTCTGGCACACTTGGTGGGACCTTCCTTTATATTTTTCATCTCACAATCATCATAGGTGCATTTAGAAGCATTTTTCAATTGATTACTACTCTTTTTATTTTTCATATGCATTTGATCTTGGTCTTAGAAGTCTTGTTTAAAATTTTAGGTCATTTTTTGGCATTTTCCATTTGGTTGTATGTATTTTTTGTGTAACCACGAATTTGGGGACTTAGATAACGAAATTGTAATAGGAAACTACAAAATTATTATAACCCATATTTTTAAAGTCTTTTTGATAGTGTTATCCTTTTCATCATCTTTATACTTCCTTTTTTATTTTGTCTATGTTACCAATTTTTTGAAAATCTCTGTTGTTCTATAATTGTAAAATTGGTAAGTCTGATAATGAATTTAGAGCATTTAACTGTAAAATCATTTTCAAATTATGAAATCATCTTCTATGTTTTTATTTATTTTATATTTAATAGCAAAATTGTTCAAGTCATTTGTCTTATCCATCCATCTAAATATGAAATCAGAGATTGTAATAATGAAATTGGTAAGTATAGATATGAAATCATTCCATAACTACAAATTTATTATGTGTCTTTCTTGCATTCTATCTATTTTATATTTCTAGTTAGTAATAATTTCATGCTTATGTTTGACTATGTATTCACAAATTTTTAATAGAGGATTGTTTTTCTCTTGTTTTTGTGGTTTTTTATTACTTTGTTGTAGGTTACCTTGATTTTAACCCAGAAAAAAACTTTCTAACAAATTGTTTTTAGGCCACTAGTAAAAGAAAAGATACAAAAAGGTTAAAAAAAATCAAAATCTTTCCATTTTTATTACTAATGTTTTTATTTCACTTTTTATTTTCATTCATAGTAATTATCTCACACTTAATTTATTGGAGTTAATTCACTTCTATTTTCCAACATTTTGTGTGTGTGTGTTATGAAGTTGTGTATGTTCTTCCCTTGGCATCACATTAGTGAAGATACTCAGGAATCAAAAGTAATTTCATAAGTTTTGTGTTACCTAAGTTATTCTTGTGTGTATGTTATTCCCTTTACATCACGTTGGTGATGATACTTAGGAATCAGATACATGTATTAAATTTTTTATTTTTATTTTTCTAGGGGCTCTATTAATCATGAATTTCACCACCATATGGTAGGGTAAACCCTATGTATTGATGGGGTATATAAATTGAGATCCAACTATTTAAATGGCTTAAATAATTGTGTGTTTTAAGCAAACAATGATGTGAGTGGATTTCATGATCTAATACCTATGGTTTCAATAGTTTCCTTGAAATATGATTTTGTTTATTATCAACACATTCAGACCCCTATGGTTGTGTTGGGCATATTGGGGTAAGACTTGATAGTTTGTATCTGTTCAATCAATTTATTTCATGGAATTGGGCCTCAACATGCCAAAAGTTATATCAAGGGACTCCCCTTTAGATAATCTTGGGAAAACCTTAAGATTGGGAAAGCTTATTTATCATTTGACTTTGGTGCATTGATTAATGATTAACATCAAGAAATTACCTTCCACACACCTTTGAAACTAGACTCAGTGGGCCATGGGAATGGTAGGATCCTCCATGATTAGTGTTTTGTAATATTAGGCCATAGATGAAAGAATAGACAAGTAAGTTACATCAAAAGGCCCATAAGTTTTTCACAACGTTAATCCTAGATTTTCACCTTTTTTTCAATTATGTGATTTTTTAAAGTGTGACTTTGTTTGTTGTTTCCTTATGTTTTACCATGTACTAAATTATCATTGAGAAAAAATGAAGTTATTTTGATTCTTAAATATTAACTATCTAGATAGCACCCAATAAAGGCCAGGTTCATTCAAATTTGACCCATACATGGACTGACATGGGAATGGTCTAAGTTTATGGGAAGCCTATAACTAGACTAGACCTCTAGGATTTTTTATGAGGCTAGCTCTTCATATTTTATAATCTAGACCTTTACCTATAAAATCTAAAACTAGTTGGGTTGAAAAGAGTTGAGATATTTACATAATGTAAACCCCATTCTAAAGGGTGGTGATACACCATGAAGACTATCCATCCACTCATACTTGATCCTCTAAAACACTAGTGAGATAGAAATAAATAACATGATCTATGACTCCAAATGCCTACCATGCATCAACTTTTCATGTATAAATTCATCAAGTGAGCAAAACCTAAGCGAGGTGATGGAGAGGCCTAATTCAAGGCACTAATCCATTCAATATGTCTAATATTATCTTGAGTCAAATGACATAAAATACTAAACCATGACTTGCATAACTAGACAATCTACCAGCTAGGTGAGATCAGGACTTGGCAAGGGAGAAGGTTCCACCACTTATATAAATCAAACTAACATGAACACACTAGTCTAATATAATGAAATCTAGAAATAGTCATCTTATTTATCTTAAGATTTTATAAGGCTAAATTTTGGTAGAGTTTAGTCATGCCCAAGAGAGTAATGTAAAATAATAGCTCAAAGGCCATACTTATAGAAGGCAAGAAGAAAGAGAGAGGGAATGTTGGCACTCCAAAAGAGAATCAAATTATCTCAAATCCTCTTACAAAGATGTTACAATAGCTTCCATAAATCAAGATCATTCAAAACCTTTGATTGATAGAGGTCACTCCAGTGTACTCCAACCCATTGTACCACTCCATTATTCTCTCAGTGATGCTCCATGGTGGATACAATGGTGGGATCAAATTGTTTTTAATTGGGTCTAGATATCAGTTTAATTACAACACATAGATCCATCATTTATAATCATGTCTTGTTGCAAAATACTTCTAACTAGTTGTCATGACATGTATACTAGAGAGATAGGTCACTTTCATGTAGTTGATACTAAGGATGATTTGTTAGGGTCCACTTTCGTGCTTTCATGGCAACTTTTGAAAATATAGCTCCTTCCATTCATAAATGGAAAACACGATCAGAGTAAGATCCCTTTATGATGCAAACCCATGAGCTAGATGTCCATATTTAGCCACATGGGTAGTCCTTTTATGTTTTCCATGTTTGAATACATCATATTAACCAATATGTGGTGTTTGAACTAGATTCAATGGAATCAAGATGACTCTACAAAACCCTATTATCCATGGTTGAAAATAGCCTCTCAACCTCTATCGAGAATCCTGGGATCACCGTTGCTCTAATTGGCTATCAAAATATGACTTAGATCATTGACACATTGACTCGTTTCACTTCATTTATTTCAATATATATAAATTCCCAAGAACCATTGATCTTTTGTTAGTTGAATGTGTCATTGACACTTGTCATGTCTACATTTACTCTTGAGATTCACTAACCCTTTGACCTTTGCTTGTTATTAGATCTGAGTGTGTGATCGAATGCAGACCATTAGATCAATTGGGACCTATTGGAAAGCCAATAGCTAGTTCATTATCTTAAAATTGACGTCTTCACTCTCATCAAATGATGTTCACATGGACATCATTGATGATCATGTGATTGTCAAATTTAAGCTCAATAAGATTTATCTTACTCTATCTTAAATTTGATGTCTTACCGATCATCATTTTATATCCCATAGAATGTAATTGATGTTATGTAGACCATTGAATTTAATTACATATGTATTTTTACCTGAGCTCTAATTTGACATTTGTGTAAACATATTATGATACAGGTCCATTTTTGAATGTTTATAACTTGAAAAAAGCAAAAGTCATGGAGTGACCAAAATTCCAAGAGATGTTCTTATTTTGATCCACTAGTCCCAGAAGCTTTCTAGGTGAAGATATTAAATGCTCAAGATGGATGCTCCATATTTGCTCCTATGTGACATCTTGGCAACAGTCAATTTCATTTGGCTAAGCATGGGCAACTTAGAAAATTATAACTAAGGAACCATATTTTTACATGTATAACTCCATTTGTGCTTTAGTGGAGGACTTGGGACTTATCACATACGTTTTTGGCACAAATGTGAATAAACCCATATGATCATTTTCCCCTAAAACTACTGCATGTGCAAGATATAACTTTTTGAAGATGCTCACTTGGCTCTATTGGAACCTATTAAAAATGGCTAAGTATGGGTAAACATGTAAAAAGTGATTGAGGAGAAAAATTTGGACCTTTTTAACATTTGGTGCACTTTAGCAAAGGACTTGTAACTTGGTGCATATGATCTAGGAAAAAATGTGAACAAACCCATATGACCAATTCTTCCTAACTCATCCACACATGGTAATGGTGATGTGAGAAAAATGCCTACTTAAGATTTTATTACTAGGCTCAAATGTCTCAAAGAACACAATGAAGAACCAAATGGATCCCATACACTTCTAATTCATTCTAATGATTCTTGGCATCCCATGGGGCTAAGCAAATCTGGTCCTATCCTTAGAAAATGGTAATTTAAAGTTTAAGTAAACCCAAAGTGTCTCAAAATCCTTATGAGTAAATTGAGATCCTGGAACAATTCTTCCATTTATAACCTTTTCTATCTACTCATCCATTAACAACCTGGTCTATTTAGACATAATCTTGGTATGTAGGCCAAAATGGCTAACATTTTTGGTGACTCATAGAGAAGCATGTCTGCTATGCTTGGAGAACCCAAACCATGTGTCAATATTATTCTAACATCTTAAAACAAAATAAAGATAAAAAAGAGCAAAATAAAATATAAGGGGAGCCTAAACTACCAACACAAGGATCACTAACCTACATAACAATAATGAAAAGGGAAGCAAATACTACTACATGTGCTACTCACTTATTGAAATAAGACAAACCTAAACTAACTAACTTGAAGTAACAAGCTTTCTTCTAGGGTCAAATGGGAATTTATTTGATGCAACATAGATCTTTGAAATATGATTGCTTCTCTTTGATGGCATCTTCTTATATATGGGAGAAAATGGATGCTCCTATCTTCTTGATGATGCAACTGGGCCTTCTATTTCCATTATCAAGTATAAGGGTTGAAGATATGTATCCAAGACCCAATCATCTTCTTCCCAAACTCTTTTTTTTTGCATCAAAACTAATATCCCTACTTCATTTATAGGTTAGAGTGGCAATCCATCTAGCATACTTGGATTGATGTCTTCATTATGATCCATTTGAAGTAATGGCTTGTTAGATTCTTCATCTTCTTAATTGGTATCCAAACTTGGCTATAATACATCAATTTCTTCTTAATGAACAGTTATAATAGTAATTTTTAGAGAACATTCCTTGATCTTCAAATGAGGTGGACATGGATTAGAAAAATTTGCACAAAATCTCTCCAGGTCATCCCAAAAGGCTTCTTCATCATGATCAACTATAAAAAAATGAAGATCATTAGTAATCTTACCATTTTAAACATGTTGATCACATATTTATACTTTTTGGATAGAGTTATATGAAGGTTGTTGATTAGCTACACTTGTTTCATCATCATCCTCTATAGAGAATGCTATCTCATCCTCTTTATGTAGAATGTCCTCTTCATGATGGATGACAGCTATTGTTTGGTTAACAAGCTCATGGAAAACCCCTTCAACTTCAATAATTGAAGTTTCTTCCTCTTGAATTTCATCAACTATTATTAGCTTATCTTATATCATAGTAATCACCTCCTTAACCTTACTTTATTGAAGAGATTATGATATTGGATCAATCCCTTCACTAATACTAAGTGTGTCTATGATGATCTCCTCATTTTAATCATGAAATGCTATTTCATCTCCATATACTTCAGCTACAACTTCCTCAATTGCTTCAAAAAGGATAGGATCCTTCTCTAAGATTGGCATAGTAGATCTCTAAAATTACTCAACAAGATGAGAAAGGTCCATAGTTGTTACCATAGGTACCTTATTTTATTCTTGAGTTTGTGCTTCTTGGATCACTCTCAAATCTTCTTTCTATTGCATTGTTTCTTGAATGGATTTCCATGAAGGAAAGGACTTTGGCTTTTGAGGAGAAATGAGTAGAGGATGAATGATCTCTAGATTACTCTTGGACTCAACATCTTAAATCATGATTAGATGTTCTTCCTTATCTATGGATAGTTATACCTGATTCCAAGTCATGAACTTGGGTTTAAGAACCTATGATTTTGTACTTTTTGTAGCCATGGGTGTGAAGGAAGGAATTAGTTGTTGTGTTGACTTTGTATTTACCATTGAATACTTGAGATGGTAATTTTTAAGCTCAATATTCTTGGCTATACTAGCCTCAAAATCATTAACTAGATCATTGGTTATCTCTTCCTGCAAACTTGAATATGTAGGCTCATGTATGATCTCAAAATTTATCTCCTTATAATAAGCTTCTTTAACCTCCTAAGACCTCTCCTAGATAGACTTCTAGGTAGGAAAACTAGGAAAGGTTTGGATTAGCTCTTGAGGACTATGATAAGCATTAGTTTTTTAATCATAAAGGGAAAAGGGTAGGTCTATGGGAACATACTATTAATTAGGAAGACCCTAGGTTTTCTCATACACCACTAACCTCTCTTCAATATTACTATTAGACATCCAATGTCTAGAATATCAAAACTAAACTTTGAAAGTCCTTACCTTATGAAAGTTGAACATACCTCTTTAGCCTACTATAGATTTGCTCTCATACTCTAAATTTCGTACTTGTAAATCTCCTTATTATATATTTTCATAGTGTCTATGCTTATCATCTTTTTCTCATATCCAATCAAAGCTTTTTTGAAGCTTGAGATAGAATATTTAGGGACTTGAATAGATTGATTAAGAGGATAATGAGATTCATGATAGTCATTATAGGACTAGTATGATCTTTCATACTATTTATGAGGCTATGAATTCTCATTATATAGATGATATGGATCATGATAAGATTGATATGGGTCATGAGGATCATACTAGAACTATTGGTAATGAGAAGAATAACAAAACTCTTCTCTATAAACTATCATAGGCTATAGAAAATCATGAAGATAACTCAAAATATGAACAACAATGTGATTTTGACCTTAAGATATGGGTCAAAGGAGTATTAAAAACTAGTTATGAAGATGAATATGCTACAAACTTATATTTCAATAGCTAAATTTGGGTCCCACCAGGCATGTCATAACTGTTAGCTATCTAGATAGCACCTAATAGATTTGAGATTCATTCAAGTCTAACCCATACCTAGACTAACATGGGAATGTTCTAAGGTTTCAGGATGCCTATAATTAGACTAGACCTCTAGGGATTTTTATGAGGCTAGCTCCTCAAATTTTATAATTTGGACCTTTACTTCTAAAATCTAAAATTGGTTGGGGTGAAAAGAGTTAAGATATTTGCATACTGTAAAACCTATTCTAAATAGTGGTGATGCACCATGAAGATTATCCATCCACTCAAACTTGAACCTCTAAAACACTAGTGAGATAGAAAAAAATAATGGGATCTATGATTTTAAATGTATTCCATGCATTAACATTACATGTAAAGGTTCATCAAGTGAGCAAAACCTAAGGGAGGTGATGGAGAGGCCTAGTTTAAGGCACTAATCTAGTCAATATTTTAATTTTTGGCTTTAGTTAAATGATATTAAACACTAAACCATGACCTACATAATTAGATAATCTACTAGTTGGGTGAGATCAAGACTTGGAAAGGGAGAAGGTTCTACCACTTATACAAATCAAACTAACATGAACACACTAATCTAATATAATGAAATATGAAACTAGTCATCTTACTTATATCAAGGGGTTACAAGGCTCAATCTTGGTAGAGTCTATTCATGCCTAAGATAGGGATGCAAAATAATAGCTCAAAGGCCATACTTATAGAAGTAATGAAGGAAGAGAGAGGTAATTTTCACACTCCAAAAGATAATAAAATAAACTCAAATCCTTTTGATTTTTTTTTACAATAGCCTCCATAAATCAAGTTCATTCAAACCCTTTGATTGATCTAGGTCACTCCAATGCACTCCATCCCATTGTATTACTATATTATTCTCTCAATGATGTTCCATGGTGGTTACAATGGTAGGATCAAGCTATTTCCAGCTAGGTCTAGGTATCAATGTAGTTACAACACTTAGATCCATCATTTAGAATCATGTCTTGTTGCAAACTACTTCCAACTAGTTGTCATAGTGTGCATAGTGGTGAGAGAGGTCACTTTCATGCAATTGATCATATGGATGATCTATTGGGGTCCACTTGTTTCCCTTCATGGCACCCTTTGAAAATTTAGTGGCTCCTTTTATCCATAAATGGATAACATGGTTAGAGTAAGATCCCTTTATGATGCAAACCCATGAGCTAGAGGTTCATATTTAGTAACATAAGAGGTCCCTTTATGTTATCCATTCTTGACTACATAATATTGACTGATCTATGGCATTTGAACCAGCTTTAATGGAATCAAGATGACTTTTCAAAACCCTATTATTCATGGTTGAAAATATCCTCTCAACCTCCATCAAGAATCTTGGGCTCACCTTTGCTCTAATTGGTTGTCACAATCCAACTCAGATCCTTGACACATTGACTCATTTTACTCCATTGATTTTGATCTATATGAATGCCTATAAACCATCAATCCTCTACCAATTGAATGCATCCTTGACACTTATCATGCCTATATTTTCTCTTGAGATTCATTAACCCTTTGACCCCTGCTCACCATTAGATTTGAGTGTTCAAATGAATGTAGAATGTTAGATCAACTAGGACCCACTACATGAAATCCAATTACTACTTCATGATCTTAAAATTTATGTCCTCACTCCTATCAAATGACATTCATGTGACAATCATTGATATTCACATGACCATAAAATTTGATCTTAATATGATTTGTCTTGCTCTATATTAAAGTTGACATTTCACTGACTATCATTTAGCATCCCATAAAATGTAATTAACATCCTAAAAACTATTAAATTTAATCACATATGGATTTTTGTTCAAGATTTATTTTGACATTCACTTGAACATCTTATGTTTCATGTCCATTTTTTAAGATTTATAACTTGAAGAGCAAAAGTCATGGAGTGACCAAACTTCTAACAGATATTCTTGAGGCCAAAAAGAATAAACCCATTTGATTCACTAGTCTCAAAATATTTTTAGATAAAGATATTGAATGCTCATTTGGTTGGTCTATATCTTCTCTTGCATTACATCTTAGTCATGGTCGAGCACATTTGGCTAAGTATGGAAAACTTAGCAAAATATGATTGAGGAGCTAAATTTACACATGCATAACTCCATTTACACTTTGGTAGAGGACTTGGGACTTAGTGTGTATGTTCTCAGTATAAATTTTAATGAACCCATATGACCATTTTCCATTGAAACTACCACATGTGTGAGATATTTCTTTGTGAAGATGCTCACTTGACTCTGTTGGAACCTCTTGAAAATGGCTAAGTATGGGAAAACATGTAGAAAGTGACTTAGGTGCCAAATTTGGACCTTTATAACTTTTTATGCACTTTATCATAAGACCTATAACTTATCACATATGATCTAGGCACAAATGTGAATAATCACATATGACCAATTCTCTCTAACTGATCTACACATGGCAATGGTGATGTTAGCAAAGTGATTACTCATAACTTTTGTTACTAGGTTTAAGTGTCTCAATAAACACAATGAAGAAATAAATGGATCCCATGCACTTTTAAGACATTCCAATCATTCTTGGAATCCCATGGGGGCTATGGAAGTATGGTCCTATCATTATCAAATGGAAATTTATACTTTAAGTGAACCCATGTCTCAAAAGCCTTGTGAGTAAATTGAGGTCATGGACTATTTCTTCCATCTAGAACCTTGTCTATTTGTTCATTGATTAACCTAGTCTATTTGGACATATGTTTGGTATGTGGGCCAAAATGGCCAACATTAAAGCTACCAAAAAATTAAAATCAAAACTTTCCTAAAATTTAAACTAAAAAGTAAATAATTAAAAATCAAAAAATTTCAATCACTTTGGTTCTTATCCTTAGTTTAATTTTTTCTTTTCTTTGAGTCAAGTTTTTCCCCCTATCTATGTCTCCTATCATAAGGTAAATAACCATGCTTAAAATCCTAATTGAAGGGTTACACCATTTGTAAATGACCTTTTTTTCGATTTGGAAGCTAACAACATCATGTAGAATTACATAAATCATTGAAAAAGAGGAAAAATAGGGAGGGACTTACCAATATGAGTCTATCCCTAAATATATCTTACCTCCTCCCTCGTTTTACCAATGCAACATGTCCAATAAAAATGAAGTCTTTCTTCAAATTTTAGTATTAGGAACAAAGTTCCCACCTGATTTTGATATACAAAACTTGCAATACTTAATTGCAAGTAAAGAGTCTTCACCTTCCATTCATGATCAATCTACACCACAAGAATCTTTAGAGGGTATTAATGCCCTTGTATTATCCTTAAACCCCAATCCCCGTATCTCTCAAGGCAAAGGGAAATTTATCCTCCATGAGGAATATTTCCAAGAAAGTCATGGGTTTTCTATGGAAAACCATGTACACCTTGTCAATCAAGATATTATGCATATCTAATCCCATCAAGCAAATAATCATTTTGGTAATCCAAATCCTAATCATCCTAGTGTGAGTGTGAATACTATTTTGCCTTCACATATTAATCCAACCAATCCAAGTTTGAACAAACTCAACAATCACAAATTTAACTAACCAAAGGTTGAATTTTCATTCAAGTTTGCCAATCACATATCAAAATAATCAAAATTTTAATATAAATTCAAGTTTAACAATCCCAAATCTGATCACCCCAAATTTGAATGTACATTCAAGTTCACAAATCCATGATCAAACTAATCTGAGTTTGGATGTTAATTCAAACTCATAATTAAACCCAAATTCTATTATTTAAGGCTTATCAATCATTATCAATATGAATAAAAATTTGAGCTTGACCCATCATTCTAGCTCACCAATCCAATAATCCAATCCAAGCTTGAGCATTACTTCATGTATGTTCAACAATCCTAATTCAAATAGTGGTTTGTAAAATTATTTTTCTTATTCCAATTCTCTTGGATTGGTTCCATCCCATCCAAATACAACCCCACCTAATATTAATTTGTTTAAATCCAATCCAAACCCTTCCTTTAACCCTAACACCCATGTTAACCATATGCCTATCTCACATCTAAATCAAAACATAAACCTAACTAATTCAAACAACCCCAACCTAAATGGAAACCTTAACCCAAATAACTTAAACACAAATCCTAACTTAATATTTAACAAAAACCAAAACTAATTTAACTTAAACAAAAATCAACTTCACCCAAGTTAAACCACTCTAGTGTAAACATGATTTCTAAACCATCCAACTTAAGCTATAACTTGAATCCATAAAAATTAACCCCAACATGTTCAACCAATATGACTTTAGTTATAATATTAACCCAAACCCCACTAAATTTAACACCAATCCTACACCAAAAAAATTTAAATTTCTTAGAAACCCAATAAAAAAACCCAAACATTCACTTTACAAGCAACCCCAATCCAATAACATCAAACTTTTACAATAATCATAATCCAACAAACTTTTTATTTTAACAAAAATCCCAACCCCTTTGGAAATCCACAAAACATTAAATTTTCCAACCAAAATCCTAATAACTTCATCCCACCACTTAATAATTTTCCACAAAATCAAAGCAACACAAATCCCTTCATAGGTCAACCATCCAAATTTTATAATTCCTCAAGTCAAATAAACCAATTGTTATCAATCAAGAGTGTGCCCTTAAGAGGAAGTGTTTTATTTATCACTCATACTAGAACATGGAATATATCCTAAGTATGGGTGACTTTGAAAGGGAGATAATATCCATAAAGGGTTAGATCCCTTGGTTCTTTTGGTAAAACTTGCTCTTAAACCTACTATCTACAGATTTTGGCAATGGAAAGGTGCAAAAAGACATTGTTTATAATGGAATTGAAATGGAAACTAGAAATGGATGCACCAATGTTCTATGACCACTTATGCTTTCAATTAACACTCTTATGAAATGGATAAACGTTTTCACATTCTCTGCACTCAGGAATGAATTCTATAAAAGTGTTTTAGAAGGACTTGACAAATTAGTTTATGCAAGGAATGAAGGTAAAGTAACTAAACTCACATCCAATGCTTTAACTAAAACTGATGTAGACATTTAATATGACCTATAAAACATCAAATATATTTTATGAAGGTAAAATAACTAGACAATAAATAGGAAAACAAATGCTTCACTAGGTTATTATTAGGTAACTAGATTGCACCCTTGCTAAGGAAAAAACTATTCACATCCACCTCAAACCTAGACCAACATTGGAGTGACCTATAGGATGTGGGTTGCCTAAGATGCAGGTTAAACCTATAGTTTTTATGGGGATATATCCCATAAATTTTCACTTCAACTCTCTCTAATACCTAATCCTATTGTAATGAAAAGCGTAAAGAGATGAAAATTGATAAAATAACCTACTCTAAAGTGGTGATGCACCAGCGATTGAAGATCCACTCTAAGTCTATCCTTAGAAACCCACTAATGAAATTAATGAAGAATACAATTGATTCAAATTATTGATGGTTTTCTAAGAATTAATATTTCATATGGATACTAAGTGAGAGTTCTATAACTTGAAGGACAAATTCCTAGATCTGTATAAGACACTATTGGTTTATGACCCTTCAAAAGCACATATGCTTGCCAACACTTCATACAACCTGAAATAGACTAGTACCCTTAATTTAGGTGCATGAAATGACATATATATGATAACATAATGCATACATTCTATAAATAAAACTCTCATGAAGAACACTAGCATTCAACAAAATTTTGCAAGTATTCTCTTATGTATTCTATAATTTTGGTAGAGCTTTGCTATACCCAATCAAGGGATGTGAAAGAAAGAGATAAATGCCTACTTAAATATAAATTTTGAAGGAGAAGAGATAATATTATATGTGTTTTAGAGGCCATGAATGAGGCCAAGGTGGTTTATGGTAGTTATAATATACCTTATTATCCTCCTCATGCATTGACACTTCTTCAATGAGTCCACCTTAGCATTGAGATCAGGTATGGAGGTTGTAACTCCTCTATTTGAATTTATGAAGGCTTTGACCATGATGAAAATAGTCCAATATTACATCTAATGGTAGTTACCCAACACAAATGGAGTATGTATAGGCCTCCAAGAGGCATTGGGAAGCCTCTCCTTCAATGTGCATGTAGAATTGTCCTTGAAACTACCTCTACCCTATCATAATGGCCTTAAATTTGGAATATTCTAACCTAGATGATAGCTATAAATGCCTCAATGTAGCTCATCAATTTAATAATTTTGATCCATGA
Source organism: Torreya grandis (assembly GCA_037957365.1). Taxonomy (NCBI): domain Eukaryota; kingdom Viridiplantae; phylum Streptophyta; class Pinopsida; order Cupressales; family Taxaceae; genus Torreya; species Torreya grandis. The sequence continues at coordinate 1,343,034 of JARHVA010001631.1, read as the reverse complement.
CCACTAGTGTCTTCTAATTGTAAGATAAGTAGACCTATTCTATTTGTCCTTCATCTTTCAATTCATATTCACTACTTTAATGATCAAATAGATAAACTAAGATCCCAAACTATCTGAGAAGACTTAGATAATTATTATATTAACCCCTATGAATTTTCATTGAGATATGTCAAGTGTTCTTCACCTAAAAAAACACTATCCTTACATGACTAGGCCACTTGAACTAGCTTCACAGACTAGTTGCTTAGGAGGAGCTAACAGGGACACCTATAGTTAGTTCCATAGATAATTTTGGCATTGAGGGAGTAAAATAAGTCTTGATCTTGCCTTTTATATAGTTTGGAACCCCTAATTAAGATATATAACACATATTATGCATAAAACCCTATAAACTTGCATTTTTAGGAAGTGACAGTACAATTTTTGTACCATCAAGTGTCATAAACATGAGCCCCTTTACACTGACAACATGATCCAAGTGTAGGTCAATCGTTCTTATGTGTTTAAATTCACTTTTCATTATACCTTTCTAGTCGAGTCATTATTAGGGTTTAGGGAGGTTTATGAGTGTTTGGGGCTCTTAGAGATGGTTTATAGAGATTTGTAATCATACTAAAATGTAATTTATACAACTTGAGCATGACTTATGACACCAAAACCATAAGTCTCTCATACTCACTTACACAACCTGCTTAGGCATGTTTTCACTATTTCCCAGTCATTTGAAGCCTTCTAGATTCAACCCCTATTATCTCAAACTCCTTTCTTAGGAATATATCTATCCCCCAAGGTCCCTTTCCCCCTAGACAATAGTACCATAAATTGTACTATAGTATTGGGACCCAAGGTGTCCACTTTCCAGTGTTATTTTCCAATTCCACAAAAGCCTCAAATGGTTATATTTTCTCAAATCCTTATCTTTTCCCTTGTCAACTTAATACGAGTTCATCTAACCCAGGATCACTAGTTTCCCTATAAAATCCCATTAAAAGGTCATTTAAAATGGTTGGAAATCATTTGAAAGGCACAAACTAGAAATATACTAAATCACACTCAAGTAAATCTTCCTATTCTCTGCATATAACCAACCACTATTATTTCTATCATATCTAATGTCCTGCACCAATCATGAGTCATCTCAATCTTTCCCAAATTTACATATACTTTCATTGTATACATAGGATTGCATAATACACATTCAAATTGGGAGAACTACATTGTCCTTGATCCCTCTTTAAAGTATTAGTATGTAGGTAGTGTGCCCACACATGGGGTGTGATCACACGTTCAATGCATATCACACACTAACCCCTTTTCTAGTTATATTCTAGATCACCTATCAAGCATGAAGAGGAACTAGTATCTTTGAAGACCAAATCAATTTCACATGAATATTCATGAACAATTAAGACTCAATATTTCAGGCACAGGGTCTCTCAGAGCAGATGAATAGAACCCAAAAAGCTCAAAAAACTTAAACACTAAGGACTACGATGCCTAAACTTGGACTACAGTATTGGACCTCTAAGTTTCCCATTTTTTATACTCCTATCTAGGTAGAGAATAGACTTTTAGATCCTATTTATGATAGTCTACCCAACCAGATCAATAATCTATAGCCTCTGTCTCCTTTGTCTCAACCTAGAATCAGCTAAGTTTTACTCTCTATCCCCTTATTTGCTATTTTTAAAAATTAATTAAGCACTTCTAGATTCAATAAATTAGTAGGTTAATTAAGGCACATTTATTTACTAATTGTCCCCTTAATCTATACCCATTTACTATTTAATAAATTAAACCTATAGCTTCCCAAATTTAGTAAAACATTTGGTAAACCCGACTTACTTCAAATTTTTACACAAAAACCCTAGAAATCCTAGGGCTAATTATTTATAATTTTTTTCAATATTTTTCTAATGTTTACTAAATTTAAAAATTAGAAAATTAAAAATTAATTGAAATATTTACAATAATTCACTAAAACCCTAGTTTACCCATACTAGGTCTTATTTACATACAAACACTTTCAAACCACTAGGAAAAATATATTGCTAATTTTAAAAATATTTTCATATTTTTCTTAAATTTTTAAAGCTCAATTCTACAAATTTATAGCAAATTTTTCAAATTATTACATTAATTTTGAAAAAAATCATTTCCAATCCCTAGTTGCATCAACTAAATCCCAGTAATTTTTAAGTAATATTCCACTTATTTTTTGCAAATTTTGATTGAATATTAAAATCAAAAAATCTATTCAAATTTAAAAAATTCATAGTAATTATAGAAAATTTATTTATCTCAAAACCCTAGTTACATCTACTAGGTCCCATTCAAGAAAGTAATTTCTCATAATTTTCTAAATTTTATCTTGCATACTTAGCTCAAAAAATCAATTTCAAATTCAAAAGTTTATAGTATTTTGCAAATAATATTTCTAAAAAATCCCTAGTTACATACACTAGGTCCTATTACTTCTTAAGGTATCACCTTACACCCATAGCTAAATTGCAAAAATGATTCTCACTTATTTACACATACTTATTACATTTCTATTCAATAATAAAGAAACCATAATGGGCCCTATCATGTACATGAATGATAAAGTCTATCATATTTTATTATAAATGTTTCATTATTTGCTTTGCATGTTTACTTTTTATAGTATGGAATGATATCCAGCAAACTATCTTTACATATATTAAGACACCTCTTGTCCCACTTCCCTTGGAACCCATCTTCCATGCTGACTACTATTGCATGGTTGATTTCACCATCTAATAGGTCACTACCCATCACTAGAGATCTTAGCTAGCTCCTTTCATCCCTCCACCTCCTTACCCTATTTATTATCTATGCTCTCCTCCCACACACACTACTAATCCTATATAGATAATGGATAATGCAGTTAGATTTGTTACTCAATGTGTTGTTATCCCACCTCCTCACCCTGTCATCTATTTTATGCTCTCCTGTCGCACACACTATTAATCTTATATGGATAGTGGATAATGTTGTTAGAGTTATTACTCAATGTGTCATTATCCCACCTCCTTGACTTGTCAATTATTTATGCTCTCCTCTCATACACACTACTAATCCTATATGGATAATGGGTAATATATTTAGAGATGTTACTTGATGTGTCATTATCCCTCCACTACCCACCTAAGAACCTTGCAACCCACCTGTTTCATCCCATGCCTAACCCAAGCCCCTTACACAAATAGATTCAAATAAGGCATATGATATTATGGATCAGTTGCACAATACTCCATCAAAATTTTCAATGTTAGAATTGCTCTAAAAAGCCATTGTGTTTAAGGACATTCTCTATCAGGCACTTACTCAGACTTCCATGCTAGTTAAATATGAGCCTTCTTATTTTGCATCGATGGTCAACACACTAAAAACTATTGAATATGCCATTTATTTTGATAAAGAGGACACACCATCTTAGGTAGTTATTGATCAAAATTTACCACTATTCATATATATTCAAATCAAAACTAGTATAGTAAAGAGATTTTTATTTGATAGTGGTACCAGGATAAATATATGCAATATCACATTCTTATAGGATATGGGTGTAGATATGACATCTATGTAGAATTCATATAATACTATTAAAGGGTTTGATGACATACCATGACAAAAATTAGGCACCATTGCTTTGGATATCATGGTAGGGCCTAGAACCCTTACCACCTAGTTTTAAGTTATGCCTAGTCCTCTCCATTATAATATTTTACTTGGATGACCATAGATACATGAAATTCAAACCATTCCTTCTACTCTAAACTGATGTGTCAAGTTCATTCATGATGGATATCTCTACACATGTCTAACAGATAATCAACCATTCAAATATCATCAAGTTATAGAGTCATCTTGAACTATTTCACCAAATGGGACACCTTCTCTTATCATGTAGTCACCACTTAACCATATTCCTCTTGATAAAATACATAATATGAGGTGGGAGAGACCAATACCTTTCACATTCCCCCAATTCTAGATATATCTCTAGCTCTAGATGTTCAACTAGTTATAATAGCTCTAGTCACTCTAGCAGTCATGTTAACTACACCTATTACACTTACACCATCATCAAAAACAATTCTAGTAGTGCATGTTACTCCCACAAATATATCCCCTTAGGCTAATATAGATACTCTCAAAGCATCATCATATTCTCCTACTATAGTTACCAAGACTCCTATTTCATAGTTACACCTTGTGGTAAAATCAAAGTTACCTTACATACATGATGTTGATATATATTCCCAAGATACTTTAGATGATGATGATGATACAACACCCACACTCACAGATAATTATCTGTGGATTGAAATTTACACCAGTTAGCCCAGGAGAATACTGAGATGATTCTAGAGCACTTATTAAGCATCCTACATCACTTTTAGCATCTCATGACACATTCTTAGGATATACTCCATATTCATGACCATAGATAGATTGTTGGGAACATATAGTTAACATGGTTACTTTTACAAATAAAAATATAGTCATTCAAATCTAGGTAGGAAGTACACAACATCAACCACAAATTTTACTATAGATGTTACTTGATCATAAATTAATCAAGCTTCTTATAGTATGACACAGATCTATCAATAGATTGTCAAAAAAGGAAGGTAACCCATTTTGCCTTTTTCATAAGATCACTAGCCATGATACTGACTCATGTATAACTTTACAAAAGCAATTATATAAACTTAAACATCAAGGCATTATTTAGATCATAGCACCACCAACACTACTTCTAATGAAATCACTTACCAACAAGACTAAATGACCAAGAGTAGAAGCAACATCTCCACAACTAGAGCAACCCTTAGTTTGTCTTTGATTTGATGACAACATGAACATAGTGCTTATAGCATATGATGATACTTATGATGATGATCTTGATGCATTTGATGATGGCTGAAATCCTTTCCTCCATTTTTATCCCCAGTAGCCTCCATCTCGAGATCCCTTCCCACCCCAAACCTAGTATATTATATTATGATGTGATCTTTGTATATAATTTTCTTTCTAGCATTGATTATGCATAGTTTCTTTTGCTTGATTGTACATAGCTCAAATATTTCAAGATAAAAAAATAATATAATATTTCAAATATATAAAAACATGTCAATTCTATGCATCATCTATGTTTTACATTGTTAACCATTATGGTAGACTTACATTATGCTATTTTATGCTATTATTTATAGATTTATCTATATTACTAGGCTTCACTTGATCTTCTTTGAGTGTGTGTAGTGTATACAGATCCTTGATTACTTCACTCCACCCATTGAGGGGGCATCCTACTTCTACATTATAGCTACATATGGATACATCTACCCACTAGGGGCATAATCTACTTGACTACACCATCTAGGTTATGTCATTCTTACACTATACACTCTAGACATCTTATTGTATTACATTCCTTACTTGCTTATATATATATATCACATCGACATCCATTAACATATATCACACTTCTATATTTCATAACATATGCATTAGTTTTGTATTACATATTTTGTATACTCTTTCTTCTTACTTTCCATAGTTAGATACATGTTTATATTTCTATTACTTTGCATGCTTCCACTCTTCACTTTGATTAGCTAGATGTGTTTACATTTTCTAGTTCCAATTTGATTTTTTCTTGCATTTTAGGACATTTGCCAATGTCCTTTGTTTTTTTTTATATGTGTGTTCCTTTGGACACTTGCCAATGTCCTTTGTGTGTGCTTTTCATGTGATTGTGTCCCTTGGGCCAATCTTTAATTGTTCTTATTATGTGTGTATGAGGCATTTGAACATGCCTTGTGTGCTTATTTAGCCCCTTGTCCACCCTTGTGTGTTTCTTTCTTCTTGCTTTGTATGATTTTTGCTTGATTACTTATCTTTGTGTGAAATGCCATGATTCCAATCATGAATTTACCTTGCTTCTTAGATGCCATGATGGATATCATGATCCATCCCTCCATGCCACTAACAACTTAAAACTAACATTTTTAATCCTAGTTTACTCTTATTCTCATGATATTACATTATTATATCTATCTAGGCATACCCCTATGGATATAATAATCTCTCTCTATAACTTTTGATATATCTTGAGATAATGTATATTAATGTTATATTAATTATTTTTGTATCTTAACACACTTGTAGATCTTCTTCTTCTTAGGGAAATCATCGTAGGGTCTTAATTATTACCCTCAAAAGAGGGGGAAATAAATAGGGGTTTTTTCATAGAGATCAAAGCTCTTAATGGTCAAAAAATTAGTTTCATAATAGTACAACCAAGAATCTAGAACTTAGCATAGGCAAACTAGACCGGGAAAATAATAGAGAATCCAAGTCAACCATCAGTTTTGGCTCTAGACAATAATGCCAAAAATGGGATTATAGTTTTGGACCCCAAAGTGTCTAGTTTATAGTGTTATTGTCCAAATAGTAGAACATTTACTTTTTTTAGAATCAGGTAGAGAGGTGAGTTTAGTCATAGTTTTGCCAGTATAGTTTAGTCTAAAAATAAGTAGTTTTCAAAACTTATTTCACTCAGAGAATCTAGATATATAGGGCATCATGTATGACATGAGGGCTTTCATTTTTTGTTCATACATGGTATTTGATATAATGTTTAGTTCAAAATCTATGTTCTAAACACCAATTATTGGGGGAAATATGCACAACACAGGGGCCTTCTCTATTTTTGAGTTTATAGCATTTTCTTGCACATTCTCAGTAATTGCATGCCTTACTCCATCTATAGGTGGTTGGCATCACATTCAAGTAAATTTTTATACAATTTTGCTTCCCGTGTACTCAAGTTATTAAGTGGCTTCCTAAGCCTTGATTTAAATTTTAGGAGGGGCTTCTTTACAAGTCCAATCTCCATCTTTATAAGTGGCCTAGTTTTTAGTTTATATTTGGATGGATATCCATACCAACATTGTTATATCATAGCACATTTAGGGGCTTCATGATCCATCTCATATGACATTCATATATAATGATATTTTCTCATTTAGCTTCACATCATGGGGAAACAATGGAGCCAAAGGACTAGCTAGCCTTTGTATTCTTGAGCCACCTATTTAGAGGGATTGGACACATGGTCTAGACATCAATTATCACATGCATGATTCAATAACTTCACATAGTTGGTGATGATGGAGCCAAAGGGCCTAACTTTGCATTATTGAGCCAATTTCCAAGGGATTGAACACTCAATTCATTCATTAATATAACTCTTGGTTTAGCATACTTCTAACATCACCCAACATAACCCATCAATATAATAGGTTTGGTATTGGTTCACGTACCCAGTGAGGTGTATTCATTCCTTTCCCTTCCTTTCTCTCTCTCTTTACCTAGCTTTATATATTCTTATTTTAGATATAGCATATCTAGTAAGAAATGATCTACTTTCACTTTCCTTTTTGTAGACTTACATAGTATAATGTACTCTCACTATGTATAACCCAACATCATACAGCTTCTTGGGCTTAGCCTCATAGGTAAGTTTAGGTACACTTCTCTTTTTTTCCTTTATCCTAGTATTTCACTTTGTTGCATACATATAATAAAGGGGGTGGAGGAATGTAGTCATACTAAAATTTAATTTGTGTAACTTGAGTATGACTTGTGATACCAAAACCATAGGTCTCTCCTATTTGCTTAAACATCCCACTTAGGCATGTTTTCACTATTTTCTAGTCATCTAAATCCTTCTAGATTTAGCCCCTAGTATCCTAGACTCCTCTCCCAGACACAAATCTATCCAATAAGGTCCCTTTCCCCCTAGACAATAGTGTCATAAGTTAGATTACAATATGGGACCCAAGGTGTCCACTTTTTAGTGTTGTTGAAATCCACAATAACCTTAAATGGTTAGATTTTCTCAAATCATTATCTTTTCCCTTGTCATCCTAATGCAATTTCATCTAACCCAAGATCAATATTTTCCCTATAAAGGCCCATTCAAAGGTTATTTATAAGGGTTGACAATCATTCAAAAGGCACAAGATAGAAATATACTAAAGCACACTCAAGTAAATCTTCCTATTCTCTACATGTAGCCAACCACTATTATTTCTAGCCTATCCAAGCTCCTGAACTAGTCATGAGTCATCTCAAGCTCACCCAAATTCACATACACTTGCATTTCGTACATAATATTGCATAATACACATTCAAATTTGCAGAACTACATTGGCCATGATCCCTCTTTGAAGTATTGGTATATAGGTAGCATGCCCACACATGAGGTGTGATCACACATTTAGTGCATATTACACACTAACCCCTTTTTCCAATTGGATTCAATATTTCCTATCAAGCATGAAGAGGAACTAAGATCTTTAAAGACCAAATCAATTACACATGGAGCTTTGTGAATAATCAAGACTTGATATTTTAGGTATAGGGTCTCCCAGAGTAGATGAACAAAACTCAAAAATCTCAAAAAGCTCAAAAACTAAGGAATATATCACTAAAACTTAGACTATAGTGATGAACCTCTAGGTGTCCCATTTTTGGTGTTCCTATCCAAGTAGAGAACAGACTTCTAGATCTTATTTTCGACACTCTACCTATCTAGATTAACAATTTATAGCCTCTATCTCAGCGCAAAATTAGCTAAGTTTTACTCTTTATCCCCTTTTTTTATTTTTATAAATCAATTAATCACTTCTAGATTTAATAATTTAATTAAGGAACATTTATTTATTGATTTTCCCCTTAATCTAGACCCCTTTACTATTTAGGAAATTAAACCTATAGTTTCCCAAATTGAATAAAACAAGATCAAATCTTGTATTTATAAATTAATTATGCCAAATTCAAGTTAATCAACCTACCCACCTTCTCTAAAATGTTTGGATCCCCATTCATAGCATCCAAGCTATGATGAGCATTTATAGATGCTCTTTATTGGAGAAACATAGTCACTGAGCAACTTTTGTGTATTTTTAGGCAAAATTATTCACTGCAGAGACTCCTCTTAAGATTAAAATTAGCCAAAGGGCTTCCAAACACTTTGATGTCCTTCCCCAAGAAGGTTAGAATCATTATTACTTCTAAAATTCTTCTCTACTTCATTTTATGATGACATAATCATAGTGGAAGTTATGGATTAATCTATTTGTAAACATGAATCATGAATTTTGATCTAAACACTAGTTTTTCAAGGCATTATTGCATCATATACAACCTAAACATTACCTCAGGGATCCTATGAAGTAGCATCATTAGAGTGATTGAATCATTTGAACCCCTTTGGATGTATATAGCCATGAATTCTAACACTTGTGTTTTCTTGCTTGTTGGACTAGTCATGGAGGTCACTTTGATGACTACTAGAGGACTTTTTCACATGCTCTAGGACTCATTCACCTTCCTTGACTTCATTGTGAACATAAATACTCCTCATCTCCTTGATTTTGAGCTCAAACTAACACTTCTAAGCCTATTTCATATAGTTTAATTCCTACACATGCCAACCAGTGAGTCACTATGATGATCAGAGGGCTTTAATATACCTTAAAGGTCATTTCATAGTCAAACTACCTAATTTGGATGGGTTTTGAGGCCAAACTCCACCATAGGGTCACTTTAAGGGTTTATGTAGGTTTGAGAAGTCCACCATATTTAAAATGGCTCATATCATATAGACATCCAATCCAAAAATAAATTCCATGAATCTACAATACACTAACCTCCTCATCTTCCATGAATTACTTGGGTTTCCATGCAAAGGTTGTGTGGAGATATTAATGTTAGAAGGAAACACCAGCGTTGTTCACAAGCAATTTTGAGTGGTTCTTTTCTTAAGGTTCATTCATAAAGGTTTGGCCCAACTACTAAACAATATTTCATGAGTGTTTAGTCCATAAGGATACTTAAACTTCCCTAAGATTTTTTTCCCTAATCTTGTATGTGGTGGATTGGGGGAGCATTTGAAGGTGAGCTTCAAATTGACTGTGCATAGGGTGAGTGGCTCGAGCAAGGTTTGAATACACCTAGACCATTATCCTTACTTATTTTCAATTGAAAACTCCCTATAAATTCTTAAACATATTCATACACCTTTAATTAACCATACAACTTGTTGAAAGATCTTGGAGGAAACTTAAGATGGCAATAGGGTATACAAGCAGGCTTATGTGACTATCTACATTGGCCTATCTCCAAGGCACTTGACTATAGATATTAATGATAAAAATTTTTGAGGAGGTTTTATGAACCTTATAACCATGTTTTAATGATCCAAAACCTTTTATATATCCCAAACTATTTTTATACCCTTCATGGCATAGATCCATCCTTTAACCCATAAAACAAGTTATCATAGACAGAGCTTGGTCTGAGATAAAATAGTAGGTATAACCACTATTTTCATAGTCAAAATGGAGGAATTAATACCTTTAATTTCTCATGATGACAATTTTTACTAAATTTGGGGAGTTCTCCATGCCTAAAAAGGCCTCAAACTATCATTTTGGCTCAAACTAGTAATAAACAGCCTATTGACTGTGTGTTTGAGCATGAACATTTTGAGTATGGTCTTCATCATTATTTCCTAAGTAATTTGTGATAAATAAGTGTCCACCATGTTCCTAAAGTATATTATCATTATCAAATTATTATTTTCCAATGTTCCTTTCTTTACATACCACCCCCTACTCAAGCTTAGGACTCATGTCTGAGTATGCCTGTGTGTTCTAAAGTCAATGTTGATATTCCTCTACCTTATTAGAAGTGATGATCATCAAGAGTCACCTTATTCAATTTTATTAACTTTTACCTTTATTTTATAAAAAAATCATTTTATCATGGTAAGATGAAGGCACCAACATACATCAACAATGTCACATGTATTCACTTACTAACACTAATTGTCCATAGGGTTTAGCCATCAGGATTATATGAGAAGAAGATGGTATAAAAATAATTAAAATCTAGCAACACATTCACATATTCACTTTCAAAATTTATATTTCTCTTTTGAATGCATATCCTCTTATGCTCACACTAGTCTTCATGCCTTGAATGATCTACACAGTGCCTTTTGGAGACTCTACTATAATAGGCCTAAAAAGACTAACTGTAGGTCATCATTTACCTTCTCAGTTCACTATAGGATCATGTATGACTAATAAACTATGATCTCATTTATTTTTAAGGTTTTAATGGAGTATGAAGGTCTATTGACATGGTTTGGTCTTAAAAGGAAAGGTGGAAGAGTGAATGAAGATGATTATGGGGGGAATGAGGGTGAAACATGGATAATAGTGTTAGAATATAATATGGATGTTGTGAAATGATAGGATCATGAAAGTGACATGAAGTATAAGATAATAACACTTCCAAAACTAACCACATGGATTTTGGATACCCTCACACACATATCGAACAAATATACCACTTTGGAGACAAGAAAAGGGGCATACACAGTCTTAAAATGAAACTTAGGAAACTAGAAAAAAAATGTAATCTTTGCAAAAAAACCTTACACTCTACTAAAAGTGACTAATTGATCTTGGAGGTGAGAATGATGATTTCTAAGACTATGAGGCTATCATGGAAGATGGTAAATTTGATCACAAGGATAGGTTGATGCTCTATTATCAGTTCAACACCCTTTTCCATGTTTTTGAGTTATATTTAAAGATTTTTAGATGCCATTGAATCATACATAATTTTCACCACATAGTGGTGTTCAAGTATGCATAATCCCTTTTATTTTTGATATATTCATAGATGACAAGGGGATATTTTACATCTAATCTAAGGAGGAATGAGGTAACATGAAATACTCTACAAACTCTTCAACTCATCCCATAGCTCCTAAAAAACACTTAAACACTCTGTTCATTATCCCAAACTAACTACAAGTTACAAACAAGAGATATTCCTTAAGTTTTTATAATTATATAATCTCACATGTTTGATTCAAGTGTTGAAAAATCTATGACAAGATCCTTCAATATAAAAGGAAATAACTTCAGTCATTGGTTTGAGTAGGCAAACTAGAAATCAATGAAAACCATTTAGTCAAAGTCAGCTTGTGCAAATGAGAATGACATATAAATTCCTTATGTTCTTAAGGAATGTTAAAAAATCTTGTGAGTCTAATCCCAAGATATATTTTCATGGGTGGGTGTGGATATAATATACTTATTTTGGTTATGATACTAGTCCTAAACTCTCTCTCCTTTGTATAGTATAAGCATAAACCTTAGGATCTCTATGAGTCTGCCAATGAGCTTAAGGGATAAATGGGAAGGTTTTAAGCTTCCTCTACACTAAAACACATTAATTTCGTCTCTAATTGACATTACTTACCTCCCTTTGCAAAACCATGACTCCACCTGAGTCAGTTTGTACCATAAGGATCTGTACCATTTAATAAACCCATATAACCTACCATTTATATATAATTCTTCTTGCTTTAGACCTAAATAAATAATTATTATGTGTTTTTGAGGTAAAATAATTTTCATGTGACACTTTTAACCTAATGGTACAAATTGAGGGAGTTGAAAAGTCAATATTTAGCATGTGTGGGGCTCATTTGAGATGATCTATGTGTTAACCATGATGGCAATGGATTAAATTATGTATGAAATGGTCTAGTGATGGCTTGATGATTCTTATAAGATTCACTAAAGGTGTGTGGGGTGACTTAGAAATGTATCAAGGCTAGATTAGGTCTTATTATGACTAAAAAAACATTGACTTTAACACACATATATGATCTTAAATAGGCATATCACTTAAATATCATGTCAATATCTTATAAAATACATTTATGACCTATTGGGGACCTAAAATAGACCCTAATATACTTTTCATGATGTTCTTTGAAAGCTTAAAAGTGAACATACTTCATGTTGTTAGATAGATCAAGGGTGCTCATGAACTCTCATTAGACTACCTTCTCCATTTGCCTTTACCATGGCATCTTCAACTATTGGAGATCCATAAAAGTAAAAAAAGACCATCTAAAATGTTTTATCATAATGATAATACTTGATTCAATTTGAATATAAGGTATGAATGCTCATAAAGCAGAGCTATAACATGATAATACAATTGACTATTTGAACAACCCTTCAAATTCACAAGGACAATATGTAATTATGAGACTAATGATAGATCAAGACTTGAGGTATTAGGTTAACCCATTTATAGGTTTGGGACTATAATTTTTTCAACATTTTTAGTGACTCAGCTAGCTTGACCAACCTGTTGGTCAAGGAATTCAAAAAAAATTGAACCTACTCTTGATGTCTTTAGCAAATGGAACATGACTAAACATGGACTCTACCTTATACCTTGAATACTTTAAAATAAAAATACATAATAAATAAATAAATAATAAGAAGAAAATACAACATGCAACTACCAATAACAAGACCAAGAAATAAATAATAAGCATGTACAGGAGCACTTAGAGGGAAAACATGAACACTATCTACTTATAGAAAAGAAGAACATGATGAAGATTAGTAATAGAATTTGAGGAACATCCCATTGACATGGATGGGGAGTTACTCACCATTCAATCTATAAATTTTAAAGGCATTACTTTACTTGTAGCTAGTGATGATATAAGGTCCACTCTAAAGGCTATCAAACTTGGAGTGTTTTCCTAGATTTGCATGGTCCTCATCCCACTTGAGGACTACATATCCTTCTTGGAATGTCCAAAATGATCCCTTTTTTTAAATTATTTATTGACTTGATGTTGATTATACCACATGGTATGCATGGAACTATCTCTTATCTCCTCTAGCTACCTTAGTTCATTCATTCTAATTTACATTACATCATCTTCCAAGAGTTCAAGTTAATGAGAAAGATCTAAGGTAGGAAGTTCAAGGGAAGTAGGTAGTCTTGCCTCTCTACCATAGACAAGAAATTATAGAGAGTGTCTAGTCTACCTCTTAGGTGTAAATATATCTACCTATAATACAATTCTTAACCTTGTATGCCACTCTCTCTAACTATCCTCCATGGTTCTCTTGATGATCCTTATCAAGTTCTTGTTTATGGAATCTTCTAGTCTATTTCCCTGTGGGTAATAGTTGGAGGAAGCCTTGAGGTATATGTCATGGATATTTTACCATTAACATAACTTATCACTATTTAAGTCCAAGGCATTATCAGAGATGATTACTGAAGGTACACCAAATATGGTCACAAGATTGTCATAGAACTCTAAGACTGAGTTATCATTAACCTCCTTAAGTGTAGATAACTCCACCCACCTTGTGAAGTATTCAGTGGCTATTATGACCCACTTATGTCTAAAAATAGAATGGGGATGGATCATGCCTATAAATTCTAAGCCCCACTACATGAAGGGCTACCCAACTTGGATTGGTTGCAAGGGAAGGGAAACTAACTTTTATTTGCCAGTAAATAAGGTACACTTTGAACACTATCTAACCCAAATATGTGAGCCTATAAAAAATTTAGGAAAAAATTATCCATATATAATGATCTTATAGGTTGTGGTATTGGTATCAAATCACCCACTATCATGTCCATCATGAAATTGCTTAAGTATCTTGTCAACTTGGCTTGATTCAACACATCTCAAAATCATACCTCCTACATCCTTATTAAAGAGCACTCCATCTATAAAAACATAGGGTATTGTATGTAGTCTAAAACATCTCCTTTTGGTTATATCCAATTCCATATGACATTGGACTATTTGAAGGAAATTTAACACATCATTAGTTTAGCTGAGAGGAATGGTATTTTTAGCTGCATGTTGACTATCATGGACTACCAACACTATGAATTTATCTTCCTTTACTTCTTGTACAAGATGATCACATATACCTCTACCTCTAATTATCTTTTTCACTCTCACCTAAATGTCATATTCCATATAGTTTTCTACCCATCCAGATCTCTTCTAACCCAAATATCTATTGAGTATAAAATCTTTGATGCTTGGGTGCACTACCATCATTGTGACCTTGTTGTTAGACACCATGTGCCTAAACTTCTTCAATCCTCTCATAACATCAAGTACATGCATATCCAAAAAGGTATACCTTTCTTCATATCCTTCTAAGGATTTAATAAATAAGGAAATTGGTTGTTATAATCCCTTGTCATTCTACAATATAAGCATAACAAAAATTGCATCAGTGTGGAGAATGCATATAAGAAAATATATTTGATAAAGTTAGGGTTAAGGAGTGTGGGGAATTGAGATATGGACTTATTGATGGTATCGAATCTCCTCTTCCCTTCCTTTTTCCATGTGAACACTTTTTGCTTCTAAAGCATGTTAGTAAGAGTTTTAACTAACTCTACAAAAACCTAGAATAAACCTCCTTATGAAGTTGATCTTCCCTAATAATCTCTACAAACCTTTATTTTGATTAGGTAAGGGTAAGGATAATATTTATGTGATCCTCTCAAGGTCTATGGAGATACCATCCTTTAACACCACATACCACAACAATCTTCCCTCATTAACTACAAAGATGCATTTCTTAGGATTTAAGGATAATCAAAACTACCTACACCTATCAAAGACCAACTTTAAATGTGTCATGTGATCTAATGGATACTTCGAGAAAATAGTGATTTAATCAAGATATATGAGTGCCATATTATTAATTAACCCCTAAAAAGTAACATCCATTTTGCTTTGGAAATTTTCCCCTACATTAGATAGTCAAAAGGGCATGCATAGGTGCCCCACTTTGTAGTGAAGACAATTTTATGTCTATCCTCCTCCTTGACTAAGATTTAATTATATTTGGAGTAACCATAAATAAAATAAAACCTTTAATATCCTAAAACATTTTGAAGGATCTGATCCATGGAGGGTAGTAGATAATGGTCTTTCAAAGACACCTTATTAAGGTCTTTAAAATAACCACATAAGCATATCTCTCCATTTTTCTTCCTCACAGGCACAAGGTTTGTTTCCCATGAGGAATAATTAATTTATAATATTGTTTTAAATTCATAAAATTTAAATAAGTCCCTTCTCATGAGCTCTTCCACCTAAAGGTTGACTGGTCTTTACTTCTATCTTACCAGTTTTGCATTAATCTCTAACTCTATGGTGTATTGGGATAGCTTGGGTTCAAAGCCCTTCAGATCATGGTATTCCCATGAAAACAAATTAGCATATTCTTGACATAAGGAAATGAAGGAAACTCTCTCTTCTATTTTGTTTACTTTTCCCAACTTAAGTAATTTGTCCTTAAATATGACTATCTTCTCATAATGTTCTTCTTTAGTTGAGATACTCACCTTATCGCTT
The DNA here is from genome assembly GCA_037957365.1 of Torreya grandis. Taxonomy (NCBI): domain Eukaryota; kingdom Viridiplantae; phylum Streptophyta; class Pinopsida; order Cupressales; family Taxaceae; genus Torreya; species Torreya grandis. The sequence goes on along the minus strand of JARHVA010001631.1, from coordinate 1,326,695 downwards.
CTCAATTGATCATCTTCATTAAATATGATCTCTGATGTCACTAATCCATTAGTCAAATTTTTAGTCATTTTATCATCAAATTAATGTTTTAACCTGATTTGATTCTTATGATAGAATTTTGCTTCATGCATGAGAAAACAAACAATGTGCTCATCACTATCAAAGACCTACCAACTCACCTCATTGTTAGGTATAGATGGTCTGCATACAACCTTGATGTTTTATTGTCCTTAAGTGACTTTTAATCCATTAACAATGTCATATTGGTTACCAACTACTTCAAGTCTATGTGTATGAGGATTAGACTCTCTTGATATGGAACAGATGTCAAATTCTAAGTATTTATCTAAAAGGTCCCATACTTGGTGATTTTAGGCCTTCAAAAGATGATTCTTGACTACATAACACCTCTCACTTGAACCAAAATTATCTCACTATCACCCTTCACTTGAAAAATTTTGATGCCTCTTATCTTTTCTTCTTGTAGCCCATGTATGACGAATTCATATTCTATTATGTTTAAATTAAAACTAAATTGGAACCTCACTTTAGAGTATTATCTCTTATTTTAAGGGGAAAAAATAATTATTATATCCCCATTACCATTCTTGGACCTTGATCCATCAAAGAACAAAGTCCATATGCCATTATGCTCTTGATTTGGGCTTGTGAGACTAGGTACAATATCTCCTTCCTCATGCATTCAGTATAAAAGTAAGCCTACCTCTTAAATGGCCTTGTAAGGGTCAATACTATGGTTCTCAACTTCCCATTCATCAAGGATCAGATTTGATATTTCTTCAAGATGATCCTTGGGTTCTTGCTCACTGATATTCTCATCCTCATATAGGATAGTGTAGTTTACATTAGATAGATTGGGCATGTAGGGTTATAAGTGGAACCTAGAAAAAGGTTCAGACCTAAAAGTGACCCTTATCCTATATCTACTCCTAAAGGCAATGTATGACTAGTTATATGAAAGTTATCCCCCAATATTTATAGTGAAATCCCTAGATAAGCATAGGGGAAAATATGGAGGGAAATACAAAACCATGACAGCTTATGAGGTAGTACAATTGGGGTAGGTTGATAACATAATACTAATATCCTTTAGGACACCTTATGTCTATGAGGGAGATCCATCTAATTAAAAGACTCTTTTCTCATTGGTTCATACTTGAGTTGTATTTTATCAACTATGGTTTTTAACATTATTGAGGTAGAGACACCACTATCTATCATGTACTTATGGATAATAAAATATCTTATTATGACTGAAAAGTAGAATGGAGGTAGATTAACTACCTTGGGATCTTGAACTTCACCAGGTTGACTATCATCAACATAAATTACACTCACCTTATTAGCTTACTTGTTCATGAGAGAGACCTTAGAGATTTCTTGTTAAATAAGGTCCTTCTACCCTAAAATGAGTAGAGAAACCCACATAGGAATGATAACATTGGATTTATTCATGTAGTCCACAATGATGAAGGGAAAATTGGCACTCTTGGGCTACAACTTGGAGGTAGAGGCATCACTTGTGACTTGTGTGACTTGTGGAATGAATTGACTCTTCTATTGTTACCCATGTGTTTGAGATGTCTACTATGTTGGAGAGGTTTTTTTATTGTACTTGGAGTGGTAGCTTGATGAGTTACTTTGGGATGTGTTAGAGTGACCTTAGATTACCCCAAGTTATCATTAATAATTCTCCTCTTAGCCCTTATGTGGGTTACAATTGAATCATCTATTTTTAGCCCATTCTACCCCAAGTTTGATGCCACTTTCTCAAAAGTGTGTTCACCTTCTTAGAAGTTTTAAAATTTAGTCTTAGTAGGTGATTTAGTCACACTCCCTCCTTGTTGGTTTGGAACTTCAACTGATGTCATGTTAGGCACATCACCATGAGGCATTTGAGGACCTTGTGGTGGAGGAGGCATGGTGTCATGTACTTGAAATGTAGGAGCCTGCTAAAAATAATAACTCTAACATACTTCCCCACTTATATCCACCACCATCTCACTTTATCTCCCCCATGGAGTAGACCATTGACCTTCTTATGCAAGATTATTTTGTGTTGGCACTAATTATCTTAAACTTATTGCATCTTTGGTGTTATATCTAATATAAGGTCTGGCCTATGTGATCTACCCTTGCCTTATTGGATGGGTAGATAAGGGGGTGTATTTTATGGATAAGATGGATATGGAGCCTTAAAAGGGGCTTAATAAGGTCTATAGGAAGTATATTATTGCCTTTTTAAGGCTACCAATTTGTTGTTTTGGGATTTTATCAACCCCTCAATCTTACCAAGCCTATTTACCTAGATGCCTTCAGATTGGTCTTGGTTGTTTGGAGTTGGAAATGGAGAAATGGTGGGAGAAATGGGTTGGATCTTTTTAAATAGGGGCATGATGGATCTAGGATTTAACTTTCCTACTTGAATCAATCAATTATATAATCTTATGGATACTTCATATGCCTCTAGTAATGACATCCCACCCATGGACTGTATCATTACAAAAACATCAAAATACAAGGACCATAGTAGTTTATAAAGGCATAATTGGGTGTAAGATTGATAATGATAGGGATCATATCCCAAGTATTTTGACATCTATAGTTAAAATAAACAATATATTCTTGGGGTAGCCTCTTAATTGAGGTTATTTGCTCAACTAGTGACACATGATCACTTATGTCTTCAAAATGTCTATAAATTCACTCAAGAAATTCATCTCAAGTGTTTGTGGAGGTAGGAATGAGACTTATATAGCACTGAAGAGATTTGCCTCATAAAGAAGTTGATAAGACTCTCATGGCTAAATTTTCTTGGGTGATATTATGTACTGAGCACAAGTTGGATATATTAGCTATGTGTTCCATATGAGTGGTAAAATTTTCTCCTATGAAGTATGGAAAATTTTTCAAGGCAATAGCTAAGATATCATCAAATTATTTAAGGTTTAAATTTTTTCCACCATTAAAGGGTACAAATACTTGCATTATAGGCCTTGTTATTAGAATTAGGGGGCTTATAGTAGGTTGTGTATGTATAAAATTGGTAGAATTGGAAGACATGGAAGAATTTGGGGGTGTGGGATTTGGGCTAGGAAACCTATTTCTCCTTTTAATATCTAAATATATCTTAATAAATTCAATTTGGTTACCTTTTGAAGCTAACTTAGTGGACACCTTTTACATGAAACTACCTTCCAATCTACCAATAATTATCCTTAGCCTTCCATATGCCTTCCAATGTTATTAAGCTTATAAAATCAGTTCTCTAAGTTACTTGATAGTTTGTCCCATTAGGTGTTCCATAACTATTAGGTAACTAGGTTTCACCCTTGCTAAGGAAAAGATTGCTCACATCTACCTCAAACCTAGACCAATATTAGAGTATCCTATAGCTTATCATTTGCCTAAGATGTAGGTCAAAACTATAGTTTTTATGTGGATATATCTTCTAATTTTTCACTTAAAATATCTCTAAGACCTAATCTTATTGTAATGAAAATGATAAAGATATGAAAATTGATTAAAAAAAAACCTACTCTAAAGTGGTGATGTACCAGTGATTGAAGATCCGCTCTAAGTCTATCCTTCTAAACCCACTAATGAACCTAATAGAGAATACAATTGATAATACTTATTTATGGTTTTATAATCATGAATATTTCATATGGAGGTTGAGTGAGAGTTATACAACTTGAAGTACAAATGCCTATATCTACACAAGACACTATTGGTTTATGACACTTCAAGAACACCTCTACTTACCAACACTTCATACAACCTATAATAGACTAGTATCCCAAAGTTAGGTACATGAAAGGACATATAAATGAAAACATAATGTATAAATTCTAGAAATAAAACTCTCATGAAGCACACTATCATTTAACAAAAATTTTCAAGTACTCTCTTATTGATTCAAAGGAGTATAAGGCAATTTTGGCAAAGCTTTGCTACAACCAATCAAGGGATGCCAAAGAAAGAGCTCAATGCCTACTTAAATACAAATTTTTAAGGAGAATATATAATATTATAGGTGTGAGAGAGTTCATGAATGAGACCAAGGTGGTGTATCATAGTTACAATAGGCCTATTCACCCTCCTCATACATTGACACTTCTTCAATGAATCCACTTTAGCATGAGATCAGGTATGGAAGTTATAAATCTTATATTTGAATTTATGTAGGTTTTTACCATGATTAAAATAATCCAATATCCCTTCTAATGGTAGGTACACAATGCAAATGGAGTGTGGATAGGCCTCTAAGAGGCATTACATAACCTTTCCTTCAATGTGCATGCAAAATTATCCTTGAAACTACCTCTACCCTATCATAATGGCCTTCAATCAAGGATATGATCAATTGGATGATAGTTATTAATGCCTTAATATGACTCACGAATATCATAATGTTTCTCCACACCCACTAAAGTCTTCTAATTGTAAGATAAGTAGACTAGTGTGCTTATCATTCATCTTTTTGTTCATATTCACTACTTGAATGATCAAATAGTTGAACTAGGATCCCAAATAATATGATAAGACTTAGATAATTCTTATATTAACCACTATTCATTATCATTGATATATCTCAAGTTTTCTTCACCTAAAAACACATTAGCCTTATATGACTAGGCCACTTGAACAACCTTCATAGACTGGTTACTTAGGAGGAGCTAACAAAGACACCTAAAGTTATTTCCATGGATAATTTTTGCATTGGAGGAGTAAAATAAGTCTTTCTCTTTCCATTTATATATTTTGGAACTCCTAGTTAGGCTCTACAACACATCTTATGCCCAAAACCCTATAAACTTGAATTTTCAAGAAGTGACCATATAGTTTCTATACCATCAAGTGCCATAGACATGAACCCCTCAAAGATGTCAACATGTTCCAAGTTTTATTCAAGTAATTCCTAAGCATTTAAATTAAATTTTCATTAAGCCTCTCTAGTCGAGTCATTATTAGGGTTTAAGGGGGTTTAGGAGTGTTTGGGGGTCTTAGGGATGGTTCATAGAGATCAGATCTTGGATCTTTAAACTAATTATGCCAATTTAAATTCAATGTACCTCCCCACCTTTTTTTAAATTAAAATTTGGGTTACCCATGCATATCATCCAAGCTATGATGAGCATTTGAAGATGTTCTCTATGGGATAAACATACTCACTAAGTAACTCATGTGTCTACAGGAAAAATGGTCCACTATAGAGACTCCTCTAGAGATTTAAAGTATCCAAACGGATTATAAACACTATGATAACCTTCCACAATAATGTTAGAAGAATTATTACTTCACAAATTGTTCTCTACTTCAATTTTTTATTACATAATCATAGTGGAAGCTATGGATTGATCTATTTGTAGACATGAGTTGTGAATTTTGGTATAAAACTATTGGGTGAATAAAAGGGTAGAAAAATGGTTATTTCAACCATAGTGTGATGAGATATAATCTCTCCTTGAGTAAGGTAAGGCTCCCTTCTTATTGATAACTAACACAATAAGTAACTATTTACACTTATTTACTCTATTCTTATCAAAGTGGGTGTTATCATATCATCTAATTCTCTTTTTCCAAAATTGATGTACACTTTTAATCTAAAGATATGAATACTTTTGTTTCTTACAACATAGTATTTAAATATGTAATTACTTTTTGGAGCAATAATAACCGATATTCAAATTAGTTAGCTAAAATAATAACAAGAAAAATATGAGAAAATGTATCGTAAAATAATGGAATAAAGTGTAGCCCAAAGTATCCACTTTATTTCCAATAAAGATCAAATCACTAAATATAATGATTCATAGCCCAAAGTCTCCAAAATAATTTCTCAATAATGAACGTAAACCTAGTAACTATATTTCAGCTCAAAGACTTTAAAATCAGCTTCCTGGCACCTTTCGATTTATATAAATTCACATCATAATTTAATAAATTACATAAGAAAATGTAATGTAAAATACATATGAACATATCCAAATCATCACAAATTTATTTCAACTCAAATATTGAAAGGTCACTTTCTTTCTAATATATTGATTGATTAAAGATTTACAATTTAAATTCAAAGTTTCAATATTGCTTCTCAATTTGGGCAACACTTCACTTATATAGAAATTGGTGATCCTTTTTACAAAGAAAACCCTCCTATTTATAGAGAGGATTTATGAACAAAAATAGGAAATACATAAATACATTGACTTATTCATTGACAGAGTCCTATTTGACTTAGGACTGTGTATTTTTCCTATGTGCAAAATTCACCAAACAAAATTACACATGAAAAGTTTAAAAAATAAACTATCTTTAGACACAAGAATTTCTTTCTTTTTATTCTTTTCTAAAATTTTCTCATATCTCTTCAATGTAGCCTAGACCTCACTATCATCTAGACTTGATGTACTCTTGGAGATGGTAAGAACCCTTGAAAAGGAATCTTCTAGATTAACTGGCAAGTCTTTGATTTTGTCCAAGATTCTTTATAACTTATTTATTATGAATTGAAATTCAACTAGTTTGTCAATAGAGTCTAGTGTGAAAGTTTCTATCTCAATATTTATCTAAATCAAAGATGAGAAATCCTAAATTACTATATCCACAAGAAAAACCTTTTGAGTCATCTCCAACTTGATAAGGAAGCTCTCTAATGTTATCTACAAGATCTAGCATCTTATTATCACACATATCTTAAACTTTTTAAAAATATTTAACTAGATTCTTGAGAACTTCTCTTTTATTCTTCATGGCTTCCCTGTATTCAATGAATATTTTCCTATTTGGAATGACCTTCTACTCAACTAAAAGTTCTATTTTCAATTTGAGTAGTTGAGTCCATGTATCTATATCCTTTTCAATCAATTCAAAATTTTGGGTGTCTTAACTATTTGTTAAATTTCCATTTTCACTTCACTCAGGTTCTTCAAAAATTCAATGATAGAATGCAACCATTGAGTACCTTATTTTGTCAATCTCTCAATCTAGGAATTGACCACTCAACCTTGATATCTAATTTTCTCAACCTACTAAATTACCTTTTTAGTGTTCTCATACTCAACAGGTGTAATGGACTCAAAATATTGTGTGATCTTTAGTAAAAATAGGTCAGCTATTCTACTTTTGCTTTGAGATGATCCTTAATCTTCTTATCTTTATCATATATTTCTAACAAAGATGCCATAGTTTATTGAAAATATTCTTTTTCACCATCATGCATTTGCTTCCCCAAGTTTATTCATGTAACTTCATAATCTAACAATTGAAATATCTTCAATGTTTCTATCTTTGAGAGGTATTACAACCTTGACATACTCATGTCTAGATTCAAAGATTACTCTTGACATGGTTTTAGATTTATTTGTTTTTTTGGATTTTATTAGCACAAATTGACCTAAATCAAAGTCATTAGGAGACGTAACCTACTTCTTCCTTTTGGGTGTTTGGGACATGAGCCAAGGAGGAAGAGGATTAGGTCTAGAAGAAATCGAGGATTTTAATGTTTAAGGATGAACAATGGTTTTTGAGGTAGGTGGGATGGAAATGGTGGAGGTATCTAGTAATGGAGTTGACACCAGTGGGATAGTAGTTATAATTAGTGGGGTTTAGGTTGGAGTGGCTAAAACATTAGTGTCTAATGGTATTTTGGACACTAGGGTAATAGGTGCTTGGGTTATTATTTTTGAAGAAGATGCTAACATGAATTTATCCATATCTTGTTGAGTGAAATAAAAATTATTTGGGGACCCCAACGAATTCAAAGGACTGGGTAAATTTGACAATGAATCAAAAACTTGATCCAATGTGCCTTGAGAAGGAACTTGAAAGAGTGTGGCACTAAGAGGAGAAGGTGGAGATGAAAGAAGAACTTGAGAAGGAATAAAATCAATTGGTATAGTTATATATATGGAAGGAACTATAGAGAATGTCACTTATGAAACTCTTTGTTGAGAGGTCTGAATCATAGGAACTTCTAACTGTATGGATTTAGGCTATAGAAATTATTAAACCAAAGGTTGTGAAACTATTGGTTGAGGGGGTGCCTCAATCATAGCTAGTTTCTCTTACTTCTCCATTTGAATACTCTTCTTGGTACTAACCTTTTCATCCTTTCTTTTACCTTTACTTAGAAACACAAATTTATGTTTGGGCATGGATGTAGAGGCTTCTTCTTTATTTTTTGTCCTCAATTCCTCTCATTTCCTTATGATATCTTCATCATATTCTTATTCTGACCCTATCTTGAAATTTTTTAGTTTGATAACTTTGGATTCCAACCAAGCATTAGTTTTTACAATAATGAGTTGGAATCTCTCTCTAATATATGTGCTCTGCTTTATAGACCCTTGGATTGGAGGGATAGGAGTAGAATCAACTTGATTACCTTCATATGAAGGATCTAATATGTTTTCATCATCAGATAGATTAGCTAAAATGTTAAACAATTTTAAATATTTAATATGATCAATAGTGAGATGATTGTAATCAATCCTCCTTATATCTTATTCAGTCTTACATTAGGCCCAAATGTCTTTAACCTTGTGCTCATGGGCATAATTTCCATTCAACTTTTTCCTTCATCATTCTATAATAAAAAAAATTCCTACCCTTGTACTTTTTAAGGGTGATCCATTGCATTTAAGTTTCCATTATCTTAGCTTTAAGAGTAGTTGATACGGTGTATTGGCCAATGCTTATCAAAAACTTCAATCCTATTTTATGTGTATCTAACTAATTCTTGTGCATGGCCATCATTTGTCTGCACATCTCCATCAAAACCAATTTTTCACTTAGATACCTTGGTAGCATGTATAGTTGTTCATTGAATACTCCCACCCTGATGTAAGTAAAAGTTGGGAACTAGAGGAAGATGCAAAAAATCTTATTAACTATTTCCCATGCTTGATCTAAAAGTATTTTCTTTTTTATTTCCTATTCAAAAATACAAATGAACTTATAGAAGAAATCATCATTAACTCTTCTAAAATGTTTAATGTTTTCTTTGAGAGTTAACTATGAATAATACTCATAAATAGGAAGCTTATTCCTCTTGCTAGCATTAGTTGGTCCTAAAAAGGTCCTCATATAAGTTGTAACATACACCAAGTAAAAATTCATATAAAACTTGAGGGAAGAATTTACTTCAAAAATTTGGTGGCATATAACATCGCTGATCTAACTTCCATAATAAATTCCTTGTTTATATTTCTTAGTGATGAAGATATAATGATACATCCATTCTTGAAATATATTTTATGTGGGGATACCTTTAACCTTGCTTAGGAGAGTGATTAATTCTCCTGTCTCTTCCATGAATTCACTTTAGTATAGGTTTTTAGGCCATATTACAATTGAGTGCCTTGGTGTCTTCAACTAATGTTTATTGATTTGCCTTTTGAATTTTTAAAAATTCTTGTCATAATATTCTTGGGCTGAGCTCATGATAATATCAAAAAACTCATCAATGTCTGAGAGATGGAAAATTTTGTCAAAGTACTTAGCATCCAGATGAATGACTATTTTACCATTAGCAACCTTGACTGACTTGGGATTTTTTATCAAAATGGGTAGTAGCCACTAGGATGAACTTCAAATCTTGAGTTGATATAGGAAATGTTGCTGCCAAGTGTATTTAACTATTTATAATAGGTTACATATGTTGAGCAATAGGATCCCTACCTAACTTTTATAGGAACTTAGCCATATCAACATGATCAATCTCTATATCTCCAATCTAATCTACACTGGAGTCCAATGAATATGGTAGAAACACACCCTAAAACTTATACTTCATTATTATTTTAGCTGGGGAATCCTCTAATATTGATCTAATATTTTCAAAAGAGAGATTTGATTCCTTAGAGTTAGCATTTTTCATCATTTTTTGGAAATGTGTAGTCCAAAGAAAATTCTCTTAACTACAAAGTAGGTTGATAAATTTGGTGTAATTTAGAGAATTTTATCCAAAATACATGGGAAGAGGTTAGGTGTAGTTCAAAGAAAATTATCTAAAATACATAGGATAATGAAAATTAGTGTAGGCTAGAGAATTTTATCTGACCTATACTAGTGTGGAAAGTTATGAAGTCTTGGTGCATATCAGAGAAAATTATCCAATATAAACTGAAAGGGTGGATCATGCACTTTAGATAATTTTCTCTAAAGTGCACCAAGTTACATGCACTTTGGAAAATTTTATCTGAACTACACAGGAAGAGGTTACATGTGATTAAGTTAGGGTGCACATCAGAGAATTATATCTGACATGCACCTGAGGGTTTCAAAAACATGTAAAATATTTTGGAAACCTTGGGTGAGGAGATGGATTTTGACATGAGGTTTTTAGCCTCAAATGGTTATACATAGGGTTTTGAAAAAAAAGACTACATGAGGTTTCTTAGAAATTTGTCATGATTTTACTGGGTTCAAAACATGAAAAAAAGAAAACTAGGGCATAATAATAAAGAGAAGGAAAAAACTATAAAAAAATGAAACCCTACTTAATTTATAATTTAGGAAATCTATGAGCAAATCAAAATAATTTATCACAAAAATGGTGAAGAAAGATACAAGTCAGCATGAAAATGATGATTGGGGGTACACACGAGCTCAAAAATGGTGAGAGGAGGATTAAAATGGTAAAAATAAAAAATAACATGGGTTAAATATATATATATAATAAGGGTAATTAATTTTAATTAATTACCAACATGATGGTTGGCCCAAGTGCAAGACTAAATAAATTCTTTGACTTTGCACATACATTAGCAGAGAATTTCTCTACTATTACATGTTGGGTCTAGTCTAGAGAAAATTCTTCCAATTGCACCAATTTTAACTTTAAAGTAGTCCAGATAAAATTCTTTGAACTAAATGAGAGGATAAAAACTCCCTTAAAAATATAAATTTTTTAGGATAAACAAATACAAGAAGGTAGTGATTGGCCTCATTTTACATGCTTAGAGCCCATGGGCTATAAAACAAACAAGTTTCATAGTGGTTATGCCATGAATTGAGATTTCTAAATTTAATGATAATAGTTAGCTTTCACTAGGGAATTTCCTTCATGCATTATTTTAAATTCTTGAAGGAAATAGATTCCCAAAACCCTAAGTACCTTTCTCCATTGGGCCACAGAGTCAAGTGACTAACTAGACTAAAATAAAAACAAAGAATATACAGATATTTACAAAATGTTCAAACTTATCTAAAACCTCACCTCACTAAGTGAAAATATTTAGATGTTGTCCACTATAGGGTAGTGGTAATGGTTTTCCATCAATGTATGCCAAGAGGAAACTATGTTCTCCACTGAGATGGTGAATGAGAAAAGGATCCCTCCATAGAGAATCAAATTTTCCATGTATTCCTTTTGGTTCTCTCCTTTTGTCCCACAATAGAACTAGATATCCAACTTGGACATCTTGTGACTTAGATTTATTATCAAAGAGTTCCTTGACATGACTTTGATGTTTACCAATGTGATCCACTACCTTAATATGTTTCTCCTCTATCTTGGCAAGGTACATAATATGCTTCTCTAAGGAACTTTCAAAAGTTGCATCTTCAATTACTTTTACTAGTTTGAGTGTGGACAACTCCAACATGATAGGTATTTATGCATTCAATCCATACAAGAGTTAGAAATGATACCCACCAATCACTCACTTAGGAGTGATGTGATCAGCCCATGGTATATCATACAATGTCATATGCCAAGTTCTCTGATTGTTCTCTACCAACTTCCTAATGATAGTTACCAAGTTCTTATTAATGGACTCAGCTTGACTATTTCCTTGAGGGAAGTAATCAGAGGTGTGAGATATAATGATTCCATATTCAAAGTATAATTGAGTCATCTCTTAGGATGTGAAATATTCAACATAGGCACACCAAATCTTGTGATGATATTTTCTTTGAGGAAGTTGCAAACAACCTCTGAAGTGGCATATTTGGTTAAAATTTCCCCCACCCACTTGGTGAAGTAATTTGTATCCATAATAACATAAATATGAATTTCACTTGATAATGGATTAACCATGGCAATGAAATCAATACCCCATTTTTGAAAAGGTTCTTCAATAACTACTACCTTAAGATAATAAGTTGCTAACTTGGGTTTCCCCATAAACTACTGACACTTCTCACATTTACACACCCAAGCGTATGCATCTTGAAAAAGTGTTGGCCAGTTAATTTTACCTATAAAATATTTTGAGTTATTATCAAGGTATAAAAATTTCCTCCACAAGCAAAATCATGAAAATATTCCAAAAACTTGCCTTGATGTGCTTTATCTATGCATCGTATAAAAATTCCATCAATGTTTCACTTATACAAACCATTGTCCCAAAGGATGAAGTTCTTAGCCTTGAGATTATTTTCCTCTTCTCTTTGTGAGATAAATGTTTTTGACACTCTCCATATGTGAGGAAATAAGCAATTTCAGAATACCATTCATTCATTGTGCTTACAAGCAAAACCATGGGAAGTTCTTTTGTATCTCCTTCATTGTTGGGTTTCTCTTCTAGTTTGGTGTCTTCCATGAGTTGACACAAACATTTTCAATATAAAAGTTTTTTAGGCTTGATCTCCATATCATACTCTTAGATTTTGGCAATCCAATTACCTCTTTTACCTCCAAACTCTTGTTGAGTCAAAATAGACTTGATTGTAGAATCTAGTGCTAGCGCAATGGTGTGAGAGTTGAGGATGTAATCCCTAAAATGTTTCACTACTTTTACCATATCATTAACATGCTTTTCTATGGATGAATACTTGATTTCATGAGATTTTAGAGGACATATCATGAAATATATGGGAGATTCAATCCCCTCTTCATTTGTTTGCACCAAGATTACATATAAGTTATGCTCTAAAACATAACTATACATGATAAAATTCTTGATATAATCATGGCAAAATAGGATAGGAACAAGTGAAAATGCTTCCTTAATCTCATGGAAAGTAGCTCTCCCTTCTATTTTCCAATGAAAAATTGATTTCCATTTCATCATGTCAACAACATGATGAGTCTTTTTATAAAATTTATGAACAAATCTTCATAAGAAATTAACCTTCCCAAAGAAAAGTTGAACTAATTTCTTACTTGATGAAAACGTAAGATTCTAGATTGACTTGACCCATTCATGATCAATCTTGATTCCTTACTTAGATTTAATGTGTCCAAGGATCTTACCTTTAGTAACCCCAAAAATGGATTTCTTGGGGTTAAGAGATATCCCATGTTCATCACATCTTTTAAGCACTTGTCACAAATGGTCACAAATAATCTTGGTGATTTTTTGAGAAAATAGTTAGATCATATAGATATACAATAATAAACTTACTAATTATATCTCATAAATATAAATCCATATCCCTCTAAAAGGTAGCACTAACATTGATCAATCTAGAAGGCATCCTATGATAAGTAAAACTACCCCATAGAGTAGTGAAGGTTGTCTTGTGTTGATCTTCTTCATGAACCTTCACTTGATTGTATTCTGAGAAGCCATCTAACATGGATAACATTTTTTAACCTATCATCTTTTGTAGTAATTTATCTATTACCAATAATGGGTAATTATCTTTAATTGATAATTGGTTCAAATGTCAAAAATCAACACAGATGTAGATTTATCCATTCTTTTTCCCCACAAGAACAATATTAGCTATCCATGTGGAATGATGTATAGGAAAGATAATTTGAGCATTCAACATATTTTGAATTTAAAAAATAATAGTTCCTAAGATTTTGGGATTATACTATCATTATTTTTGCTTATGAGGCTAAGATCCTAGCTTGAGAGGAATATCATGTTGTACTTCCTTTAGTTGAAAATATTTTAGATTAGCATATGAATATGTTAATACATCAATGTATTGGTGTAGGAATCTCACCAACTTCTCCCTTTCTTACAATGAATAATATTTCCCAATATTTATCATCTTGGGATGATCTTCTATCCCTCTTTTAATTTAATCAATTTCTATAGATGAATCTGATTCTGATTGTTGATGTTTAATGAATCAATCATGTTTATCAAAAAGTCTCTCCAAAGATACTAACCCTTTAGGAAATCTATTCCCTTTTACCTACAAAATTTCTTTGCTAGTTTCCTCATTAACTTTAGAAATTGATTCTTGAGGGGTGGAATCACTTCCTTAAAAATACAACTCATTGAAATTTTCCACCTTTTCTAAGAATTAGATGACTTTCTCATCATCATAAAAACTTGCTAATGATTGACATTGTCAAGAACACTAGGCCAGAAAACCAACTCAATGGTATAGTTGTTTCCTTAGAAATATTTGTGAGGAATCAAGAGAGTGTCTAAAATAGCTAATGAATCAACTTTATCAGTATATTCTCTTGGAACAACCAATATATTTAATGCATCAAAAATTTCTATGCAATCCCAAACTTGATTGTGGTAATGCCTTAGTCTTTCATTCTTTATTTGATATAGATTCCTGAATTGACAAATGAATAGTTTGACATCACCTTGAGCATGAAGGTTTATAATTCCTTTATTCTATACAACCTCCATTCCCAAAAACAAGGCTTCATATTTAGTAATATTATTAGTGTTATCAAACTACAACTTGAAAGAGAAAGGGAAGATTTTTCCTTTTGGGGATATAAGAACTATCTTGGCTCCAGATCTAGTTGAAGAATAGCTACCATCAAATTTTAAAGTCTAAACATCATTTAAATTTTCAATATTTATAGTTTCAAAAGCCAAAATGTCTTCATCTAAAGTGGGTGGTTCATCTATTTCCTGATCTTTTCTAAAATATCATTTGAAGATATTGTATCTTGATCTTTGGTCAAGAAATATGTACCCATTCTGAAAGTTTCAAAAAGAATCTAGGATTTTGGGTCCTTAGCCTTTATCATAGTATACTTCACTTTTTTTTATGGATGATGCTTTCACATAATGTCTTTGATGCGTATTCAAGACTTAAACCAATCCATGTTGATTTCTCCACCAACATCTTTACAAAAGTTGTATCCCAATAGAACTCCATATGAGGCTAGAACATCATTCACTAGAACTGTCATCGTGATATTTTTCTTTGGAAAAGTATTAAATACATATTGTGAATCCTTGATTTGGCCTATTAAAGGTAATTTTTTAGTTTCCATTGAAAAATAACAACCAAAATTCATTGTCAAGTCAATCCCAAGGCAGTAGTTACCTTGGCTAGCATCACATTATCAAAAACACCTGAATGAATGACATAATTACTGAGCTTATAACCATTAACGAATAGGTAAATATAAAAAGGTTCTATTTTCTAGAGTTAGATGTAGGAGTTACAACTAGGTTATTTTATTTCAACTTAGGGTCAATAGATACATTCTTGGATGAGACCTGATTGGAATTGGCCACCTTACCCTTTACAAATTTTGCCAATCTTTCAAATTGGTTAGGATTAGATTGGAGGTACTCAACTTCAAAAATTTGGACCTTTTTATTCTTATCATTGTTGATAATGTCAAAATATGGATATGGGGCAACCAAAGAAGACAAGGTATTTTCATTTTTAGACTTTAAACTTTAGGCACTATGTCTAGACAGGGAAGGAGAAGAAGTAGAATGGAGAGGGGAAATTACTTGTTTATCCATCACTATGTCTTTTATTTGAACTAGAAAATGATTTCCTCTTTTATCAATAGTAACCTCCTTACATGATTTATCTTTGGTCTTAGCCTTATCAACCTTCTACTATTGATTTGGCCAACTTTGTGAATGGGTAAAGATGGCATAAGACTCACCATGTGTATCCTCCTCTTATTTAGCTTCTTCCTCTTCAAAGTTTAGAAACATGATATCAGATTCACCATCTTCTCCTTATTTATCTCCTTTGAAGGGAGTTTCATCTTCTTCTAGAACATATTCTAATTTTGGAACATCATCATTTTTAGGTTCCAACCAATTGACTATTGTATTATCTGGTGGTGCTTCCAATGCAAGCCTTGATTGTGATGGAGGAAGCTTATTCTGATTTTGATTCCTTGTAGCATTTTTAGAATAATTATAAGCATTTGGGTATGTCCTCTTTAGAACATCCTTGTATGGATAAAATGGCATACCTTGAGACATTTGCTTCTTGAGTGCTAATAATTCATTTGCTAGATTTTTAACCATAAGATCTATAGTGATAATAGAAGGAAAAGTTGTGGAGGGATACCCTCTAGGCTTTATATAATTATTTATTAATTTACCTACCAAGATCAAATCATCTCCTACTTCAGTGGCCAACCTTCGAGTAGTATCAAGATCAACTGGGGCTACTCTTTGCAAAAGAAAACTCACTTCAAGAAATTGAGAATTGATGAAGAAGGACTTCAAGTTCTTAGGTGTAGGTTGAGTAATTGTTGGAATCCTATTCCTCAACTTGTTAAAATTTTCCACAAACTCACACATAGTTTCATGTATTTATTTCTTCATTTATGTGAGCTAAGCCAATAAGGCATGAACATCTTTTGTAGGCTTGAACCTTGCTTCAAACTTAGCCTTAAGTGTTACTCAACTTGTGATGGTTCCAATTGAAAGATGATAAAACCAATAAAAAATAACACCTTGAAGTTTTTCTATAAGCAATCTTATAGAAACATATTTATGCTCCACTCTAAGAACTCTGCATGTAATGTAGAAAGTGGTAATATGTTCATCCAGATGTTTCTTTCCATCACCATAGAACTTCAAGAAATTTTTTTGTGAACCACAAGGAAGTTCATGGGATAGGGGTGTCAAGTTCAATGGACCAAAAAAAGTCCCCCATGGACCTTGAATAGCCATTCTATATGGATTATATGGAGGAATCACAAACCTTTACAAAGGCAAAAAAGGTAAGACCCTATGAACATTGGAAGCTTCTCCTAGTATAGGAGATCTTGTATTGGTAGGTGAAAAAATCCTTATATGTTGAAGAGGTGACCTTGCACATGTCGACAAAAGATAACACAGAATATGAGAGGCAACACACAATTGTATTCAACTCATTACAAAGGAAATTACAATAAAGAGATCACACTCTTCTTCCACCTCTACAAGGCCTTCCACACCTCAAGGGCTCCAAGTAATCTTCCCACCTAAGTAATCTTCTCTCAAAGGTCACAACTAACAACTAACACAAGTTGTTGTTCACCTCATTGTACGTCCAGTACAACTGAGTACGAACCAGTACTCTAAGTAGATCTAACCATGATCCTGCTTCTGATGTATTACTGTCACCTTGATCTTGCTCCCCCGCCGATCCTCTTCTGACCCTCGCATACACACATCCCTGCAGACCAACCCTGATCTTACTTATCACATGTAGATCTCCTCCATGATCCTGCAACACCCTGCTGACCAACCCTGATCTTACATACCTGGAAGAACATGCTCTTCCAGGGGAAGAACTCTCCAAGTTCTACTTAGTTATTCTGCTTAATAATACAGCCCATGAGTCTGTTATATATATCTCATGCATACAATGATTAGACTTGCAGCTCAAGACTCGAACTCATCTTCATCATGCAAACTGCCCATTCACTTAACTGATTGTTCATCAACAACAGTTTTGGAACCACCACAGGTGACTGACATCAATCCCTATCTTCTTGGAGGTGACCGATGTCGATCGATAGCTGTCGAGGTCAGTTTCCTTCTACACTATCCACTAACTGATGTTGATGATCCTACCGATGCCAGTGACTGCATACTCAGCATCCTCCTTCTTGTTTACATTTGGGTGAAGCTTTTAGCTCCACACCCTAACAATCTCCCACTTGGAGATAAAAAGCTACACCCGTACCCATACCAGTACTTTGTCTATTCTGCATCCTGGCTTGTATCCCTCTTCAAGCTCCCACTTGAAGACAACCCACCACACACCCTGTGGTGCTACACCTGTGTCTAAATTTATCCATTATTTTGCCTTGTTATACTCCCACTCAAATAGCAACCCCTATGAGTAACTTGTAATCAACAACACTTAACAAATCTGAACCACTTGTTAGTCAAGCTTGCTCTGAGAACGTCCAACCTCGCTCTGATACCATTTAACAGGACGTAAGTTCCCCAAAGCTCTAACACAACTTGTCAGATTTAAGAGCACACATGATTACCAATGAATAAGCAACTTAAACATGCAGAAATACCTAGAAGAACAAATAACTATCAATGAGAAATAACACAGAATATGAGAGGCAACACACAATTGTATTCAACTCATTACAAAGGAAATTACAATAAAGAGATCACACTCTTCTTCCACCTCTACAAGTTCTTCCACACCTCAAGGGCTCCCAGTAATCTTCCCACCTGAGTAATATTCTCTCATAGGTCACAACTAATAACTAACACAAGCTGTTGTTCACCTCATTGTACATCCAGTACAACCAAGTACGAATTGGTACTCCAAGTAGATCTCACCATGATCTTGCCCCTGATGTATTGTTGTCACCTTGGATCTAGCTCCCCCACCAATCTCCATTTGACCCTCACATTCACACACCCCAGTAGACCAACCCTGATCTTAATTATCACATGTAGATCTCCTCCATGATCTTGCAACACCCTGCTGACCAAACCTGATCTTACATACCTAGAAGAACATGCTCTTCCAGGGGAAGAACTCTCCAAGTTCTACTTAGTTCTTCTGCTTAACAATACAGCCCATGAGTCTATTATATAGATCTCATGCATACAATGATTAGACTTGTGGCTCAAGACTCAAACTCATCTTCATCATGCAAACTACCAGTTCACTTAACTGACTGTTTGTTAATAGTAGTTCTGAAACCACCACAGGTGACCGACATCAGTCCCTATCTTCCTGGAGGTGACCGATGTCAGCCGATAGCTGTCAAGGTTGGTTTCCTTTTGCATTGTCCACTGACCGACGTCGGTGATCCTACCGATGCTGACGACTGCATACTCAGCATCCTCCTTCTTATTTGCATTTGGGTGAAGCTTTTAGCTCCACACCCTAACACAATCAACTTAGCAGAGAAATATCGTGAGAGTTGGGCAAGTGCACCAATCTCACCATTATTTATGCCACCTAGAATCAGCTCATAGGGCATATATCATCCTCCCTTGGATCATTGAAATAACTCTCAGAATTGTATTTGAGTGAGAATCTCTTTGCCGGGCATATCCCTGCAGAACTTGGAAACTGTACCTTGTTCAAGGAATTGAAGCTACATATAAATAATTTACAGGGCTCTATTCCTCCTAAATTGGGTTGGTTGCAATAGTTGTAAGTTTTGTTCGTAGCTGATAATTCTCTCCATGGCCCTGCATTATATCCATGAGTCGCTTGGATAGTTTGACCTCTGCCTTGCTCTATCCAGATCTCCTACTTCGATCTCTCACACTCCCCACGTGTCAAACACTTCATGGAAGATCTAGTTTTCCATGCACTCAGTAACATATGATAGCAACTCACACTAGTGTTTAGATATTCAAAAATTGGAATTGAAAGATAACAGAACATACCAATAATCAAACAATTATATTCTTTGATCTACAAACAATCTTTTACAACAGGATACACGCTTCATTAATATTTACTAGAAAATATATCTAGTGTTTGTCTGCATATTACAGACCTCTACTGACTCCTTCTCTCTCCAAAATAAATCCTCCTTTTTCTCATCTTCATCCCTTTCATCCTCCTTCTTTTTCTCTTCTCTACCTTCCTCTCTTTTCTTCATTCTATTCTCTTCATTCTGACATTCTTGAGATCCTCTTTTCTTCTACATCTCTTCCCTTGAATGAGAGGTCCTTTCCTCTTTTTTTCTACATCCCTCTCCTCTATATTCATCCTGCTCTCTCCTCTTTCTTAATGAATTTCCTTTTTCCTTTTTTAGAGTTTCCTCTCTAACTTCTATGCCCAACTTGGGCTCTAAAATAAAAATAGTTTTTAATTTGTAACAACATGCCCAGGTTGAAATATTTTCAACCACTCCTCCTTGATTTTCTCAATAGCCCCAACAACAATTACTTTTTACTTTTATGTTTTTACAATTATTCCTTAGTAACAACATATTAGAGGGAAAATACAATAAATTGAATTTGAATTTAATCATGACCATGTCTTGCCAAGACGTATGTAGATGCTCCTGCATCATACTCTCCCTCTAGAAAGGACTGAACCTTAGTTCAAATGAAATGCTTCCTCCTCACTTTAGTCTTCACTTGTATACCTGGATCCCAAGGTCTTATTTCCAATACCAATGTTGGTGTTTGTCTTTGATTGTCTTTGTCCTTCATTTTGCTTTTCTTTCTCTTTAGATATGTCCTTCTTCTCATTTCTTTCTTAGCTGCCATCACCCACTTCCATGCTTCTTCATCTTCATACATGTCTCCTAGATCTTCTTGTTGTTCTTGGTTCAAAAATTTGTCCATTGAACTATGGACTTCGTTCATCTCCACAACTTTAACACCTGCATTCAAAACATCAAAGGCAATGTTAGAAGTAAAAAATTGAGACCATAAAGTCTCTTGGCTGCCTCCATTCTTCTACTCTTTGGCCAAAACTGCCTTTGCCTCTTTAGTGTGCTCTTTTCTTGCTTCCCTCTCACTAATGGTGTCCTCATCATGGTTTGTACCTTCATTCATCTCTCTTGAATAACCAAACAGCTCCTCCAACATCTTCAACTCTTCTTTTAGTGAGATCTCATCTATCTCACCATTCTCTTCATCAAACTTGGGTTCATCACTCACAAAGATTACTTGACCTTCACTAGCCTCACTCTTCATCTCATCCTTCTTTAGCTTGTCTTCACATAAACCAATTTCTTCAATATAGTCATCAAATAAAATTACAGCACTCTTACCTTGTGTCTCCTCACTCTCTTCAATCTCTGCTTGAAGCCATCTTGTTTGTTTCTTGCATTCAATGAGGCATTGCTTTGTTGAATATTCTCCTCTTTCCTCATCATCCATCCATTTAGAATTCTCTTCTTGCTGCATATTAGTCCACACAGCCACTTTCCATTTTCCATTTCTCATGAAAATATCATTGAAGGATTCAAAAACATCATCTTCATAAATAATTTGTTTACCTTTTACCTCTTCGGTATACCTCTCAAGCATCCTGTCTTCATGGAATGCCTCTTCTATACTCACCATCTCACCTTCATTCTCTTGGCTGCTGGAATCACCTTCAATCTTCTTCCATTGACTTCTTGGTGTTGATGTCTCAACACTCACATCTTCACTCTTTACTTTCTTAGGCACCCATACTTATTTCTCCTTCTTATCATTTGTCTTCTCGACCCATGTAGGCATCCTGCATCCATACTTTTGTACTAGCACCTCCTCTTGCTTGGCAGTTTGCTTCTTCCACCATTTAGGCATCACGTAGCCATGATTGACTACTTTGTGTGAGGACTTCATCTTCCTCTTGCCTCTTCTAACCTATGTATTAACATCTTCATGCTCATAATAACAATCAAAATCAGGTTTTAGCACTTCATTTACCTCTTTGATAGCTTGTTCCATGGAGCAATCTTTCTCTCCCTTTGTGCTTGGTTGTTCTCTTCCTTCTTCTTGGAATTTAATGGCATCATGGAATTCATCCTCATCTTCCGTCTCTCCTCTTGCTTGTAAGGGATCCTCAACACCTTCCTCATGCATTAACCAATGCATCTCCTCTTCTTTATCAACAACAGCAAACTCACTTCTCTCTCTTGCACATTCACTTGTGCACTTGGTGTCTTCTCTTGCACCAATCTCTTCACTCTCCAAGGCCCTTCTCTTGACCTTCATAAGGCTGCTCATACCTGCAATTACCCATGCAAAGACAATATTAGAAATAAAAATAAGAGATCTTAATGTCTCCATGAGTGTCCTCTTAATGGACATTCTCATCTTCTCAAGTGCTCTTCCTGGCACTTCATCTTTTCTTTCTTCTCTTCTCTTGTTCTCCACAATGAGAACCTTCTTCTCCACCTCTTTCTCTTATTTCTCACTTGGAAACCTACTCATCCTCTCACCTCTATGGGCTTCTCTCTTCTTGGAAATCTCATTTTGCCTTCTTCTCCTCTTCATTAAGAGATCCATTGGCCACTTCAACCTCTTCCTCATTGGCCATACCCATGCTTGCTTATCCATCTGCATCCAAGACTCATATTCATCTTTAATATTACCTAACTCTCTCTTCAAATTAGCAATCTCTTTATCAATTACAAAACTATCCATATCTTTCTTCTTTCTGATGCTTGCTTTCTTCTTGGTGCCCTTATGTACCTTGCTGCTCTACTCTTTTCTCAGCAATATTTCCATCTCTGAGATCTTCACCCAAGTCTTTTCCACCTTGGTCTCTTGATCCCTTTAGGTCCTCACCTAGGTCTTTTGCACCCTAGTATTTTTGTCCACTTGTCTCACCCAAGCCTTTCTCCTTGACTGGTCTTTTGATGATCTCCTTGATCTCACCTAGGCCTTTTGCATCCTAGCCTTTTGATCCTTTTCTCAATCCTACAGCAACTCTTTATTAACACTTCAATAAACACAAATCAAAAATCCAAGCTTACCTTGCTTTAGATATTTCTCTTGAGCATTCACTTTCTCCCTTACTTTTGAGCTCTCCAAGCTTCTCTTCTCAATTCTTCAAACTTCATCCTTTACCTCACCTAAGTCTATTTCACCTTAGTCTTTTGGAAAACTATCCAAGCTTCTTCTTGGATCTTCTTCTTCTTCTTGAGAAATTCACTATGCTCTTCTTCTAGAGCTTCTCTTGGCTCTTTACTAAGCCTTCCTTGGCTTCTTCTTCTCTTAAGCCTCAATGGCTTGACTGCCTTCCTCTTTACCTGTTTACTTCTCAACACAATAAACTTAAATCAAATCTTAAAGGTTATACATACCTTTCCTCAACAAATCCCAAGAGCTTCAAGCTCTGATACCAAATGAAGCAGGTTGCTCATACTTAAATTCAACTTCGTATATAAATAAAAATGATGACCCTATAGAGTCTGTAGCTTTTCCTTTCTCCTACACAGTTCATAGATTTAAGCCTACAGAGTCTATAGTTTTGGACTTGCAGAGTCTGTAGATTTTGGAAAGCTTGAGAAATTGGTGCGTTGTATACAAACAGGGCTATTTTTCAAGGTTTTACATGTTAATATTTTCCAGAATGAGCAACCAGATGGTAAGAAATATCCCTACAAGACCAACCACATTTCTTGCAATGAAAAATATTTATGACACTCTCCTAGTCTGCATACGCCACAATCATCACAATAAAACTGTTCTTTTAAGATTTGCAATGATAAACGTAAGGATGAGGGACAAAATGAAAGAAACACTACAAATTTGATTGCTATCTCCTCAAGTGTTGGAAATCTCAGCGGCCTCTCAAAGCTATGGTTGGAACAAAATTCTCTACCTGGAGAGATACTGTCATCCATCACCAATTGTGTGCATCTCACCAAACTTTATCTTCACCAGAATCAGCTGGTCAGAGAGCTGCCAGTTTCCCTTGGCTGGCTTTCACAATTAGGGTACCTCTATGTCACTTACAATAAGCTTCAAGGCTGGATTCCCAAATCAATTGGTAACTACACAAATCTCACTGAAATTGAGTTTTTTGACAATCAACTTAGCGGAGAAATACCGTGAGAGTTAGGCAAGTGCACCAATCTCGCCACTATTTTTGCCACCTAGAATCAGCTCACAAGGCATAAATTGTCCTCCCTTGGATCATTAAAACAACTCTCAGAATTGTATTTGAGTGAGAATCTCTTCACCAGGCGTATCCCTGTAGAACTTGGAAACTATACCTTGTTCAAGGAATCAAAGCTACATATAAATAATTTATAGGGCTCTATTCCTCCTGAATTGGGTCAGTTGCAATAGTTGTAAGTTTTGTTCGTAGTTGATAATTCTCTCCACGGCCTTGCATTATATCCATGAGTCACTCAGATAGTTTGACCTCTGCCTTGCTCTATCTGGATCTCCTACTTCGATCTCTCACACTCCTCGCGTGTCAAACACTTCATGGAAGATCTAGTTTTCCACGCACTCAATAACATATGATAGCAACTCACACCAGTGTTCAGATATTCAAAAATCAAAATTGAAAGATAACAGAACATACCAACAATCAAATAATTATATTCTTTGATCTACAAACAATCTTTTACAATAAGATACATGCTTCATTAATATTTACCAAAAAATATATCTGGTGTTTATCTGCGTATTGCAGACCTCTACTGACTCCTCTCTCCAAAAGAGATCCTCCTTTTTCTCCTCTTCATCCCTTTCATCCTCCTTCTTTTTCTCTTCTCTACCTACCTCTCTTTTCTTCATTCTATTCTCTTCATTCTGACATTCTTGAGATCCTCTTTTCTTTTACATCTCTTCCCTTGAATGAGAGGTCCTTTCCTCTTTTTTTCCACGTCCCTCTCCTCTATCTTCATCCTACTCTCTCCTCTTTCTTAATGAATTTTATTTTTCTTTTTTTAGAGTTTCCTCTCTAACTTATACGCCCAACTTGGGCTCTAAAACAAAAATAATTTTTAATTTTTAACAACATACCCATGTTGAAATATTTTCAACCACTCCTCCTTGATTTTCTCAACAGCCCCAACAACAATTACTTTTTACTTTTATGTTTTTACAATTATTCCTCAGTAACAACATATTAGAGGGAAAATACAATAAATTGAATTTGAATTTAATCATGACCATGTCTTGCCAAGACGTATGTAGATGCTCCTGCATCAATCATCCCAATTAATAGAGAATAAAACCATGTGGTTGATTCATTAGCAACCTCTACTACAAATATGACACTCTTAGATGACACAAAATACAAAACATTTTATTAGAGCTCATCCCATGTCCCTCAATCTCAAAAAATGTGAGGAACTTATAGGTCTTTGAAGATGACCACCGCATTTTAGATTTACTTAATAACTTGGGAGTATTTAAGACCCAAGTTATAGATGAGGTGGAGAGATACCATCCTAAAGATGTAAACTGTGACTAGGATGACATTATGAACTTATAATAGAATTGAGTCTTAAAGGGAATGATCTTCCTTGAAAGGATATTCAAACTTGATATGTCTACACACAAACCTAAGAGAGATATACACCTAGATTAAAGGTCTTAAATGATTAATTTGGGATCATCACACCAAACCCATGATGTCAAAATTAGCCTAGATTACACTCCTACTAAAATAGAATAACCCAAAAAAATATTACTATAATATAGAAATGTTATTATTTGGACATATGGGGACCTTAAGATCTTAGACCCAAATGTGATCACACATACTATCCCACTCATGTAGAACAAGAATTTTTTTAGATAGAGGTAATGACCTATGAACCCAATCCTAGAGACATGTATCCATAAGGAGGTTCATAAGATCCTCTTACCTAGGGTATATTCCCAGTCCATCACTCTATGTGGGTAGCTAACCTAGTGTGATTTCATAAAAAGAATGGAGAAATCTAATTGTGTGTTGATTTAAAAAATCTAGAACAAGAATATAAAAAAGATGAATACCCTTTGCCCTCTATTTATGAGTTAATTCAGATGGTAAGTGGATCTTATATACTTTCCTTATTGGATGGATTCACATGGCATAATCAAGTTTTGGTGAGTCTAAAAGACTAAACCAAAATTGTGTTTACAACTAAGTGGGGTACCTTTACTTACAATAGGATTCCGTTTGGCCTCATCAATGTGGAAGCCACTTTTAAGAGAGCCATATACTTCAATTTTAAATTTATAATTGGTAAAAACATAATTATTTATATGGATGACTTGACTATTTTTTCAAACATAGATATGACCATATTAGCCATCTCCAAAAAATATTTGAAAGGTGTAGAAGTTATGGTATTTCTCTCAACCCAAAGAAGAGTGTATTTGGTGTCATGAAAGGTAAATTCTTGGTCATGTAATCACCAAAGAAGGTATTTATATTGATCATGAGCATGGTAGTTTGATTTATAAGATACCTTTACCTAATAGTAATAAATAATTAAAATCTATTTTGGTAAGATCAACTTTGTACATAAATTCATATCTAGTTTTGATGAGATTATTAAACCTTTGAATGCAATATTAAAATAAAAATAAAAGGTGGAATGGACTCCTATAGCTAGGAAATCTTTCCAAGAAATTAAATAATCCATTATGAAAGCATCAATCTTAATAAACCAAGACTACACAAAGTATTTATACCTCAATTCCTTTGCATCAAAGCACACATTAGTTTTAGTGCTCACCCAAAAAATGGATGAATATGATCACTTGATAGCCTTAATGAAAACAAATTTGAAGGATGCATAGATGATGTATTTTATCTTTGGCAAAGATTCTTATGCCTTGGTCATGGTTGCAAATAAGTTTAGGTACTACATTCTCAAAAATAAGGTGTATGCCATTGTCTAAGACTTGGTTGCAAAACTCATGTTGGGATAAAATGAGCTAAGAGATAGTAGAGGTTAATGGATGGCCAATCTATAAGAGTATGACCTAGAGATAAAACCTATCAAGCTAGTTTGAGGCCAAGGTCATACCTAATTTATCACTAAAATTGATCCAAAAACAAATGTGATATAATTAGACCAATCATAAATGGTACATTAAGACTAGTATGATCTAATTGTACACTATATCCTTTATAGGAATCATCATTTATGACTAAACCAAATGTAGAACAGAGATATTAGGCTGAAATAAACCTATCACATGTTAAATAAATGAGTGATTTACTAGAATAATTATTAAGGTATCTATCTCAGATGTCTATCAAAAGAAGAAGGAAAATAATTCATGGCTATCTTATATGAGAAACTAGGCAGTGGCCACACTTTAGGGACTGCAACTACTCATAAAATTATGTGAGTTACGTATTCTTGGCCCACTATATTTAAAGACACCCATGCTCATATCCACATGTGACATCATTTTTAGACCTTCACCAAGAAGGAATTATATGTAGTAATTCTTGTTCAACCTATGATATAAGAACATCCTTTCACTCAATGGAGACTTAACTTCAATAGAGTCATCAACCCAAACTTATTAACTAGACACAAGTTCGTACTTACAACAATTGATTACTATAAAATATGGATAAAAGTAACATAAACTAAGAATAACACAACCAAGGAAGTCATCAAATTACTTAAAAAAAAATAACCATATAGTTTGTCACCCCAACTTCACTAGTCTATGACAATGGACTTACATTCTATTTAGTTAAGTTCATTGAATGGGCTTATGAGAATGGCATTACCTTGAGGTTATCATCAAAATAATACCCATAAGGGAATGTTTTGGCTGAGTCAACCAATAAGAACCTGACTAATGAAATAAAAAATATGTATAAAATAAACCCATAGATTGAGATTCATTATTGAAATAGGATCTTTGGGTTGATCGCACTAGATATAAGTAAGATCTCAAAATTTTGCCTTTTCTATTGGTGTATGGTTTGGAGTCTATCTTACCAATGAACTTAAATTTTCATACATATAATTTTGTGCAATAATATATGGGAAATGATTGGAAAGTGGACTCAAGGTTTTTGTATATTATCCAACTAGAGGATTCCTAGGAAGAGGCCCTGCAAAACTTTAGCAGACATCACACCATTGTTAAATTATGGTTCAATAAGAAGGTAAAGGTCAAATCCTTTTACATATCAGACCTAGTATTGTTATGTTGAAAAGCACACAATAAGAAAGGGAAACATTCAAAGATTGACCCACTCTATATTGACCCTACTAGATCTCTAAGTTGTTGGGGTATAACACATTTTGATTGATATACCTTGAAGGGAATGATTTGTCATTTATTGTGAATGGATAGTTATTGAAGCATTACTTCTTGGTTATTCCTTCTAATTCAATTTCATAATAGCCTCTTAGGTAAAGGGTGGTGATGAAAATATTATATTATTTTTAGTTAATTTACTTTAATTATGTGTTTATTTTTTTAATATTTTGCTATTGATGCTTTTTATTATTGTTTCTTGTTTTTTTTTTGTTTTGGGGTTTTCTCTTATTTTCCCCATGTTTTCCCTTTTTAACCTAAAAATAGTCTATACCCACTCTATAAATGAGAGCCATTCCCATAATGGTTTGAAGTAGGTAGCCAAATATTGAATGATAAAGCTAAATCCAAGCATTGGTTCCCATACTATTTAACTTGATCACTTCAAAGATGACAAGGCATTGAAAACATGGTCCCATGTTTGGAAGACAAAAGGTGAGCTCCCATAATTGAACCATATGATAAGAAAAAGAACCCCTTTGAAATATTGAAAGGATTAGGAATCACTTATCCATAATTGAGCTAGTAAATTAATAAAAACTCTATTTTAACAAAGGTAATAACATTACTTAAAAATAACATATCAATCAAGGTAGAATCATTAAGAAGAGAAAGCATATTCTCAGTGAAAATATCTCATTGAACCATTCCTCAAGCTTAGATACATTAGTCCCCAACCCTCTTGGATTGAAGAAAAGAAAAATAAAAATAAAAATAAGTTTGAGTCCTGTGAAAAATGCAAATTTCTTCCTAAGAAAGGTTGATTTGGGCAATTTGCATCGCAAGATTTTTTACATGGATGGCAATGGAGTAAGGCCCAAAGTGGGATCAAAGGCATCTATTTTGGGGATATAAATTCTTGGATGGAAGTAGATAAATTTCAAATATTTATTTTCCTTATCAAAATTATGAAAATAATTACCTTTCAAGGAGCTCTGAGTACTAAGACATGCCTACGTTTTCCTAGTGAACTCAAAGTAACAACATAAAAGAATGAACCACTCTTTGAATAAAATGATTATTTGAATAATTCAGAGCCTAGTATGTTGTTTTTTGAATTATAATTGAACATCCTCTTTTGATATAATTTTATCTAATGGAGTTTTAGTTGCTTATATCATAGTTTAATAATGGAATCCTGTAGTTTGGATTCTAAATGTTGAGGCAAAATTTTCCTCACACAGTCACCATTTATTATTACCAACATGCCCCATTTTCAAATTTTCAAATGAGGATATACTTTTATCTCAAAATTACATGTTCAATTCTTGTTTTTAAATAATTAAATTGAAGTCCAAGTTATCTTAAGTTTAAAATAGAAGCATATAGTTTGGATTCTAAATGTTGAGGCAAAATTTTCCTCACACAATCACCATTTATTATTACCAACATGCCCCATTTTCAAATTTTCAATTGAGGACATACTTTGAGATAAAAATTACATGTTCATGTCTTGTTTTTAAATAATTAAATCTAAGTAAATGTTACCTTAAGTTTAAATTCAAAATTAAGGTAGTTGTTGAATTATCATCATAAGTCCATGATTTCCAAATCTGAGTTTTACCCAATGAGGTCTTGATTTGATTCAAGACTAACCTTGATAACTGAGTGTTTCTACAATTTATTCTATCAATTTGATTGACATTTTAGTTTAAATTTCTGAATTGGCATGTTTATTGAAAGTATTTTATGAACTTATTTGGTTTTTAAGTCTAGATGTTTTTTCAAATATAGGGTTTGATTTACTTTATCAACTAACCTAACTAAGTATTTTTTCAAGGTTGTCATTTTATTTTTTAGGTTATAATAAATTCATTATGTAAATTTGATAAGGTTGACCTGATCTTCTCAAAAAAATCTTCTATAGTATAAAGGATTTCTCATACTTAGTTATTTCTACAAAAAATTGTCTTAGCCACACATCTATTGTGCCAAAATAGTCATCAAATTTAAGAGTGGCTATGTTATTTAATTTTAGATATCCAAAATATTTGATATTGTGTCATGTGTCCTCTTCCAAATTCCTTTCACATGATTTTCAAAGTAGCTAATTATTTTCTATCGATGAGTATTTGGGTCTTTGAGATTTAGACACTTATCTTGATCTCACTCTTCCATGGCCTAAATCAAAGATTCTAAGTGAAAATTATCCATGTCGAAACATCTCATTAACTTATAGCTTGCAGACATAACATAACATAATATGAAGACAATCGACCAAGTGAAGAAGTGAGATTATTCCATGTGTTAAAATATCACTTATTTTTAACCAAAGGGGCCCAAAACACATAATTCAAAGGCCAAATTTGAGTAGATAAATGAGATAAATCCATGTGCCACACTCTAGATAAATTAATGTAAATAGAGGAAAGTGAGACTCAAGTGCATGATAAATGCACATGTGGAAGAACAAGTGACTCAAAAAATGTTTGGGTAACCAAAATTAGTGACATTGTGCCACATAATTCCTTCTAAATAAATTAGGTTCAAGACATGAAATTGGGTCTTTAGCATTATAATGAGACATCTATAATTTTTAAAAATGACTAAGAAATTAAGAACAATGGTAAAGCACCACGTGGGTAGTCCATAACCTATCATAGTGTCACAAAACATAAATAGGCATGTGATATCCACACTCCCTATACCTGATAACTATGACATATTTCATGTTTTGAGGGTCATTTGTTAACTTGAATAGGTTAAACTAAGTGTCCAACCTCATTGAATAATCATTAGAATCTCAACAAAGCATACCAAAATAGTTAGGAAGTGGTCTAGCTCAGACCTCTTCTCAATGCTCCCTTAGTGTTCCCTAGGATTCTTTATGCTTGAATGGGAATATTTTAAGTAATAATCCTATTATGACCATTTCAATCCATGATACTTGAGACTGTGATTGCATTCCTCTTGGGTACGAGTCTCATCTCTTTTATAAATTTTAATATATATATATCATTATGTATTATTTTGGAAGGGTCGACTTTATTACAAATAAATGTTGTCATATTAATGATAATTTAGTTTCTCTATGTAAATGCATCTAGTTTTCATGGATATATTCCACTTGTATGATTTAAATGGATCAATAATAATGATATAATAATGTTACATGTGTTTTCCTATAAGTTTTATGTATTAATTAGGAATATCTTTAGATATTCAAGTTAAGTTCTTTGATTCTTTTCATTTCATTTGAAATATGTGAGGAACTATGTGTAGTTAAGTATAGTCATGTTTGTAGTTTATTCATTAAATGAATCCTATAATCAAGTATTTAGATTTTCTCCTAATAATATTTCCCTATGTGAATAGAGCCTGACCCATCATGAAACTTAACATATAGTGGTATAACTATAACTACGCATGTTCTTAGTTATTGAAACATTGGCATTACCATTTGTTTAGAAAACTCTCTTTTTTGACTTACCCTCTCTCCCCTTTTATGTTTTTTATTTTCAATTTATCTTTTCCCCCTTTTATAAAAAATTAAATGAAGTAAAGTAGAGTTCAAGAATAACAAATCTATTAAAATTAGTTTATCTAGAAGTGTATAAGATCTATGTTAGTAAAAAAATGATATTGGATTTTTAGTGGTAACACTGCATCTCTTAAAAATCTATTCCAAGTAGGATATTTAATGGAGCCCAATACCTAAATTTAATGCCCTAAAATGAGATTATGTAAGTACCCCAATTGTTCCCCTAGCTCACTCAGTGTATCTAACCCAATAGATGTGCCTAGGATAATGATACCTTTGACCACACAATAGTAGGTGAAATAAGGAGTTCCTCAGAGGAATGTTTGACTTATAGTTATTTTTAAACTTTTTCCCATCCTTTACACTTTCCCATCCTATTTCATGCCTAAAACATGGAATACTATAGTTGTATTATTATTGCTTTGTTGAGTATTATTTGATTGTAATAGGTTTTATTTGAGTGATTGGTGACTGAGTAATATTTTGATTTTGACCAATTGGGTTATATAAAATATTAATCATACATATGAATAAGTAACAATGGATTTTGGTTATTTGGTATACCTACATAAATTTAGTTATTGGAAAAGGCTTAAGTTCAAGTGAGGTTGTGGTATATCCTCATGACATACTACGGTTTTTTGTTCATTAGTTAAACCTATCTTAACTGGGCATGTGGTCTTTACTTTGATAAATAACTATGAAAATTTTAACTTGTTAAATGGTAATTTTTATTTAGAGGCCCTAAATTTGTTTTAGCCTATTATTGATTTACAAGAAGTTGTGTGTGATTGCCAGCTGCAATAGTGTATATAATTGTTTGATTGTAGTATATGGTTATTTTTGGTATTTATTAATGTTTTATCCTCTTGAATGTAAGTAGTGACTTTTGATACATAATGAAGTAATCAGCATTAATGATAATTTTTGTTAAAATCACATTTTGGGTAAGAAATACACTTGTGTAGAATCTTGGATTTGTGCATGCATACTATATCTTATTGTTCTTAGGAACTATGTTGTTTTGAGAAGGCTAGGACCCGATGGGATTTTTAGGTTTCCATAAGATAATTTTATTTGTAGTAGGTTAGTTGTTTCTTGTGTGACCTAAATTCATGTCTCTCCAACATGAATTAGTTTCTTAATAACTAACTCTGATGTTTCTGAGTTCTATTATTATTTTGGGTTATTTTTATTATCTTTAAATTTACATTACTATAAAATGTTGAGTGCACATTATCATTTTAATTATGCATGACTATACAATATTTGATATGGATAATTTTTAGATAAAAAATGATTTATTAATAGTTGTATCTTCACTTGGAAGGTAATATGAACTATAGTTAAATGAGATAAGTGTTGTATAGTTGTTATTTCACCTTGGCCTGATTATTGTATGGTTGTAACTCTTCAATGGATGAGGATGTGAACCTTTTATTGATTGTGATCTCTTTGAAATTGATGTTAGATGACCATTGGGATCTTTATATTAAAATTATGCTTTTTAGATTATGGCCTTATTATATTGGTATATAATTTTTATCTAATTATTATATAGCTAAAACTAACTTGGGTATAATTATTATATAGCTAAAACTAACTCGAGTAAATGGATAGATTATTTATGCAATGGTAGTTTTTGTAAGGAACTCTTGGAATTATTTTTAATATAGGATCATTATTTTTATGAAAAAATCAATTGATTAATTAACTTAAATACAATCAAGTTGTTTGGATTTTTTTTTCATATTGGTACTTTATGATATTAGCCATGCTATTTAGTTTATTGTGCAAGATTGTTTATCAGGTACGAAGAAATTTTTTATAGATTGTAATTTTGAGTTGCCATTATTTTGAGAAATCACTTTATCTTTTCATTTCTTGTACTGATGTATTGGTTTATAATCCTCTTACAATTGGTTTGCAAATCTGGGTCATGGAGTAAAGCATTATATAAACCCTTGACTTCAATAATGTTTGGCATTAACTTGTATGAAATAATGTTCTTCACTATTTAAGTAGTGGTTGATATTATTATAGTGTAAATGGTAAAATATCTAAGTATCTAATCAAAGCTTTGGTATGACATCCTTGTAACCATTTATTAATGTGAATGGTATAAATATATGCTTATTTTAAGCCAATTTATAGCTGTAACATTTCACTATGTATTTTTATATGGATTGGGTGGATGAGTAATAAATGTATACTATATTATACATGGATAGCACCTTTTATCTATTTATAGTAATATTGTTAATCATAAAGGGATAATTCACTCTTTGGGTCTTTACATTCTTTATTGATAGTCAGTAATGAAGCAACCTTGTTATTAAATTCTAATTGGTTCATGTAATGGCCTCAAGTGAGAATCTATTGTATCTAGTTACTTCTCTATTATGAGTAACATGGTTCATCCTGGATAATTACATAACCTATAATGTGATTGAATGGAAGATAATGCTATCTTTAGATGTAAGTTTTTGTTTGAATTGGATAATACTTATGATTTTTTATTTGGTGGGAGGTTATCCTATCATAGTTTAAGTATTCTTTATCTTCTAGTCTTAATGGGAATCATTATCTAGTACCATGTGTAGTTAGTTGTTATGAATCAATCATGATTCAAATTATTTAATGAATATGTTGTGTATCTTACCTTATGGTGTTATATGAATCCAAAAGGGAGATGATTATGTCATTAAGTGCATGGTTTATGTTAGTGGAAACTAAATACAAACACCTATTATTGGTTACCTTTAAAAGTGATTTTTTCTAAGTCATTGATCATCTTGAGACCAAAAATAAAACAATTATTAAACAATAAAAGAGTCCTTAAAGTAATATAAGTGGTCTTAATACATCTATCTTAGTTTCTTAATCACTTTTCTTAAATTCTCTTTTGGGTATGTTACATGATTGATATTAATATGTGTAAATCTAAGTTGTTTAAGGGTATAACTATGTATTTATGTAAGGATAAATGTTATATGAGTTAATAAATATAAATTAGGTCCTCTATTATTCTAATTGATATTTGAGATACATTACATATCATGGGCATTGTTAAAATACTAGTTTAGGACTGTGAGGTGGAGCCTTGTACGGTTAAAGTTCATTGTTTTATGATATGTTTATGTTAATGAGTAAATTTATATGTATTTGATTATTGTGTGACTTAGTAGGTTGAATCAAAATAATAAATAGGTTACTCTAGGAGGTGTAATTTTAATGGTCACTTATGTTGTCTATCTCATTTCATGAGTGCCAAATTAATAGTTATATAATGAAGTAAAATCAAAATGGTGATAATGTTATTTTAACATTATAATAACCACTATAGAGTTATGCTTAGACATTATAATCTAATTTTTATTGAAAGGATCATTAAAAAATCTTATGCATGGACCATTTTATAATAGGATGTTTATAATGAAATATTATCACTTTGTATGAAAAAGTGGACTATGATTTATGAGAAACTTAGGAAACCCTCTGTGTGAGATTTTACAAAATCATGGTTTACTATGGTTGTTGAGTGTGTAAAATATTATAATGTTAATGGGAATAGCAAGGAATGTTAAATTCATTGGTGGTCTAATGGAATAGAAATAAGGACTGGTTGTGAAAATATGTCAAAACTTGATAACATAATAACATATCTCATATAGCTAAAGACTCAGTTTTGAGTAGATGAGGATTTTTGTTTTCATGTTGTAAGAAACTTAGACTATCTATCATTACCTTTTAGTGGTGGTTAATAGTGTAGTAATGGACCACTATCACTACTCATTGTGATGTCATTCATCACTCTCCCATGTAGGAAAAGTTAAGTTTCCTAAGTCAAAGATGAAGTTTAGTAGTTTTGAATTCATTCTTAAGTGTTAAGGAAAAGTTAAAATCAAAGAATGAGCTAGTTATGATAAAGGAATGGACTGTGTAATTGATAGGTAGTGACTTGAATACCAATGACACTTGATGTCATTATGTATTATAAATTTGTTCTAATATCCTCAACTTTGTTAAGATATTCATGTTTTGGAAAGTTGTGTCATTTCCTTGGAGGGCCTGAAGTAAGGGATATTAAATTATTCCTATTTTAAAGTCAAGATCATTTGGTAAGGACCTTGCTCTTATTTAAGTTTGACAAGAGGGGTCTTTGTTATGGGTTCCACTCACTACTTAATTGAAGGTAAAGGTGTGAAGTGAGTAACACTATTAGATCCTTACTATATTTGGTTTTGGATTTTAATGACTTGTGAATTCCAATCACATCCTTATGATAAATTCTACAATAAAATAAGAAGTTATCTAGTGCGTAACTCCATATTGTACTTAAAAGTGTGGATGCATTTGATCATGGGTGGTGTAGTAAATCCTTATGAATTAAAAAAAATGGGTCATTACAATAAAATTCATATGGAAACTAAGATCTAAAACTCTTTAATTTTGTTTATTTTCATGCATTTTGATAGTTTTGAACATGAATAGTAAACTTACATATCATTATGCTTTGGAATTTTATTTTTTATGGAGTCTAAGGATGTTTATTAGAGTTATAAGATTCATTTATAGGTATAAAATATGCTTTTAGTTATTTAAGAATGGTAATTTTCATTTGAATCATTGTTTACAATTATGAATCTCAATATTTTCAAGGGAGCTTAGAAATCTAAAAATATTAGAGGGTTTATATATTATGGCCTTGAATGATTATTTAAATTTGATGTTCTAAATGAAATAATGTATTGCATAGAGTTTCATAGTATTCTTATTTCATATGAAATAGTGATTTTAATGAGATATAATCAATGTTGTAAATAAAAGCACAACAGTCTAGTTATATGGTATGAAAGTGGATAATGAAGTAGTCTAGGTTGCATGGTTGTTTTTATTCTATTTAATATGGTAGCATGTAAAAATTTTCATATTATCTTGTCATTATGAGTTATTATTCAAAGGTTTTGATAAGAATATACTTTGTTATTTGTTTTAAATTCTCAAAGAAAGGATATTTTCATTTTCTAGTAAAGTGATTTTTCTGATCTCATAGGACTCAAATACCTATTCACTTTGAATTAGTTGGTCTCATGTGTTTTCAAAGGAATTTTTTTTGAAAGATTGTTTGTTTGAAACTTAACACTCTAAAGGATTTGAATAAAAAATAAGAATTATATGGTTTTTTTTTTCATAAAAAAGTGTTTTGTTCACTTAGTTTTGCATTCTTGGTTGAATAAATATGAAAACCAAATCCTTATCTTGTTTCATTATATAAAATAACTATGTTTTATTGTCATTTCAAGCTTAGGAATAGTTTTTTTGTATATTTTATATCATGGATTCTCAAAGTTTTACATGAATGGTCTAGAGTAAATAGGTGGTTTTCCAAGTTACACCTTATTGATATGAATCTAGTTATTTACATGGATTTGAACTTGAATACACCATTGAATATAGCATGCCTTCTGAGATGGTAATAAAGTATTAGTTGATTGTTTAAGGTCTCAAGTTGGATTTCTCTCCAATGGTATTTATCTTATGCTTGAATTATTTCATTTTATCATGAAATTAACTTTTAATAAAGGTATTGTGAGTTTTATATTGATAAATGTTTATGGAAATTATTACACAGGTTAAAATTTGTCAGTGAAGTGTTATGAATGTATAATTGAGGATCTTTGAAGAAGAAAATCTTAGTTTGAAAGATATGGGTTTGTTAAATATTCTTGATAATCTTTCAAAAAAAAGGGTTTTAGGGTTATTCATTGAAATTAAAATTTAAAATGGTTTCAAGGTGCATATAGTTTGAGTGATAATATGAATTTTTATTTCCATGTTTATTCTATTGATTTCATAGAAAATATATATTTTGTTGTACATTTTAGGGTTTAATTCAAATATGTCAGATTGGTACATATAAAATTAAAATTACATGTTTTCTTAGTCTCTACAATATCTTAAAACATATTTTAAAAAGCAAATCCCATTCAATTATCTCAATGACAATGATTTTGAGTCTTTCTAAAATGATTATTTTTGCATGTAATCTCAATTTTTCAACTTTGGTTTTGAAATACAAATATTAAATGTGAGATAGTAGTTACATTATTTGAAAATGAATTGATATGATTGTCATTTTATATATATAAATAAGATGTTAGGTTAGAGTTGGGGTTATTAGAGTGTAAACAAAAATGTTTGGGGTAGAGGAGGTCAATGAAAAATAGTGAAACTCCTCCTTGTAATAGATACCAAAGCATATTTTTTAGATCAAAGACTATCTAATGCATTCACATGAAATTTCAATCATGGCACTAGAGTGTCTTTATAATTTGATGAAAATTATTCTAATTTTTAGGATGTTCTTAATTCTATACCTCCTGCTTCCTTGTCTCTTTATGGTAATAATTTTTGTGAAGTTTTGTGAAGAGAGAATTGGTGGTCTCATCCACTCAGACATAGTTTTCTAAATGTTTCTTCTCAATAAATGCATGTTGAAAATAATGAAACTTTGTTTAATGTTGTTTATGGGCCTCAAAACTCTAAAATGTTTCCATAAATTAAACCCAATCTCATTAATATTATTCCAAGTGTTTTAGCTCTCCAAAAAAATGTTGCCTCATCTAGTCATAAATGCGTTAGTGACTCTTCAACCTAGCCTATGGTAACAAACATAATCAAGAGGATCAAGCTTAGATCTGATAATAAATTTAGTGGCATGAATGTAGTTAAACTTCCAACTTCACCACTTGAATACAAAGAATATCAAACTAAGCTAGGTTTACTATTGATTGATTTCAACACAAATGAGGAGGTTTCTGATGAAGAATATTTGATACTACAAACTTTTTTTATTTTCAAGATTTCACTACATGACACTCTATTTTAGATTTAATAGTTTGGTTGGTAGAGGTACATGATATTTTGAGCTTTTATCATGGTTTGATTTCAGTTTGATATATGCATATAGTATTTTGATATAACATGATGACTCTATTTGATTGGGTGATTTGATATAGTTGCTTGATTTTAAAATATAATTTTTTATATTTGAGATTTTAAAAGCTATAAAATATAATGATTTAAAATTTAATTAATGATTTAAATTACTTAGACATACTCATTGTGATTATTTAATTTACATCATGACTTATATTTACTATTTAATTAAGATGTTTTTAAAGTTATGTGTGGGTCCTCCCCATCCCATTAGGGAATTTTTGACTCTCACACTCCATCTATGTGATTCCAATACCCGTGGGTGGTGACAGAGACCACTTAGAACCCACATCATGCAAAGAGGTTTGCAAGTAAAAAAAGGTCTTAAAGAAATTCAAAAAGGAGGGTCTTACAGAGTTTATGAAATACATTATTGAATATAATACCATGGTTTACAAAGACTTCATTGTGATATGGATAAAATAGAAGGTCACCATGTGAGGCATCACCATAAACATCTCAAAAGAATTCATCAGTGACACCATGGGTATGTCCTATGTAGGTGCTAAGGAATTAAAAGACTAGTCAAAGAAGAAAGAATCCCTATAGTGATTTTTCAAAGCGAATGACTTCATACAGATAGACAAGAAAGGATTCCCTTGAGCTGACCTCCCATGTTACTAACCTGATATCTACCTTTAGATCATGAGGTTCATGAATCTAGAAGGTAAGTATACTTTAATTTTTTCACATCATTTCCTACTCCTAAATCACTTTAATAGGTTTAAAATTAGTCTTCCATATTTCCTACTCAAGTTCTTAGAAATTAATATTATAATCCACTAAGTAAATGATACAAATCCCATCCTCCATCAACGTTTAATCCTCCTACTTGTTTAAGATGGCCAGGCCTTTTTAGGTCAAAAGGTCTTCCATAGGGGATCCTCTTTTGAGGAAGATTCCTTGATGGAGGACCCTATTAAAGGATCCCACCTATCCCCTCAACACTCCCTTTAAAATAGTTTATCTTACTCTTCCCTTGATGACCTATCTCTCAAATCACTATTTACCCCCAAGCCTAAACCCATTGAATTTAGAACTCCTACGACTTCAACTTAGAAAGATAAAGCCATAGTGATGGAGGAATTGGAAAATAATAAACAATTACTATAAAATTTCAACTCAAGGGTTCAAAAGGTAGGGTTTGCCCTGGCTAAGCTTATCTAGGATTGGAATGAACTTCTCTAGGTGGTTGAGGTTACTGTCCAAATATTTGTCCACTCTGTTCAACCCCTAATCCCCTATTATGAAATCTATCAAGGTCCCAAAATCCACCTTAGGTTCCCCTAAGGGGTCCCCCCTAGGATCCCCCCTAAATAGACTCCTTTGTAGGTTAAAATTAGGAAGCAACCTAGAATGATCTTCCCTAGGGAAGTGGCTGAAGGCCTTAGGAATCATACTCGTGCCAAGGTTTCAAAAAAAACCCATCATCCCAGTAAAAGACACTAATAATACTAAAGATACTGAGGAGGGACCTTCCTCCTAGATTAGTTTTAGTTTTCTATTTCTTGTTTTCATTTTAAGTACTAGTTTTTCTATTTTTGTCCTCTCAGCCTTGGTTGGTCTATTAAAACTATTATAATGCACTCTCATGGTTCTAGGTCCCTGTAAAACTTGGCTTTTACCATATCAAATAAAAACTAATTTATTATGAATTTATTTAAATTTAAATGTAATTTCAACTTAATAATTTTATTTCAAGTTAGGTTTTAAATTAGTATGCTTATTAAAGCTAATTAACTTTAATAATTAATTACCTACAAGTTAGTTGTAGTTTGAAAACATAACTACTTCTATGAAGAATTTTTTAAAAGGAGACTTGAAGGACATTTGAAAAGAGAGAAACATTTCTAGGTACAAGATATATTTGATTATAAGTTTCATACTATGTTTTATTTCTATGATATATTTCTGAGATCAAATATCATTTGCAAGAAGACCAAACAACATATTATCTCATGACAAGGTAAATTTCTTGATACACAAGTGTATCTAGGTTTATTATTTAATTTATAAATTGATTATCTAAAGTTTATCAAGTATTAATTCATTTGATGATTTCAAAATCATACACTCATATGTGAAAAATATCTTTGTACTTTGACAAAATAATAATAACTATTTTATATCTCTTACGATAGATTGTTGGCTTATCTCTATGCTATGATTACTCTTCTTAGAGTTATTATAATCAGTTATGAAATATATATATATATATATATATATATATATATATATATATATATATATATATATATATATATATATATTTCATAACTGATTATAATAACTCTAAGAAGAGTAATCATAGCATAGAGATATATATATATATATATATATATAGTTTATGAAAAAAAATCTATTTTTTGTTCACGTCTTGATTTGACTCTCTTTATTTCTTTGTTATGATTTAGTTTTATTTTAATTCATTTATTTTATTTTATCCTTGTTTCACTACAATTATTTCTTAGTTTAGTCTTTTCTAACTTAGTATAGTTTTGATTAGTTATTGTTTAGTGTTAATATTTTAACTTAGTTTATCTATGTTATGTCTTTTCATCTCTTTTTTGTTTAAATTTATAACCACTAATTAGTTTTATCTTTTATAATAATTAATTATAATTATAATTAACATTTCTTATTTTGGTTTTCACGTTCAGTTTATTTTATTTCTTTTCTTTTTATTTAGTTTAGTCTTGAAGAGACTATATATAAGATATATTTTGACTTGAGATAATATTAAATATTAATCATAACATCATTTCCTCTAAAATAATGCCTTGTCCATAGACTTTACTCTACTAGATGGGATAGATGACAAATTTAAATTTGACTCAAGATTAATTAAGTATATTGGAAGAAGCTATAACATATTTAATAATTGATTTACAATATTATATTAATTGTCTAAAATTATTCTAAGTTTTATTGTGATTGATTATTTAAATTATCATTTTTGATAACTTAAAATACCCCTTTACATGCATTAAGATTGTATCTCAACCCATAGTTTCCTATGATTAAATAGGTATGATTCCAACTTGACTTTCATGATAGGTGAATTAGTTGATTTGTTAAGTGTAACATTTTACATCACCAAGAAATTTGGTGACTAATCTAGGGATATAATAAATCAATTTATTTTTTAACCAATTTCCTATTTTTCATTCGAGTTTTCTTCTTTCTCATGACCATTACAATTCTTGCACTTATTATGCAACCTGGTTTTGATGTAGCTGAATATCAGGTTGATATAGTCCCAAACCTAGTTTGATTTAATTGGTATAATGAGATTAAAAATATTTATCATATTCTTGTTGTCATGAACTTTTAAAGAACAATAATCTTTCTAAATATAAAGATACTCTATATTTGCATTACAAACTCAAGATCATATTGCACAATGAAATATTCATGTAAGGCAAGAAAGAGAACAAATCTTGATTTCAAATCATCAATCTAAAATTTTATTATTATCTAATAAGCCCCAAAAATATTCAAAATATTGTTAATCCAATATTTTTGATGGTAGAACAACATAAGAATCAAATCAAGGAAAATTTTCTTGGTTTATAAGAGGATATAGATCAAGAAGAAGTAACTAAAAATTAAGTTGATTCTAATGTATAAAATGAAAATAAGGCTACTAATCCTTGGATATATGGTAACCCAATCAATATAGGAAATCATCATCATAAACTTCCTTCTTTTAAAGGAATTAATGTCGATAAGTTTTTAGGAAATTATAGTAAATCATGGAAAAATCATGATGATGGTTTTAAATTAATATATGATACTCTTAGAATAACTAATGCAAAAATATCTCCTAAGTAATTTTATCAGACTTTAAAAGGTAAACCCTATCAAGCATTTATTAGTTTACTTACCAAAGTAATTAATTAATGGACATATATTGAAGACTATCTTGAATTCTATTTTTGAAAACCTAAATAAGATTTGAAATTGATTAATGAACTTGTGAATATTTCAATTGATCCTATAAAACTATTAACCATTTCATCACTAGATTCACTAAGTTAAGACAAAAGATACCACACAATGTAAGACCATCAAATAAGTTTCTCACACTATATTTATGTAGTGGATTACCTCTTAAGTATAAGATGGATTTAGAAGATAAATATATTACAGATTGTAATGATAAATTTTCATTTTGTATTGAATACAAAAATAATTTTAAACATATTGGTTTTAAATAAAGATATTCTACATAATTAAATTTTTATAATGCATAAATTATTCTATACATAATCTTAGAGATGTGTTAGTTCGTGAAGTGATAATTGAACAACAAACCATCAAATTTAGGAAAGCTTTAAAATATTTAAAAGGGTAAGTCTAAATTAAAAACCCATTAATGTCATGTTTTTGAAATAGATAATGATTCTGATACATGCATTGTTGTTCAAAATTTTAAACATTTTATTTAAGGGAAAGATAATATTTCTCTTGAATTTTCATTAAATATAAATATTTATAGTTCTGATGAACCTTCAGGGGAAATAAAGAATAATAATGATTGTGATATCCAAATAAGGCAAAAGGATTACAACTTTTCCTTTAAATATAATTTGAATACAACAAGAACAACACTAACCTACCTTCCTCTTATTATAAAACATCTATGAAACCATATATTCAAAATGACACTACTATAGGTAATCTTGTTGGAAACACACAACGAGTGAATTATTTACCTATTTGATTTAATATTACCCAATACAAATATATTTATAGGACTACACATTATATTCAAATTAATTCCAATGTTGGACCCTATAACATTATTGATGATATGCCAAAGACTAAAGTTAGTTTTTATTTACTTCAAGTTATTAGTTTACCTAGTCAAACTAAGAAGATTAATGAGCCCATTAAAAATTAGTTCTAAAGAGTGTTGTAGTTTTATAAGAGGAAATTATAAATGAAGAATCTAAAACTATCTTTGCTTAAGACAATGATCTACTTTCCAATTATATTCCTCCTTTCTATGTGTTTGACAAAATTGATGATAAGATATTTCATAACTTTATTTTTGATACAAGGCCTTCTAAAAACATTATACCTAAACTCATTGTTGATTAAATAGGCATTCCACATGAAAGAGTTAATAAAAAAATCACTATTTTTGATTCACATCAAAGTAAAAGTTATGGTATGTTCTGAGATATTGTCATTAAAATAACTCAAGACAAAAGAATTAGGTGTATTTGTAATGTTCAAGTCTTAAACATTCCTGTTAATTATTAAATTTTATTAGGGAGGCATTGGTCCAAAGAAATTGGTGCTTTTTTAGATAAGAATAATTCTTGGGTCCCTATTGAAAATGCAATAACATTTATGTGTAGAGAATATTGGGTTCATGTTTCAATTTAATCAATTCCAACTAATGTTTCTTTTGATGAAACTAGAATTGGAACTTATGAATTATTTACTTTAGATGAACCAAACCAAATATATGTAATAATA
This sequence comes from Torreya grandis, assembly GCA_037957365.1. Taxonomy (NCBI): domain Eukaryota; kingdom Viridiplantae; phylum Streptophyta; class Pinopsida; order Cupressales; family Taxaceae; genus Torreya; species Torreya grandis. Next base: position 1,282,886 of record JARHVA010001631.1, on the reverse strand, counting down.
ATACCCTAAGAAATAATTTGGTTCTTATATTTCGACAAGGAATATTATCAACATGAAAGTGGTGTTGGAATTATTCTTATCTCCCTTATATATAAGGTTTTCAAGTATGCATATTAGTTGTCATTTGAAAATATAAATATTACAGATGAGTTTGAAGCCTTGTGTCTTGGTCTTGAAAAGGTGATTGAATTAAATATTTAACACTTGGAAGTTTTTGGTGATTTAGAATTAGTTATAAAACAATTTTATAAGATCTATAAAACTAATGAATCATGTTTTCATAGGCATACATAGAAATTTTCGTCATTGATTGAAAATTTTGAAACATTTAGTCTTACACATATTCTTAGATAATTTAATATTCATGCTAATAAGATTTTTGTTTATGTTTTAACCCAACCATGAGTGACATTGAACCTTTCGTTAATTATTCCTTTTCTAAAAAATTTAGACCTAAGATACATGATTTAAATAATAGTTTGCATGTTTTTTCTATGAGGAACATATTAACATTTTATTTCAAGGAAATTATTTTGATCATGATGATTATGTCCTTAACTATGGTGATTATTTATAGCTAAGCAACAAAAAATTACACATCAGTTTAGTGAGCTTTGAATCAATGTTTACTCCTCACAATCAACCTAAGACTTGAACTAAAAAACCTTCAAGATGGATTATAAGTGATATAAATTCTAAGTAGTTTAGGTACAAAATAAGATCATAAATATTTTTATTAGGTATTGAATGTACATCTCAATAAAAAAATTAGATTGTCAAATTATTTAAAAAGTTTATTGATGGTTTTTTTTTGGTCTTATAAATACTTAAAAGGTTATGATACTACAATAATTAGTCATAAAATATTTATAAATCCTAGTATAAATCCCATTAGGTAGAAATTTTTAAGGATTATCCCCTTGTTAGAATACACCATTAATAAGGATCTAGATAAAATGTTGGCTGGCAGTGTCATTTATATGGTAAGATACTCTGACTGGGTAGCTAATATCATTCTTGTTCTTAAAAAGAATGGTGATATTTATTTGTGTAGACTTTAAAGACTTAAATTGTGCAAGTGTTAAAGATAATTTAGCTTTACCTAATATATATATATATATATATCTTTTAACTAGTTATTGGTTCTGAAATGATGTCTTTTTTGGATGGATTTTTAGGATACAATCAAATTTTTGTCAATCCAAAATATAGACATAAAACCACTTTCGCTATAAGTAGAGGTAATTTTTCATTTTAAAGAGTACCTTTTAGTTTAATAAATGCAAATTCTACTTTTAAAAGATCTATGCATGTTGCCTTTGATGATTTAATTAGCATAATTAGTCAATTCTATCTAAATGATCTCACTATTAATTTAAATAAAAAACAAAACCTAAATCATGTACATGAAATATTTATTAGGCTTATAAAATATGGTATATCCATAAATCTAAAGAAATTATTTTTGAGTATAACTGAAAGAAAACTTATAGGTCATGTCATATCATAATATGAAATTTCAATAAATCTAGATCACATTAAAGACATCAAATAATTACATTCACCTAAAGATAAATCTAGTCTAAGACATTTCTTAGTAAAATTAATTTTGTGAATAGTATTATTTCTAAATTTAAAAATAAATTTAATCATCTATAAATTTTATTAAAAAAAATTAGGACATTTGTGGGATACATGATCAAATATAATCTTTAATGAAGTGAAAAACACAATAGTAAGTGTTCATATACTTGTAGAACCAAATCTGAATAAACATTTCATCTTAGTTTTTAATGCAATTGATAAGGCCATATGTGTTTTTATGACTCAATATAAGAAATAAATCTTGGTTATATAAGTCAATTCCTTAAGAATGCTAAAGTCAAATATCTGTTAATTGAAAAAAAATCTTTTCATTAGTTTCAAAATTAAGTAAATCTAGATACCTTATAATGAGAAATAAAATGATTGTTAATTCAAATATACCTATTTTGTATTATTTTTTAAAGCAACATATGATTGAGGGTAATCTAGCCAAGTGTATTTTTAGGATCCAAGGATATGACTTGATTTCAAAAATTCTAAAACAATCAAATTTAATGATCTAGCTAAATACCTTACTAAAAACACAACCTCTAATATAAATGATTTGATCCTTTCATTAGATGATAATCTGAATGCAAAACCACATTTTCAAACCATGAAGGTTACTAATATTTATCATGTTATATCTTGTCTAATCATTAACAAAAAACATATATATTTTTAAATAAATAGTTGACTAATGATTAATTAGATTTATGGGTTATGTGGAATAGGCATACACATTCTATTTTGTTGTTACATAGACTATTGCATTTTTCTATCCTACATCTCTTAATTTAGTTCATATATATCATATGAAATGAATGATGATAGTCTAATTTTATATCTTGACATACAAAAATATAATGGCATTTATGTTGCTTAGTGATTTATGGTTTTCTAGATTTATTGATATAATGGACTAACTACATTCTATTGATTGAGGTAAATTTAGGACGTCTTCTACCCTCACTAAATGGTATAAAGGGATAAAATAGTAGGGGAGAGGGAAACAACCATAATTTTTTTTTATCTTTGACTACCTCGCTTGATTTTTAGTTTCAATTTAGTGTCATAAATATATGCAATTATCTTGGTTGATGTTGCTTGATTCTATGGTTATATATTGTCAGCATGTGTTTGACTATTTGAATTAGTTTATACTTATTTATGTGCATTTTAGAGTTAAAGGTGAATAAATTATGGATGATTTTAACCTTGATGTTCATTTATATCATTGACTAGTCCAGTAGTTATATAACTCATGACTTTAGCAATGCATCAATGAGTGTTATTGTGTGGTGTCATAGGCCATAATATGTTAATTCACTCCCTCCTTGTGAACCTGTAAACATTAAAAACATGATTAAATTAAAGGTTTAGTCATAAGGTTCAAAATTATTTGAAGTTGAAAAATAATAATAAACCATGTAGGGTTATTGTAAAATTTTATTACCAACTTGGTTGGTAGCATACTTAGTGTTAAAATTTGGTGGTAACGCCATGTTTTAGGGTAGATTAAGCTAGGAAAATTAACCTAGAGTTAGTGGGAAATGGGTAATGAATTTAAGTGTATTAAAAATAAGATAATTATGTTTGATGTTTTTTTAAGTCAATAGAGTAAATGGAAAGTTCCTAGGTGTGGCATGATTATTTGGGTCAAAATAATAGCAAGATTGTAGTTTCCATTCAATTTGTTTTTTGAGGCATTATTGAGAGAATTCATGAAAAATGGCACAAATTTAGCAGAGCATTGGAATATAACTCTAGTTGTAATGATATATACTAAAATAATTATGAATTCAATGGGAGTTCTTGGTGGAGAGAGTAACATGACATTGTTTCATGTTGGAGAAATGGGGTCTTAACATTCATGAGAAATAGAGTTAAGAGCTATGAGATTGAAGGAAATGTATATATAAAGGAAAAAAATTATATAAGAGGGGGAAATAGCATAATTAAGGATAAGGTGGAGTGAATATTGGATAAAATGGAAAAAATACGAGCTACAACCAATCATTAATTACTATTAACTAAGCAAGTAAACAAAATGTTAGATCTAGACAAATAAATAAAGGTTTCTTTAACATTGTATGTTATTTCCATTTATAATGAAATCAAACACTTTTAAATATAAATATAGAGGTGAAACCTTGCATAGAACCTAGTATAATTGACATCGATGGCTATGGGTTGTATTTAGTTCAATCTCACATTACCAACTTGAATGGTTAAAGGGCTAACAATGGAAAAAACTAGTAACAATTATGGTTGTGTCTAATTATTTGTGTCATTATTTTAATTCACCCATATGAACATGGGGGTGAGAATTTGTTCTCACCAAAATTTCATAGTGGTGACACTGCTAATGCTATTTGGATTATTTAAAACCATGGTCTATTGATCCATGCCAAATTAAAACAATGGTTTTGAATTATGTAGTTTCTAACAAACCCAATTTTTTATATTTTTGATCCACTCTTGGAAACTTTCAATATACTTAAGTTATATGATTAAACCCATTATTAATGGCTATTCCATCTAGGATTGAGTTTTTTTTTCTGATCCACTTTTAATAGTTTCATCGGGCCTAAATTACATATCTCAATCTACCTTCAGTAGTATTATATCTATGTCTAAGTTTATTTTATACCTATAGGTGGTTGAATAACCACCTACAAGACTTAAAAATTGAAAATAAAATTGTAGTATGGCTTATGGTTTTTACAAGGAAACTAATGTGAAGGTTGCAAGGATTTATGTGTATAAATCCATCAATTTTGAATCCTTGCATGAGGTATGTTTTGAATTTTTAGAAAGGTTTGAGTTTGATATTTTGATTCATTTTTAGACCTAGAGGTGGATGAATGACCACCTACAAGCATAAAAATGTGACATTAAAACCATAGTAAGCCTTGAGGGGATTATAATTCCTATAACCATTGATTTTGATTCATTTTATGGGGTTATTTTGAGGTTGAAATGACTATCAAATTTGCACATAGTTGTAAAATTGAGTAAAATAAAAATTGAGTTTGAATTGGGTGAATGTATGACTAATTTGTAAATTTAGTATGGATATATTTTCTAGTAGTAGCTTGTGGTGAATTTAAAATGGATTTAGTAGTTGCATTTTTAAATAATCATAAAATCTATTAAAAAATTAAATGTTATTTAATGTTTGATAAAATCTATTTAAAATGGTATTTTAGACATTAACAACATGATTCCATGTATTAGAATTTAAAGGACATTTAGGTAAAAAATTTGTGAAGAACAAAATGGATAAGCACTATAGGTGGTGAAATTTCATAACACCTCATGTGGATCTTACATATACAATTAAGACCTAAGTAGAGGTATTCCATATTTAAAATATGAATTAATTGTTAATAAGGAGTTAAATAATGAGAAAATTCATAAAAAATTTAAGATGGTTAACTATATTATATAGAATTAAATTCAGTAATGGATAATACTATGAGTGATATTTCTATGTTGTTTAGTTTTATGATATCATAATAATTGATGTGACATGTACATATGATAAGTCCTATTTAGTATAATTAACTTATCCTTAAATTACTCTTCCAAGGCCTTAAGTATGGAGCCTTGTAGTATATGCATGCCAATTGAACTTATAATTTTATATGATGTTATTTGATGCTTGGAATGATTCCAATTTATGATATTTGTATTTAGTATGGTTGTGATTTTTTTTAGTCACTTAGCATTGAATGGGTATGATTTAGTGCTTAATTTCCTCCCTTGTTAAGGGATGACAAGTAGTGGGAAGGAAGCCCATTTTAATTATTTTTCATCAATTAATAAGCCAAGAAAGTGTTAAAAGTATGATTTATAAGAGAGTATGAATCATGTGGAATATGACCTATATCTTGGAATCTGATAATAATATAAAAATATTTTGGCCAAAGTAATGTTATAACTATATGCATTATCAATCCATAGTGCTTTCTAGTTTATATGTTTGATTGAGGTCATAATAGATAGATGTGTACTTATGATCTATTCAACTAGCTTCATATAATAGTGATTATACTACACTTTTGATTTTTTTATGGTTCTAATTTATTGAATCATCATTATATGTCCTTTCATGGAGGGAATGACCACTCTTAGTGGGGAGGTATGTGGGGGACTGTGAGTTTTTGGTTGGAGCAAAAACACCCAGATGATTTTCTCCCTATCTACAATTGCATCTAATACTATATTAATACATACTCATGGATACTATATAGATTAATGATCTACTTGTTTTAAGCTCCAATGTACTGTTGTTTTTAACATTAATGATGTTTAGGACTACACAATTGTAGCTATTGTAAATTTGTATATATATTATTTAAACATTGTATCACAATAGTGGATGTAATTTATGCTTATGTAAAGGGATTGATGTATTTTTATTACTATTCATTGGGAAGCAAAAATTTTATTTGGAATGTTGATCTATTACATATTATTACAATTTTTGTGTCATGTAAACCCAATTTTAGAAACAAATTAAAACATTATAATATGCTTAATTAGTGGATTAGTTGTCATTTTGCACCTACTATATTTTTACCTTTCTATAATGATAAATACATATTTTATATGGTGTGTAAATTTTACAATTATGTTATAGGTCATTTAATGAATATGTATCCTTAGAAATAAAAAAATTACATGCATTGCAATGATGAACTAGTGTGGTTCTAACATGTGGTATCAAATCATAAATTTAAATTCTTAGACCTTATGACTCCAATAATGTGATATTTCACTCCTTTTAATTTATAGTAAGAGAAAATGCTATGTGGAGTATTTAACATTGAGGGAACTTCCAATCAGGATCACTAACCTAATCCTAATTAGCTAGCTTATGAGTAAGCTACAAAGCTTGATCAAATCCTCATAGTTGTGAATGAATCTCAGGATAGAATTATAGACCTAAAAGAAGAGGTACATAAACATAAAGAGGAATAAGAGCAAGTGGATATTGAGTAGAAATAATCTAATCAAGAAGAGCACCAAGAACATGAGCATGCTGAAGAGTGAAAATGGTTGTAAAGCTTACACATGATATGAAAAATGTGAGTCCACTTAAGTTTGATAGAATAATATTGGGGGATGGAGTTGAGGGTTGGCTCACCAGAATGGAGAAGTATATTAAAATTATAAATTATGCTAAGGTGACTAAATTAATATGGGAACAATATTAGTTAGACGGTGAAAAAACAACCTAGTGGGCTAAACAAAAGTTAGAAATGGGTCTTGACTCCAACACCACCATTTGGGAATATTTTGTAACATTTTTTAGGGATTAGTGGATATTATAGGTTTATTTTGATAAAATTTTGACATATTTCCAAAATCCAAAGTAGCTATATTTATCAATCACTGAATTCTAGGAAAACTTTACCAATCTTCTTAAATGCATTTCCCAATATCAAAAGATGAATGTTTTCAAATTAGAAAGTTCATCATGGGACTTGGGCCATATATTAGGTGTGAAGTGGATGTGTATAGACCTAATACCATGGACCAAGTTTTTGAGAAAGTTGTTAAGTAGGAACAGAAGCTAAAATCACTTTTATAATTTATAGATAAGTATCATAATAAGTTCAATGGTAAAAAAAAATCTTTAAAAAATAAAAATTTGAAGCATAATGGAAATTCTAAAATTATATTTAATAATCAAAATTATAATTTTAACAACACTTTTTGGAATATGAAACACGACAATGATTTTAAGGAAGGATTCATAAGAGGCAACCAATCTGAGAGAAAATGACCATCTAATGGATGTTTCACTTATGGAAGATTCCACTATGCTAGAAACTATCATTAGTAGAAGACTGGGAGAAAATACAAGAATCCTTCAATATCATCCTCATAATAGGGAAACTTCCAATAATAGATTCATGAAGCTATTAATAATAATAAGCTGAGTTTTAGGCCTCTCTAATTGAATTTTTAAGTACTTTATTTAGGCATTTTGTTTCAATTTTAATATATATACAAGGGCCACTGAATGTTTTATTTCCTATAGGATGCTAAACAAACTACCTGGGAAAGATGGGCATATGGAAAATACATGGACTGTGTAGTTTGGGAATTGGTTTAGAGTTAAAGTAGATAAATTCCTTATAGAAGCATAGGTAGAATTACCTAAATTCAACACCATATTAGACATTCTTACAAATCTTCTAGGGTCATATGTTGTGATCTTAAGATTGAAATTGCTTTGGAAGCACAAGGAAAAGGTTGATTATTTATAAAAGAGGGTAGAATGCTTAGATGATTTGGGAAATCAAACCCAAATCTAAGGCAAGGAGTCAAAGTTAATAATTTTTTTAGCCATTCAGTTAAATAAGGCTTAAAGGATAGGATATCAAGTGTTTGTGGATAAGAAAGATTAAATTGAAAAACCTAAGGAACCTACCTTAGAGGATTATCCCTTTTTGAAAAAAAAATCAATTTGTGGTTTGAGAGGATTTACCTAGATTTTCTCCCAAAAGAGATTTTGAATTAATAATTGATACCATTCCAGTATATGAGCCTCCATCCAAAGATTTATATAGAATTATAATAATAGAGTTATTATAATTAAAAGCCCAAATTCAAGATATGTTATCCAAAAGGTTCATTTGACTAAGTATTTCATAGTGGGGTGCACTAGTGGTGTTTATGAAGAATAAGGATGGGACTCTTCACATGTGCATATATTACAAGATGTTAAACAAGGTAACCATTAAGAACATGTATCCTTTACCTGATATTGATGACCTCTTTGGTCAAATCTAAGGTGCAATGGTCTTTGATAATATTAACCTTAGAGAAGGGTATGGCCAATTGAGAATCAAAGAAGAAGATATTCCTAAAACTACTTTTAGGATAAGATATGGGCACTATAAATTCATAGTTCTTCCTTTTAGGTTAATGAATACACATGTAGTTTTCATGAATCTCATGAATAGTGTGTTTAAGGATTATCTTTATTAGGTTTTTCTCATTTTAATAAATTATATTATGATTTACTCCAAGAATAATGACTAGCATGTTGAACACTTGTATATGGTTTTACAACACTTACAGAAGCATAAGATCTACAAAAAATTATCTAAGTGTTATTTATTTTAGATAAAGGTTAAATGTCTAGGTCATGTCATTTTAGTTGAGGGAATATTAATAGATCTTACAACTATTAAAGCCATGATGGAAAGGCCAACACCCAAAAATGTTCACAAGATGCATAGTTTTATGGGATTTAGTTGGGTATTATAAGAAATTGTACCCATTTTTTATAAAATATCTAATCCAATCACCTCCTTTGAAATAGAAATAACAGTGTTTTGTGTGAAATGATAAGTGTCAAGAAGCCTTTTGAATATTGAAAGAGAGGCTTATCTTGGCACTAGTGTTGTGAGTTCTAAATCCAAATGGTCATTTTTTTGTAATATCATATGTTTATATGGATGGATTAGGTGGAGTATTAATGAAATAAGGATTAGTAGCATACAAGTCTAGGAAAATAAATCCTTATGAGGTTAATTATGCTCCATATGATTTGGAATTGGCTGCAATAGTTCATGCCTTATATGTTTGGAGGCATTATTTGTTGGGTAAACTATTTGAGCTCAAAATAGATAATTTACAGATCAACTATATCTTCACTCAACTAAATCTAAATGATTGGGAAAGATGTTGGTTATATTTTTTTTAGATTAATATTTTGACATCAAATATTAAAGGGTAAATAAAATAGGGTTATAGACACTCTTAACTGCATAAGGTACATAACAACAATGAATACTATCAAAATCACCTTTTGGGATCAAGTTTTGAGATTCTCACTAGGAGACAAATTTTATGATCAAGTCAAGAAATATCTAGCAAAAAGTCATCAAGATTATAGGTATAATTGATTTCATTTTGATAATGATGGGATTATGAGGTTTAATGCAAGAATTCATGTGCTAGATAAAGAAAATTTGAGAGTAATTGTGCTTAGAGAGTTACATAACGCTCTTTATTCAGGTCATCAAGGTGTAACTAGGCTTATAATAGAGATAAAACCATTATATTTTTGTAAGGGAATTAAGAAAGATGCATCTAATTTTATGTTTAAATGCTTGGAATGTTAGTGAGTAAAAGTAGAACATGTTCATTATGTTGTGTTTTTGTACCCACATAACATTCTAAAGTTGAAGTGGAAAGTCATAAATATAGAATTTATCCAATTACTACCCATTTTAAGGAATACACATGATATTATTCTAGTGCTAGTTGATAAACTCACCAAGGTAATGCATTTCATTCCAGGTAATTTAACTAATGATGCACTGGTTCTAGCAAAGAGGTTTGTTTAAGAAATTTATAGGTTGCATGGTTTTCTAGGGAAAATAATTTTAGATAGAGACCATTTTATGACCTATAGGTTTTGGAAAACTCTTCATACAACTTTGGACACAAATTTAAACTTCAGTACAACCTATCATATAAAAATATATGGGCAAACTGAAAGGGTAAATAAGGTATTAGAGGAACTTTTAAGAATTTATTACATGGATCAATAATACAAGTGAGAGGAATACCTTTCATTAATTTAGTTTGCCTATACCAACTCATTTCATTTAGATTTAAAATGGCACCATTTGAAACTTTGTATGGTAGAAAGTGTAGAACACCATTAACTAGGATATAATAGAAGATATAGTGTTTTTAATACCCAAAATGCTTGTTTAAATAGAATAGTAGGTGAAATTTATTAGGAAGTGGTTAGTTGAATCTAATGATTGATTAAAAAGCTATGATTTTTTAAAAATAACAAGGTAGTTTTCAGTTGGAGATAAGGTTTTTCTATGAGTTAAATAAAAAAAGAGCTCTATCAAATCTGGAAAATCAATCAAATTAGAAACTAAATATGTGGTACCCTTAGGGGTTCTATAAGTGATTAATCCTATTACTATAAACTTAATTTTCCACCAAATTTAACAAAAATTCATAATATTTTGTATGTATCTTATCTAAAAAAAGTATGTAGTTGATCCTTCACATGTACTTGATTGGAATGTCTTATAGAATTTAGATTTCGGGGTGGTAACAATAAAACCAATATGAATAATTGAGACATGAAATATAAACTTATGTAACAAATAAGAATCTCAATGTAAGGTCTAGTGGGACTAGTATTCTAAAGATAGGGCCACCTAAGAGGATCTTGATAAATTTCAATGTTTATTTTCTCATTTATTTATTTGATATATTCTGTTGAACTATTTTAATTTTCAAATATATTTGTTTTGATTATAATTTCATCATTAAGATGACCTATTTAAGTGGAGGAGGATGTTATATCCCATCTAATCCTTAACAAATAACATATATATATTTTAAACAAATTGTTGACTAATGATTAGTTATACTTAGGTGTTATGTGGAATAGACAAACATATAATGTTTTGTTGTTACATATACTTTTGTATTTTCTATCATGCATCTCTAATTTTAGTGCATATATATATGCTAGGAAATAAATGATGATAATATAATTTTACATCTTGCTATGAAAAAATACAATGGTATATATGTTGTTTATTGATTTGTGGTTTTCCATCTTTATTGATATAATGGACTAACTACATTATAATAATTAGGGTGAATATAGGAAATACTCTACCCTTGTTGAGTGGTACAAAGAGAAAACATCATATGGGAGAGGGTGGTAGATCATGAATGATGGATGCACTTTATAACTTGTCAGGAATTGTATTGAAGGAAATTTAGAAATTTAAATAAGATAAGAAATCTACTAAACAATTTAAATCTAATCTAAACTAATTCAACTTAAGATATAACTAAAAACAAAATAAATAACACAAACTTATACCTTATTACCAAAAAGCTTATTCCATTGTGATGTGAATTTGATTATCTTTCTTTGAATTTTGATTTCTCACTCTTCTAATGAAAGGTAAAATGGGAAGTGTTTTGATGCAAAAATGATATTTGATGGCTTTGATTCACTTTGTAATCACATATGAATTTAATACCACTTCATTAGAATAAGTAAATATGGATGTAAGTGATTGATTGCATGCCTATTTATGGATTTTTGGAAGAAAGATCAAATATTTGAGGATTATTTGAATATTTCAAATTATCCAAATAATCTATAGTGGTTAATGAGCCCTCACCCATGAGGATGATGACCACTTCAAATGGTTGAGAGAAATAAGGATATGGTTAGCTAAGTCACCAAGAATGGGTTAAGATATTTAACAAGTCAAGGGGTGACTCAAGGGTACTTGAGGAAGTTATGGGATTAATTGGGGTGGGTCAATATATGAGGGAGATAAAGGTGGAGGATGTTGGGCAAGGTGGAAAATCTAGATTTTGTAATTAAATTTGGATTAAAAGTGTGCACAATTGATTAAATTTTGATATATTCAATTATTTGACAAAATAGGGAAATTACATGAATTTAAATTTGAATTTAGGGAATACGAATTAGTATCTCTAAGTACATTTTGACACTAAATGAAATTTAGGTGTCGAAATTTTCCCCTCTTTGAAATGGTGTTACGAAGCAATATTATTTCAAAGAATAGTAGAGGAAGTAAAGCATTGATGATTAAGAAAAAATTTACCCTAATGAATGAAAATGAATGTTATTATGCCCCTTCGATGGTTTTTGTGAGAAAATAGGCAAATGATCAAAATGAATGAAAGAGGAAAATGAGTAAGCGAGTAAGACCATTAAGAAATAAAATTAATAGAATCAACATGAAACTTTCAAGAAACATATGCATAAATAAGTTTACCCTACTTGTGAACACTAGAGAAAGGATTAGAAAAATAATATTTACCTCTCGAAGACTATATGCTTAGTTGATGCTCATGATGCAAGAGTCATGTGAGTGGATGTGGAAATAATATATCCTAGTGATGGTAAGCTATAGATCTAAAAATGAAAAAAATATAGATTTTCAAATTGTAGTGAAAAATTTAGAAAATTGATGGTTGCAAATAATTGATATAGATTCAAAATGCTTTGATTAAGATTGTCCTAAAATTTAAAGAAAAATAGGTGAAAAATGAATGAAATGAAGGGATGGGGAAAAAAAATTTGAATGGGGGGGCGAGTATAAATATAAGGATTGGGATGATTAAATTCATTTTTTTTAATTTGGATTTCTAAGATGAGTTTATAAAATTAGTTGTTTTGATTTGTACTTTGGGGTTACTAAGAAAAATAGACCATATTCCACTTCACCAACATCAAGGGAGTGCATGAGGAGACACTAGAGACATGAGTGGGGTGGGCCTCTAGTAAGTGTAATTTCATTCTTTAGTTTTTTAATTTCATTGAATTTATTAGGGTTTAAAAGTATATGAAACAAATTCATTATTTGGCTATTTGTGAATTTGGAAATGAAAGTTGTGAATTCATTGGTAGAAATAATGAAATCATCAAACAAGATAGTGAAATTGTTTGTCTAGGTTGTAAAATAATTTGGGTAGAAAATGGATCTAGGGATTGGTGAATTCATAATTCATAGTTGAAAAATTGTGAAAAATGAGTTGTGAATTTGTCAAATAGGGGAGAAAATTTGTTAAGAAGGGATTAGGTTAGGTCAATTGCAAAATTATAATACATAGAAGTGAAATTGAACATATTGATAGTGAAAACACTAAAATGAGTAGCAAAACACTATAAATGTGAAATTAAGGATATGAAGGGTGAATTTGACAAAATGGATAGTAGAAATGCTAAAATAAGTAGCAAAAACACTAGGTTGGATGAAAAAGTGTTTAGTTACCAAATAAATAAATATGTAATAAGTGTAGAATACTCAAAAAATAATACAAAGGAACATTTTTGTTGTTTTTAATTTTTTTAAATATAAATGGGTTTTTATGCTAATAAGTAGAATTAACATTATGCTAATGTGATATATTTTTAGGAGATATTACTAGTACTAATGACATAGGAGAGGAAACCTATGGCTTTAGAGTAGATATCATGGTTTAATGAGTACAAGTTCAGAGTATTAGAGGTGATAGGGCTATCATACATCACACACATGCATGAGATATGAGTAGATAGGGATCTATTGACTACACTGGTCAAGAGATGGTATAATGAGACTAACACATTTCACCTACCGATAGGTGAGGTAATTGTTACACTATAGGACATATATCAAATTTTGAGGATCTCAATATGAGGGAGATAGGTATGTTGGGGTCAAGGGCCACAAAAGAATACTCTATATAGGATTTTTGGGGATGAATTTATTCAATGGTTAGGGGAGGAGTAGATATATATTACTTTATGTATCTAGGTACAATTTTTTTGACTATTTATGTAGAGGGAGAGATCTTGTAATTCAAAATACAAGTTTCTTTTCTTCAAGGTGTAATCTCTAAATAACCCTTCTTTAGAAAAAAAATTGTAGGTTTATACAATCCATAATGATTTTAAAAAAATCAATTATAAGTACCCTTTATTCCCTTATAGCTTCACGCAAAGTTTCAAGTCAAGAATCATAAGGGAATTCCTCAAATTCATAAAACCTTAATCTAATCAGGTTTCCATTAGGCCTAATTCAAAATCACATCTTTACTTCTATATTGTATGGTATAGTATGGTTATAAAACCTCATGAATCTTAAAGATAACACTAAATTACATTATATTCCATTGTTTTGAGGATTTTTACTATAGACAAAAAAAAGTTATTTAAATTTCAATTTCAAAACCCTAGCTTGGGGTTTCTTAGTCCTATAGGTACTTGTGAGGCTATAAAATGAGTTAATTTGAATATTAATCACTTTAAAATTATTATGAGTGGTTTTTAGGGTCTTTAAAACTTTACCTCAACCTCCTTATTATTTTTTAAACTTTTAAAAATCACCACAAGTCTCCAAATAACACATTTATAGAATTTTAAGTGCTTCCTCTTAACTGTGTCAAAACAAAACTTCCAAAAAATTGTATCGTGTAACTTTAACCTATAAATTAGAAGAAATAACACATAATATTCAAAGAAAAAAATAACATAATAACTATTACCTACAAGTATCTCTATAAGTCCACATGTACCCTCTAAAACACTCTTTCATTCATTTGTGTAATTTCACATATAATAGTCTTACACAAAATTATGTAAAACATGTAATGTTTCTTAAAATTTTGATATTTTATTTCTCTATAAAAAACATATAATATAATAATGACTTCCATTTACACCCCTAAATTATGAATTTAAAGTTATACACAATCTAAAATACCTAAAATCTCTCTAAATAACTAACTATTCCCTCTAAACACAACATTTCTTGACCTCAAACTTTGGTTGTGTCTTAACCAAACTTAAGGCATAGTAAACATTATTAAAGGGATGAATAGAATCTCAAGAATATCCCTAGATATCAGAGACCATTTTAAAACTAAAACCATATCTAATATAACTTGAGAAATCATTAAAACTCTTATGAAAATTTGAATTTTCAAAAGGATCCATTTTGGTGGGAAAGCTCAAAATGCTATCAACTGATTTAGAGAAGCTATAAAAAAACATGGAATTTGATCCTTATTGAAATATAGTTTATAATAATACAAAAATACTCTTGAACAATCCAAAAATTGGACAAAATATAAATCAAAATTCTTCTTAGGTGATGCTCTTACATCAACTATGGTACTCATGTTAGTTGTCAATGGCATCATGTTACCTAACAAGAGTGGGAATCTATGTCCAATTGGCTTACTGGATGTTATTAAGGATATGA